>JANAVB010018600.1:17251677-17349177 GCA_029216955.1 Iris pallida | reverse complement strand
TTTGGATTGATTGCCAACCCGAAGAGCCATATGTTGCGCTCTACCCTACTCAATAATGCCTTCATTAGCCATGTTCGAGTGGGAGGGCTGCGCGTCCTGTTATGCTGGAAGAGCCGTAAGTAATGCTGTGAGCTTCACGCAGGTGCTGAGTTCTTGCTCAGGCCAATAGCTGCTTCATTAGCCATATTGGAGTTTCTCCACGTCTGACTAGGAAGTGGCTCGCTCTATCCAAAAAGTGATTCGCTCTGACGCTGCTGCGCTTTTGGCGACTGTGCGCTTCTGAAGATTGCATATTTGTATATTTTAGGTGTTTAGTCTTTATATGTTATCATGAAGAATCTGTAATAGATCTTTGTTGACATGATTTTTAATAAAGAACTTCTTTTTATACACTGCTTCTCTTGTGATTCTGAGTGATGTGCGCAGCAACTTTGGTGCTTCCTGTGCTTTTGTGTAGTATGGATGTCTCTTGCGCTTTCGTAGATGTTGCACTTTTTTCATGCTTCAACATGCATCATCTCGCATTTCTCCCTTTTTTAATGTTCTCATTCTTTCTTTCTCTTTCTATGTTCGCACATTCTTTGTACGATTTTATTCTATGTTTCATCGTCTCGATTAAATCTTCGAGTGAACGACCCGAAGGTCCTAAACATTATTGTACCGCATCCAATAGTTATTTGATATCCTCCGACTCGTTTATTCGATGCACGCCTCGATTAGATCTTTCAGTCTGCTAGACTTATGTTCATTTTGTCGATTCATGTACTGTGGCACGCCTCGATAGTGTGTTCAATGTTCTACGGCTCGTGCACAAAGATACTCGTGTCGATACAGTCTTTCGATGTTCAAGCCTTCTAACTTGTGTGCGAGGGCATGAACGACTAGTGCATTGAGGCACTCGTCGATACAGTTTATCTCATGTTCTTCTGGCCTGCGCACAGAGATGCTCGCTATTGCGATACTTTGATGTTCATTAGGTGACTCGTACATATGATGTATGTTTCAATTTCAATTGTTCTATCTTAGTGTTCGACACGTACTATGTTCATCTCTCGATCGAGCCATGCCCGTGGACTCGACAGGTTGACTTAGCATACAATGGTATATTTTACTTAGGCATGAAGGAGTAGGAAAGAAGGATCAAAGTCATCCCATCTTAAGCCGACACGCCTTGTTGTTTCGCCGAGCTGATGTGGCTCAATTTTATAACTTTGTTGCACGGCCAACTCTTCTGACTTATCCATTCAAGCACTTCGTGTTTCGTTGAATTATTCGACCGATTTGGCTTATCGTGCCTATGCCTCAGTCCGTTGCGAGGTGATGATTTGGTTTTGCGGACTCCGTTGCAAACATGGCAAAATATGGACCTCTTATATTTCAGCTTAAATGTATAGCCTACACACGAAACCAACTAAAATCAATACTTGATCGAATCGGATTTATGCTTTGCATCGATTCAATTTTTTAGAATCTTCGAACCGACTCAATGCTTTCTTTCGGGCCAACTTAACGCTATGCATCGATTCAACTCGATGCATTCCTCGGGTCAACATAATTCTTCGAATCAACGACTCATAGTAATGCACTGTATGGAGCGGGGCATTACACCGATTATGGTGTATTACTAGAGTATATATTCGGTAACAGCCACTGACTATACGCCGGGTACGGTCGGAAGGTATGCTAGTGATACAAGCCTCTAGCGGATCCTATGCTTTATTCCTTTGATCTATCCATGCATTCCAACATCGTGTTTGACGTATATACACACAGATGATTAGAGAGCCCATTATCATTTTTATTTATAGTTCATATTATGGCAGGTTCTTTTGTATTTTGCTACGTCCCTCTGAGGACCTGGTGATCTCTCTAGGTTGTTGCTGAGCTTATGGTATAGACGGGTGGATGGTATGATTTCGGATGCAAGGTTCATGTATCGCTTGTAGTGTTATTTTACTATTTTCTCGTGCTTTCTATTTCGCTTCATGTTATATATTGCTCATTAGCCTAGTTTTACAAACTTATGCTATTCTCGAGTTTGCTCGAACATGTGTATTATAGGCGACCGAGTATATTACATGATGTTCATTCTTGTTTTTATTTACCTATATGTGGATTGAAACATAGTTGAGACATAGTAGGTTTAGTTTACTTTTTTAGCGTACTACGTAGATAAGTCCATTAAATTTGGATACTTAATCTAGTCGTACAGCTGGCATGCTCATGCCTTGGGTTCCTATGTATTTTGGAACTGGGGCGTGACAAAAGGTGTTGAAGAAGCAGATCAAGGAGCTTAAGGACAAAGGATTTATTAGATCCAGCGTTTCTCCTTGGGGAGGCTCCCGTGCTCTTTTTCCCCAAAAAGGATGGAACTTCTCGGATGTGTAATGATTATAGAGCTCTAAATGCTGTAACGATAAAGAATAAATATCCCCTTCCAAGAATTGATAATTTATTTGATCAACTTAGTGGAGCTAGAATATTTTCAAAGATTGATTTGAGGTCTCTCTATTATCAAGTAAAAGTGAAGAAAGAAGAGATTCCTAAAACTGTTTTCAGAACCCGTTACGGACACTATAAATTCTTAGTAATGCCATTCGGACTGACTAATGCTCCAACTGTACTATTCAAGAACTTGATGAATAGAGTATTTCTTCCATATCTAGACAGATTTGCGGTGGTTTTCATTGATGACATTCTGATTTATTCAAAGACAATTGAGGAGCATGAAGAACATTTAAGGCTTGCGCTAGAGACACTATGGAAGAAGAAACTTTATAGAAAATTATGTAAATGTGATTTTTTCCTCGATAAAGTTGAATTCCTGGGCCATATCATATCTGGTGATAGAATCACTGTTGATCCTAAGAAAGTGGCAACATTCGAGTCATGGCCTACTCCAGGCTCAGTGATAGAAGTCAGAAGTTTTTTGGGCCTAGCTGGGTACTATAGAAAATTTGTGAAGGATTTCTATCAAATTGCGGAGCCTACGACTAAGTTGACTAGGAAGAATGAAAAGTCTATCTGGATTGAAGATTGCCAAGTTGCTTTTGATGAATTCAAGAAAAGATTAACATCAGCCCCTATTCTATCTTCGCCATCAAGAACATGAGGGTTTGTTATCTATAATGATGCTTCAGGAAAGGGGTTAGGATGTGTCTTGAAACAAAATAAGAATGTCATAGCTTATCCTTCTAGACAATTAAGGAATCATGAGAATTATTATTATTATTATTATTATTATTATTATTATTATTATTATTATTATTTTGGCAACTGTGATTTTTTCCTTTAAAATTATGGAAGCATTATCTATATGATAAAAGAGTAGAGATATTATAGATCATAAAAGCTTAAAGTATGACTTTACTCAGAAGGAATTGAATATGAGATAAAGAAGATGACTGAACTTAACGAAAGACTTTGACATTACACTGCCCTATCATCCTGGAAAAGGTAATGTAGTAGCAGATGCTCTTAGTCGTTATCCAATGGACACGTACTTGCCAAGAAATTAACATTTATTAGAAGACTTAGAAAGCTTGGGAATTGAAGTAATCATTCCAGGAGTTGAAGGCCAAATGATGGGGATGCAAATTCAATCTAATTTGATGATAAAAAATCGGAAGACTCATTATCAAGATAAAAGTTTGAGGAGTATAAGAGCACAAGCACAAGCTGGAATGCTAGAGGAATTTTTTATAGCTGAAGACGGTATATTAAGGCATATGAGTTGCCTAGTAGAGAAATAGAAGAAATCGTGCAAGAAGCTCATAAATCCCTTTACTCTATTCACCTTGGAGTAACAAAAATGTACAAGGACTTAAGGGAGCACGTTTAGTGGTATGGAATGAAAAGAGACGTGGCTAGTTTTGTTGTCTAGTGTGCCAACAAGTCAAAGCGGAGCGACAAAGGCCAGGTGGATTGCTATAACCATTACCAATACCTGAGTGGAAATTAGAGTACACCACCATGGATTTTGTCTTGGGTTTGCCTCGAACCCCGAGTAGAAAGGATGCTATATGGGTGATTGTCGATAGATTGACTAAATCTGCCTACTTCATTCCCTTTAAAATTGGGCTATCTATTGAGAAGCTGGCAGAGTTATACATTAGGCAGAGAGTAAGAATCTATGGAGTTCCTGTGAGCATTATCTCGGACAAGGATAGTCGTTTTACTTCATACTTTTGGGAACTCCCATCGCAACCAATGCAAGTCAACCTGTCGCTCCAAAAGCACAGTAACCTCGTCAACCTGAAGCACAAGCCTACTTGTCACCTATAGCACAGTGATTTCGGTAGCCCGAAACACATCTTCATAAGTTGCTCTATATGCACAGAAGTCTCATCGTCATTTGAAGCCAAGTCCACTCGTCGCCTGAAAGCAAAGATGTTCAGTCGTCTCCAGAAGCACGGTCTATTCGTCGCCTTAGAAGCACAACAGCACTTATTTCTCACCAGAGGCGCAGAAAGTATGGGTCCACCCCAATTAGTTTGTTTAAACCGCCACTTACAGAGAAGATTGGAATTAAATCATGATTGATATCATATCAGATTGACTTAAATCTTAGACGAGGATCAGTTAGACTCTAAATCTAGGATGAAATCCCAAGATTTACTCAGCTGTATCAGAGCAAGTAAAGCGGCACGCGCCATGTGTCACCTCCTTCAGTTATGTTTATAACCACCAAAGATCTCGTTTGAGGGGAATCTCGATGTCCGCCACGTGTCAGCGACGCAGAAGCCTGCACCGTGCAATGACGACAAATTCTTTCGTATCTCAGGAACCCTAATACACATTGCATATGTGCTCGGTTCTTTATAAATAGAAGGAGTTATTCTTCACCAAGCAATAGGAGAAAAGGAGAGAAGGAATATCGACAATCGACAAAGGAGCAGCGATCTCTATCCACGAAGAGTCGACCACCCTCATCCACCTATCAACCAAAGAAAGAACCAACCAACTAACCATCTTCAAGGGATCTTCTCATCTAGACAGCCTCTTGATCGGTGATACCAGAGTCCCATCAAAGGTGCCAGAGAGCCATAGCAAGGTTGATTCGTTGTCAGATCGTCAACAGAGTAAAGGAGCCACTGCAGTGCTCGATCTCTACTGTCATACTTTCCCAGAAAGATCTTCTCTCTGTACTTAGAATATCCTGTTTAGGACTTACTTCTTTGTACATAGATACCTTATACGTTTAATAAAATAAAAAGTTTGTTCAACCTTTTATTACGTTGAATAAAATGGTGACTCTGTTGGGGACTACCTTATCCTCCAACGAGAAGGCGGTCACACAATCTGATGACAACTTGCTGAGAGCTTCTCAAGACATGCTGGTCGTACGCTTCGACCAACAGGCTTTTAAAGATCTTCTCTCTGATGAAAAGGCGAAGACATTGAAGCGGTTCGTACAACCGAAGAAGACTCAACGTGTCTGGATGCCTACGGCGGCTACAGCAAGCAGCATGATGGCGGGAACTGCATCTCAAGACCCCCTCAACATCAAGGCCACAGAGAAAATCCCGGCTGCTATAGCCTTATCCCCTCGCCCGATTCCGGTACCGGAAAAGCATAGCGAAGAAGATGGTCCTTCCATAGTTAATCTGACGAAGGAACGATGCCAAAGGAAGCGCACACCGGTCCAACCCCACACGACGGGAGTATTGTCGGTAAGGAGATATGTCTTCGACATAATCGCTTTCCCTTCAGGTAAACCTTCGAAGGACTCTGAATACTACTCGCCCGCTGGGGGTAGTAGGAAGACATCCCAGGTGGCTCGCACTTCGTACAACAAGCGTGTGACACCAGCGGTAGACCAGAGGCCCGTGTTGACAGTAACATGTGCAGCCGATGGAAAGCTATGAAAGACTGGCTCTCGCACTCCGATGCCTCAACCAGTCGAATCTTCCTTTCGCTAGGGTACTCCTGTGCGTAAGCCAAGCCAGGGGGTACGTCCCACGGAGAGGGAGCCATGCGAGCAGCATTCCCATAGGAGTGACAAGAGGATTCCTCGCTAGACCCACTTTGACCGTGCTTATATGCAGCTTCCCTGCAATAGGAGTGCTACGACAGAAGATCCGACCCTCTCCCATGCAGAAGAAGAATCTGTGGCACAAGACTTGCCTAAATCAAGGCACTCTTGTACCCAGATTACCATCCACTGCCGTTGTCAGTGTAGTGCCCCGCTCCTCGCAGTCCACTATGTAATACCTATGGCTTGCTGACTCAGTCTCGAACTGAGTATTTGGGGAAACCTTTGTCGGTATCGATTGATCACGGATGAAATACAATGAACCTTTCCAATTGATGGATTGGCTTATATTGAAATGAATCCAAGGGTTTTGTTGGATGTTTTCTTTCGCTGCTTGGTTTTGATGAATGCGTTTTCGTATTGGTTTTCGATGATTGGTTTTCATTGTTCGCTTTAATCGCATTTCACATTCATTCTGAATCTTGAGAGAAAGAGATCGAAGTATGCTAATCAACTATTGGTGCCAATGTAGGATGCGTGAACTGTTCGTGAATGACGCGTGAAGTCCCTCCTTCTCTCAACTAAGATTCATCTCGGTGAGTTGCTTCAACCGAACAAACATTGATCTGTACGCCTAATAAAAATGATCTCTAGTCCACTCTGTTGCCTTGTCCCTATGATCAACGATACCACATCAATAAAAGATAAAAGATGATAATTGAATTGAATCAAATGCAAAATTATGTGTTGATACTCTATCTGCTCCATATGAATGATCATCTGTTTGGTTACTAAGCATGCTTAAAAAATATAGACATGTACAGATGAACTTGTACGTGTTGAGATGAACAAGAAGGTACAAAATAAATGTGTCATATATCTGCATATAAGTTCGAATCTGTCTCGTCTGATAGAACTGCTAGAGCATGCATATGGTCTCAGACAACTTGTTAACAAGAAAATATTTATCTCTCGGGTGGTATCTGGGGGCACCTGGAAGCGCTCGACCTAGGAGAGATTAGGGCCTCCATATGAAAATGGGAGTCGATATCTAAGTCCTTAGCGACAAGCTGAACTGAAGAGACACATCGACTAATCATGGGAATACCCCATGGACCATCATGTAGAATAGGCCATCTACATGACCTAAATGATGAACTTCAATATCTGCAAGAATGAAACATGAGTTATTCGCTATGCAAATTATGCTAACTTGTTTTGTGCAGGGGTGACTGTCGACGATGGTAAGTTGCTTATGAAATATTCTACTATCATATTCTTATGAATTGTTAAAATTAACCAATAGACAAGTAGAAAGATCACTAGTAAATATTAGCTACACATGTTGATTTAGTGCAGAGATTTGTGAGTTCAGCCAAAAGTCGCTCGCCAATATATGATGTATGCTAACCCACGTTGTGGGCATCCTTTTCAGAAACAAAGAAGACAGGGAGATTTCAAGTGAGGCACTAAAGGTCGTCTAGCCCAGTAGAGCTGTGGACTGCCTCGAAGCTTCTTTTTCTTTTTCAGTCAAGTTGCAAGTTTATTTTCTTTTGAAGGTGTCTTTTCATTTCCAGCATATAATAAAGGGATGTGATGTATGGGCATTGTGACTATTTTCAAAAAGAGAGTTTTAAAGAGAATTATGTAGCCAAGATAAGGCAAATCTGAGTTTACAAAGCTTTGTACTTGTATTCCTATCAAGTTTATCAATAAAAGAAGTATTTCCATTTCAAATCTCTGTGTCCAATGTTTGGTTTTCTGTAATGAATAGGTGTGTGTGTGTGATTTTGCTTGACTAGTTGTTTTGTGCAGGTATATGGCCTTGTGCAAGCGTAACTTAGGCTAGCACGACGTCACGCTTTAGCGAGGACGAACGATCCTGCAGGGATCCAGGCAAGACGGACGACCCTAGCGGGATCGGGGCGTGACAAAATGGTATCAGAGCACGATTTTACGTCCTTGGCCTCTTGCAAATATCGTTTTTGAAAAAGTATATAAATTATTTTGATGACTTTCAAAAGTCCCAATTTTGAGTTTTGGAAACCAATGCCCCATACAATAAGTCCATAATATTTTATGAGACTGACAGAAGTTATACTGTTTTATAGGAAAATGGCTCCTCCTCGACCATCTGGCTCAACCGATCTGATAGAGCGGATCATAATCATGATAGAACTACAGAGGTAGGACAATGAGGAACGTGGCCAGATACAACAAGCTCGAATGGAGGCCCAACAGAAGCAGTTGGATGCCTTGACCCAACTTGTAACTGCGCTTACGGCAAATCGAGATACAACCGCAGCAACCAAACCGACAGGCACACCCGAGATTGAGCCCGTGGATGGTGACGAACCCCAGCCAGCACAAAGACATAATTCCTTTAAGCCAAAGGACTTCATGGATGTAAAACCTCCAGAATTTGAGGACAGGACATCACCAGATAAGGTGGTGGACTTGATCGATAAAATAAAAAGTCTGTTCACATTCGTAGGAGTTCCGAGTAGCAAGAAGGTAATGTGTGCCGCTCTGCTACTACGGTTGCGGGCAAAAGACTGGTGGAAAGCGAAGAAGCCGACACTGCTCGTAACGACTAGGAATGGAAAGATTTTATGTGCCTCGTTCAAGAAGGCATTCCTGGATCAATATTTACCTCCAGCTATGAGTAAGAAAATGGAGAATGACTTCATAACTCTGAAACAAGGAAATATGTTCGTGGAGGTCTATGAATCTGAATTTGATAAGCTGGCAAATTTTGCTGTTGTTATGTTACCAATGGAGCAGACTTGCATAGATCGGTTCGTGGAAGGTCTAAATGACGACATTCAGTTGAGTGTGCTGAACCGAGAATGTGGGTCGTATTCTCAGGCCTTTGTGGCGGTACTACAGGTGGAACAGTTTTGCCTGAAAAAGGCATCAACTAAAATGTAGTACGGTCGGAATTAGCCCGCCAAGAGATATTATGATGGAGAGAAAAAGACTGACGGGAAACAGAACAATAAGCCTGTATGCACCTTCTGTAGTCGACAAGGGCATGTGAAAGAAGACTGTCGCTATACGAGTGGTTTGAAATGTAGTTACTCTAGTAAGAGTGGGCACATCAAGGAGGAATATCGTGCCGCTAATAATGCCTATTTTGGTTGTGGCCAACATGGTCACTCAGTCAGGAATTGTTCTAAAAAGAATAAAATGGCTCAATATTGTAATGACGCTGAAGAGGGTGGACCACAGAAGGACCCACCACAGATCAGAGACAATTCGCACAACCAGCAGCTGCGGACTAATGCTCGTGTCTAAAACCTATCCACCTTACTTGATCCTGAATGCAATACTAGCGGAGGTGAGCTTGTTTCTTATGTTTTGAGGACAAAACTTTTTCTCAGTGGGTTATTATGTAGTGCCCAACTCCTCGCGGTCCACTATGTAATACCTATGGTTGGCTGACTCAGTCTCGAACTGAGTATTTGGGGAAACCTTTGCCCGTATCGATTGATCACGGATGAAATGCAATGAACCTTTCCAATTGATGGACTGGCTTTATTAAAATGAATCCAAGAGTTTTGTTGGATGTTTTCTTTTACTGCTTGGTTTTGTTGAATGCGTTTTCGTGTTGGTTTTCGATGATTAGTTTTCATTGTTCGCTTTCATCGCATTTCACATTCATTCTGAATCTTGAGAGAAATAGACCGAAGTATGCTAATCAACTGTTGGTGCCAATATAGGATGCGTGAACTGTTCGTGAACGATGCGTGAAGTCCCTCCTTCTCTCAATTAAGATTCATCTCGGTGAGTTGCTTCAACCGAACAAACATTGATCTGTACGCCTAATAAAAATGATCTCTAGTCCACTCTGTTGCCTTGTCCCTATGATCAACGATACCACATCAATAAAAGATAAGAGAAGATAATTGAATTGAATCAAATACAAGATTATGTATTGATACTCTATCTGCTCCAGAAGAATGATCATCTGTTCGGTTACTAAGTATGCTTGAAAAATGTAGACATGTACAGACGAACTTGTACGTGTTGAGATGAACAAGAAGGCACAAAATAAACGTGTCATATATCTGTCTGTCTCGTCTGATAGAACTGCAAAAGCATGCATATGGTCTCGGACAACTTGTTAACAAGGAAATATTTCTCTCGGGTGGTATCTGGGGGCACCTGGAACCACTCGGCCTAGGAGAGATTAGGGCCTCCATGTGAAAATGGGAGTCGATATCTGAGTCATTAGCGACGAACTAAACCGGAGAGTCACAGCGGCTAATCATGGGAATACCCCATGGACCATCACGTAGAATAGGCCATCTGCATGACCCAAATGATGAACTTCAATATCTGCAAGAATAGAACATGAGTTATTCGCTATATAAATTATGCTAACTTATTTTGTGCAGGGATGACTGTCGGCGATGGTAAGTTGCTTATGAAATATTCTATTATCATGTTCTTATGAATTGTTAAAAAGAACCTGGACAAGTAGAAAGATCACTAGTAAATATTAGCTACACATGTTGATTTAGTGCAGAGATTTGTGAGTCTGGCCAAAAGCCGCTCGCCAGTACATGATATGTGCTGACCCACGTTGTGGGCATCCTTTTCGAAAAGCAAAGGGGACAGGTGGATTTCAAGTGAGGCACTAAAGCTCGTCTAGCCCAGTAGAGCTGTGGACTGCCTCGAAGCTTCTTTTTCTTTTCTAGTCAAGTTGCAAGTTTTTTTTCCTTTGAAGGTGTCTTTTCATTTCCAACATGTAAGAAAGGGATATGATGTATGGGCATTGCGACTATTTTCAAACGGAGAGTTTTAAAGAGAATTATGTAGCCAAGATAAGGCAAATCTGAGTTTAGGAAGCTTTGTACTTGTATTCCTATAAAGTTTATTAATTAAAGAAGTATTTCCATTTCAAATCTCTGTGTCCAATATTTAGTTTTCTGTAATGAATGGGTGCGTGCGTGTGTTTTTGCTTGACTAGTTATTTTGTACAGGTATATGGCCTTGTGCAAGCGTAACTTAGGCTTGTACGACATCACGCCTTAGCGAGGACAAACGATCCCGCAGGGATCTAGGCAAGACGGACGACATTAGCGGGATCGGGGAGTGACAGTCAGTAGACGGCTGTGCCATCCCCGAGCAGGCGTTCCATCTTTTAAAGATTCTACTCCACGCCGACCCTACGACAGAGGCTTAATAGGGGGTCGGTGAGCCATAGAGAAGACGAGCCCCGCATCGCCACATGCTACGCGGCGCAGGGTTCCACAGCTTTCAAGAAGCCCTCCATAATCCTTCTATATCAGTTGCTAAATCGAAGAGGAGGCCAGAGAATAGTAAAGCTAAGGTACCCGATGCAGGTGTGTTCTAAGGCACTCCTTCCAAATCTGCATTGGGTGCCTTGCCAAAAACTGGGAGTAGCCAGCCTCCTACCATGCACGACAACCCTGTGTTCCAATATGACGATATGCAATACGACACGGATGCCTCCATTGGCGCAGCCAGTACCAGATCGGGGGTAGCAACCATACTGAGTCCGAAGAAGATCACAATCCTACGGTATATCCTCAGGACAATGAGACTCAGGCATCTGAGCCAAAAAGTGAAGGATCTACGGCTCCGTAGAGTCACCCTCACACTCGTCTACTCCATCGGCTACAGGCTTCGCAATGCCGGCCGAGATACAGTAGGCCATCAAGGAGCTGTATGCTCCTTATGATGCCAAGGAGAAGCAAGCAATGCTCCAAAAGATGGGGATCCGACAGCCATACCCTGCCGATTGGGACAACATCGTCTATCCTCCGAAATATAATCCACAAATACTTACACCTTATGAAGGGATCGAAGGGGTATCCTTGACAACAGGTACTTTGCCTCAGTAATGAGGCACCTGCCAAAGGATGAAACCCTCCTGTCCAATATATTCATAGGAGTACTGCAAGGGGTAGCCTATGAGTGGTTCTGCAGTCTTCCAGACGACTACATCTTGTCATTTTAAGACCTGAAGACTCGGTTCGTGGACTGATTCTACGAAGGAGGTATGGATATGACCATGTCGACCCTCATGGAAATTATCCAGAGGGAGAAAGGGCCTGTTCGTGCATACATCAAGCGCTTCCGCCAATCAGCCCTTAGATTACCACCCGGTATGCCCGATCCCATTCTTTTGGACTCCTGCCGCAAGAACATGCTGCCCGCTATAAAATTGTGGCACAATGCTCCATGCACAGAGTGGACGCCTTTTATTACAGAGGTGGATACCGCACAAAGGAAAGCCCAGGACGAGCAGCTCCTGGGGCTACACTTTCCTGTACCTGAAGACAAGGGGAGACGCTCGTCCAGCAACAACCCTAAATACGAAAAAGGCAAGCAAGCCATGACCGTCAACATCTTGAAAGGTTCAACAGCTACGAACCCCAAGTCTGTAGAAGCACAGAGGCCGAGGGAGACTTACTCATTCAATGACGAGGATACGTTGGAGCTCTTCGAGATGCTTACGAAGAGTGGAAAACTGTCCACCACGGCACCCAGCGTCCTGATGAAGTAGGAAAGGTAGACCATCCCAAGTACTGCCATTATCACCAGTACGTATATCATTCAACATAGGACTGCTATGTGTTGAAGGGGTAAATTCAGCACCTCATTAACGACAACATTATATCATTGGATTATGAAGAGAAGACTGTCACGGGCAATATTGTTACTCTCCAGTCTGAGAGTAGTCCAGCCGCACATGCACAGCATGACGTCATTTATGTCCCCGATGTGGCAGTAGAAGTGGTCAATCTTCTAACAGCATTGGATTACGAGCAAGGGGACACCCTGTACTCTTATAACAATATCGTTCGGGGCTTCGAGGAAACTCTATCTGCCAACATGGTCTCTCTAAATCCCCCAGTCCAGGACAAGTATCAAGCGTTCGAGTACTTCGAAGATGAACCCTGGGCGTAGTACTTAGGATCCCAATGGTAGTGGCATTTCAAGCAACGCAAACCCCCTACGGAAGATGAAGTCGTCTAGGTAGAATTAGGAGATGAGGCCTCACCTAAGCCCATCTTCATCAGCAAAAGTCTAACAGAAGATGATAGGAAGTCCCTGATACAGCTCATCCACGAGTATATCGACGTCTTCGCCTGGAGCTACGAAGATATGCCAGGGCTAAACTCGTAAGTGGCCATGTACCGCCTGAATATCCTGCCCCATATTAAACCGGTCAAGCTGCAACAGCGTCGGTTCCGCCCTAACATTATGGATGCTATCGGGAAGGAGGTCGACAAACTCATCGAGAGTGGCTTCATCCGCGAAGAGCAGCACCCAGATTGGGTCACAAATGTCATCCTTGTCACTAAGAAGAACGGAAAGATACGAATTTGCATAGACTTCAGAGACCTTAATTTGGCATGTCCTACAGATGAGTTCCCTTTCCCGATCACTGACGTGATGATTGACAACACCTGTGGCTTTGAGCGTATGTCCTTTATGGATGGAATCTCTGGCTACAACTAGATCAAGATGCTCCCCGAAGACAAAAACCAGACGACATTTCGGACTTCGAAGGGGGTGTATTGCTACACAATAATGCCTTTCGGATTAAAGAACGCGGGAGCTACCTATCAAAGGGCTATGTACCATATTCCGTAAATATCTCCGGAAGACGGTCGAGTGTTACGTTGACGACATCGCTATTAAAAGCAAGTATATATCCAACCACTTAGATGATCTACAGATGGTGTTCGATCAAATACAGACACATCAGCTAAAAATAAATCCAACTAAGTCTTTCCTAGGCATTTCCAGCAGCAAGTTCTTAGGCTTCATCATCACAACAAAAGGAATTCATATCGACCCGGAGAAGACCAAAGCAATTCTTAACATGGCACCTCCAAAGAACCTTCGAGAGCTTCGAGGTTTACAGGGGCGACTGGCATATATAAGGGGTCACTTTTGAATGGACCAAAGAGTACTGCCAGCGCGCGTTCGACAACATCAAGAAGTACTTACCAGCCCTCCTGTGCTGGTAGCCCCAGTCGTGGGGAAGCCTTTCCTACTGTATGTCTGAGCCATGGATCATTCTCTTGGTGCCTTATTAGCCCAAAAGAATAAAGAAGGCCATGAACAAGCAATATATTATCTCAGCAGTACCATGGTTGGAGCCGAGCACCGATATAATCCTGTTGAGAAGGAATTTCTAGCCCTTCTCTTCGCCATCCCGAAGACACGACATTATGTGACCGGACAGATGATCTATGTGGTATCTAGGATCAACCCTCTCAGAGTTCTTATGACCAAGCCTGGGGCAATGAATTCATGACTAGCCACATGAGCAATCCTTCTGACTCCTTACAACATGGTGTTAGTCCCACAGAAGGCAGTCAAAGGCCAAGCGTTGGCAGATTTTCTGGCGGCTCATCCGGTGCCAGAAAATTCAAAAATTTACGAAGAAATCCCCGATGAAGTATTGGAGTCCAACGCAGTTTCGGACAACTCAATATGGCGCATGTTCTTTGACGGAGCCTCCAGAGCAGGGCCAAAGGGTAAAATTATAGCAGGGGTTAGGATCGTCCTTGTTACTCTGAATGACCTAGTTATCAATCGTGCATATTCTTTCATGGAGTCATGCACCAATAATGCTGCAGAGTATAACACCCTCATCATCGGACTCCAACTCGCCAAATAGCTGGGGGTTGACTACATCGAGGCCTATGAAGACTCAAAATTGATCATCAGTCATGTTCGAGGTCAATACGAGGTTCGACATGAGGACTTAATCCCATACCACCAGTTCACAATCGACATTATCTCCACCTTCACAGGATTCTTTATAGAACATGTGCCATGGTTACAGAACTTGGAGGCCGAAGCACTAGCCGGTCTCGTCGCCTCTTTAGTCGCCCCCGTTGGATCTCATCATATTATTTCAGTAATGGGCTGGGAGTTAGTCTGTCCAAAGAATGCCATGTGCGTATGTCAGAACGACTTGTTATAAGTAGGAATGGATAAAGGCACCAGGGATTGGCGGTTCCTATTTATAGACTATACAGTTTATGGGATTCTGTATGAAGACCCAAGAGAAGCAGCTTCTGTCAGGAGGCACTCACTCAGTTTCTTTTATGATTCAACCACCAAAATGCTATATCCTCGCTCATACGACGGACTTCTCTTATGTTGTTTGTCTTGTACAGAGGCACAAGAAGCGCTCAGAGAAGCGCATGATGGAACCTGCAGAGCCCACCAGCCGGGCCCCAAGTTATAAGACTGGCTATGCCGTATGGGCTATTATTGGCCCACTATGATGGCAGATGCTGTTGAGTATGCAAAGAAATGTCGGGCGTGCCAATTTAATACAGATTTCATCCATCAACCTTCGGAATATTTATACCCTACGGTGGCCTCGTAGCCATTCGAGGCCTGGGGAATGGATATCGTGGGTCCAGTCAGCCTACCATCCTTCAAAGGATACTGGTTCATCCTCGCCATTAAGGATTATTTCTCCAAATAGGCAGAAGCAGTACTATTGGTAGAGGTGAAGACTTCCAATATGATCAGTTTCATCAAATATTACGTCATTTACTGCTTCGAAGTTCCCAAAAGGATCATTCACGACAACGATCCTCAGTTTATAAGCTATGTATTCCACCGGTTCTGCAACAAAAGCCGAATTTAGAATATAGCGTCAACAGCTTACAACCCGGTAGCTAATGGATTGGTTGAGGCATTCAACAAAACTATTGTCAAACTCCTAAAAAAGCTCATCTCCCTCAACAAACGTGACTGGAATGAGAAGTTAGGCGAATGTCTATAGGCCTACCATACGACTGTTCATACACCTACAGGCAGTACACCATTCTCCTTGGTCTATAGAAGCAAGGCTGTCCTCCCCTTAGAGATTCAAATCCCGTCCTTATGGGTAGCTATCACTAATCAGTTAATCATCGAAGACAATCAGCACAGGCGGTTACAATAGCTAGAAGCATTGGATGAAAGCGCTTGCTCGTGCAGCAAAGAATTGAGCTTTACCAAGCTTGCATCTCTAGGGTCTTTAATAAAAAGGTTCGAGAAAGATTCTACCAGGTAGGCGACCTCGTCTTGGCAGTACGGAGACCGATGGTGATGACCCACAAGACGGTTGGAAAGTTCGAGCCCAAGTGTGAAGGACCGTTTGGTCATAGAAACGGTGTACTCCAACGGTGCTTATCGGCTAGCTGAGCCTAATGGGGACTTGCTAATGATGCCCATCAATGACAAGTTCCTAAAGAAGTATTACGTCTGAAGACAGAACCAGCATATGCACCCACATCCCCTGAAAAGGGTGCCCATAAGTTTTGGTAAGGGGATCTCTCGCTCTCCCTACTATATATTCTCTCAAGTAGATGAAGAACTTCACGTCCATATTACCTCTGGATTGCTCGTCTACGTCTGAAAGACGCGACTACCATGTCCATATTACCTCTAAGTAGTCGTTCTTCTCGTATCAGTTCTATGACTATCCTGACGGTCTAGAAAATAGTTCACGTCCATATTACCTCTGGTTGTTGTCCTATACCTGGCAAGGATCAAGTCTACCATTTCCATATTACCTCTGGTCAGACAAATCCATTATGAAGATTTTTACTTTATTGTGGAGGCAAAAGCAAAGGGAACAAGAAAGCTTCTACATATAAAAAAACATGTGGCTATAAAGACCTATTACAGACTCTTCGTAGTTACATACACAGAAGCAAAAAAAGTTGAATTGCGGTACAAGCATTCAATAGCACGGGCGAGGCAGCGACAGAGCCAATCACTTCCTGGTAAAGGAAGCCACCGCTCGAAGCTGCTACTGGCCCGAGTCGGGGATGAAGACTAGCACAGGACTCTCCTATCTCTCCAGCTGGACGGAAAGAGCAACCACAACAGCAGGCCTTGCCATTCTTCGATCATCATGGCAACCAATGCAAAGTCAGAAATCTAGGATTCGAGACACCATGGAAGCCTACGACATCCAGGATGTAGGACATCTCGAGATCCAGTAGTAGTTCTACTACAACTTCTTTGGATAAAAAGATTTTCCACCGACGGCCACCTCAAGCAAACTCCAGGGTCGTCAGGAGTTGAGCATCGGGCAAACAAGGCCATTGTTGAACAGCTGAGTCTTCTCATGAAGGGGGATAGTCCTTTATGTGGGTTATTCGTGTGGTCCAAGCATGAGCCAGACATCGGTCAACAGGAAGCTTACAAGTTAAGCTAAAGCTCCACTCCATGACAGATGACAGTACTGCGAGTGACCGAAGGAACGTGACTTTGAACCTCTTCTGCTAAAGAGATTCATGATCCCTGTAAAGACGCAAGAGGCTCCAATATCAAGAAGCTATCCGGAGCCCATACTCTAAAATGATGACTCAGGTCAATTAATGCTAAGAGCTAGGCGTGACACCAGCCATCACCCAAGTCCTGACACGTGTTTATGCTTCTGTTCAAAGTATCCCGAGCTTGACCCAAGTTCGGGAAACTTTGAAGGGGGTCTTGTAGAAGCATGAAAAATCTTAGCTGAAGACATCTCTTCGCCAAAGCGCAGAAGATGCAAAAGACTGAGGCTCAGTACTAAAATGACAAAACAGAAGATATGGAAAGAAGTTCCTTTATTGTCATGTCTACCAAAGTCCAGTAGAGACACATCAGGATGATACATAAGGGACTAATTATGTTCTTCTACAAAGGATCTAGTACAGATTCGACAGAGCCTAGAGCGATCTACAAGGAATACAGTATTCATCGAAGCGCAACCTTCCTTCTTCTCGAACCACATGCTGGAAGATTGACCTCCACCGAAGCATGTTCTAATTTTCTTGTGGGCACTGTTTGCCATTGATTATCAAAAAACAGAACAGTTTTATGGGAGGACTGAACTTTAATTCATAATTACAAACTCGTTTGTACAAAAGAGAGCCTAGGAACAAAACCTAGGAAAATAAATCTAAGTACAATTGTTTAATTTGGATTCTGGGAGGTGACGGTAGAGGCTCTGGAAAGTGCTATCAACTCTGCCTTACTCCTTGGACGATTGGACGCAACCTCGGCTCCGACAAAGAAATGCTCTTTGTGTATCTCTGCCTTTCTCTCTGTGTCTCTCTGTGTGTGTCTGCAAGGGAATAACACCTTACTATTTATAGGAATTTATGATAAGTGGGGTGTACAGCCATGTGGCCACATCCTTGTAACTGTGCCTTGAGAAGTGGGCAGTTGGGGATTGGTTAAGATTAATCTTGATCTGTTTATTACAAATAAATCTAGTCTGTTATGTCGGTTGTAATAAATCTGAACTATTATGATATGTTGGTTGCAATAAATCTGAGTTGTTTAAGACTTAGTCAATGTTTGCTATTAAAATTCTTTGATTGTAAATTTCAATACAAACAGAACAGTGTTATAATATAGGACTTAGATGTAGTACTAGGAGTACACTTTTGTTTATTTGGGTCCCTTGTACCGATGGAGTGAGTGGTAATGCGTTGACTCCGTTGATGATCTGACAACGGTTATCGGTTCTCTGAAGGTCTGGATTGCTCTGGGTGCTGGAGCTTGTTGAGAGGAAAAAGACGTTGAATGTCTGTATCTGCCTCTCTGGTGGTGCGAAGTCTCTGTCTGTTCGCTGTGGAGGTTGATATGTATGCACGTAGATTGGTCCGTGTGTGTCTAGAAAAAGGAAATGATCCCTCTATTTATAGTCTTGCAGGCTGGCTGCTCATGCGCGCATATGTAGGATACACCTGTACGCATGGACGCTACGTGTTGATTGCTGATGGAGGCGCATGGACGATGTGCCCTGATCGAGGGGGTTGACTTTTTCATGTTGCTGTTGTGAACCGGCACGTAGCGGAGAAGAAGATCTTTCTGTTGCTGAGATCTTGGATGAGTCGAGTCAAAGAACACGTGTCGTCGACCCATGGCTCGGAGATCTCGAATTTGGTGGAGGGAATGATCTGGTAGGATGCGCTTAGGATTGGGCACATGAGGAGACTTTGGCTCGTAACCTTTAGGAGTCACGAACTATTCTGGGCGCATGGCTTTTGAGGCACATGCAGAGCTTCAGTAGTGACTTTACTCCTGTCTTTTGGGATCAGGAAGAAGTCTAGGGCGTATGGCTTTTGAGGCGAATGCAGAGTTATGACAGTGACTTTCCTTCTGTCTTTAAGGATCAGTGAAAAGTCTGAGGCGCACAGCTTTTGAGGCGTATGCACGTTTGGGCGCATGGCTGTGGAGGTGCACACGAGATGGTTGGGTGGCCACGTGGCAGTAGCTGTCGGAGGGGAGTAATGATGATGTTGACGTTGGCAATGCTTCGTCTTCTGAAAAAGCTGCCGACTGCTCAGACTTTGGAAGGCGTACTGCCAACTCTGTCAGTTCAGCATTTAATGTTTATGATATTCGATGGACAGCTGAGTGGGCGCGTCGGTTGGCGTTCCACTAGGCGTATGGGGACGTATGGGGGCATATCCCTATGATGCTCTTGGTACTGAAGGGCGCATCTGTATGATGCACTTGATGTTGAAGGGTGCGTCTGTGTGATGCGCGGTCTGGCCGGCGCATCCACTTCGTGACGTCTTTGATGGTGCAATTGTTACGTTCTTCGAGTGCTATAAATAGCCATTTTGACTTGGCTGAATTTGAAGCGTCCGGTTCATCCATTTAATGCAAATTCATTGCACGAAATTCGGAGAGCCATCCACTTGGCACATGGGTTTGATTTGCCCGGCCTATAAATAGTAGTGTGGAGAGAGGGTTGGCCTCTCGTTTTCTCACATCTTTTCGACATAAACTTGTGTACTCGAATGCATTCTGTTGACGAGATGCTCCCGAGGGTAAAGATGCGACGCAGTGTCTTCGTTGATGTACTTGAAGGTGACTGTTACATCCAAAAGACGGAGTCGAGGGCTTCCGAGGCAGGCGGAAGGTGCCTGTTGCATCCAAAGATAAGGATGCTCGGGCCTCGTTTTCGTTTCTTCGGAAGAGCCGTAGATCGGAATGGCGGTGCTAGGCTCTTTCTTCCTTCAAAGTGGGCGTTGTCCACTCTAGTTGTGTTGAAAGCTGCTCCTTTAGCCGTAGTTTCGATCACGGTCTTCCTTCGCCTTTGGAGGCTCTTTCGAAGCCTCTCCTGGCCACAGATTTGCCGTGCTCTTCTCTTCCTTGGTTCCAGCCAGAGGGTTAAATGCTTCATTAGTCGAAGCATTTATCAGGTGAGCCTGGCTGGAAGAGCGGTACATAACTGGGCTGCTGAAGGGATGCACATAACTGGAGATGCACATAACTGAGCTGCTGAAAAGGATGTACCTTGCTGAGGGCGCATGGTGGGATGCGTCTGGCTGAGGGCACATGTTGATTGCTGCGCCTACTTGAGGGCGCATAATGGCTGCTGGCTTGTAGACTTAGGATCTTTTCTTTGTAGAAATTCTTCTTTATACAATCTCTCTTTAGACATGTAATAGACTTTTATATGTTAAATAAAAAATCCTCTTTCAATGTCTATATTTGTTGCTTTTTGCTGTGAAGCACTTTGTCCAAGCTCTGGCACATGTAGAGTGGCGCATAGACTTTTTAGTTTTGAAATTCCATGCTTCTACAAGACCCCCTTCAAAGTTTTCAAAACTTTTGGATAAGTTTTAGAATACTTTGAATAAGAAGCATGGTGGTGGAGGCGCATGACCGTTGGGGCGCATAGATACTCCGCGCATCAGCGATGGGGCGCATGCTCCGCTCAGTTAGTGCAAATGATGACGCCTCGATAACCGAAAAAGATTAATGCTGATCTTTTGTGGTTATCTTTTCACAGAACCCGAGGCGACGGCTGAGATCACACATTATCGGTTCACGCGTGCGACCAAGCCCTATAAATAGGCAAGAGATGGAGAGAGAGAGTTCTTCTTCTCCATGCTTTTGCTTTCTTTAGAGTTCTTCTTCAAAAACCCTAACTTTTCTTCTCTCAAAGAAAAGGCTCCCAAGACTCCTCGCGGCGGTGCTGGCATGGACAAAGAAAAAGTACCTGTGAAAGCTACAACGACCGATATTCTCCGTCGTCCTGTCGAAGTTCGGCCGGAGGTTGTTGGTAAGTTTCATTTTACGTACACCAACGCGCATAGACCTTGAGTCTTTTGATGATATGCCGAGGTTTTTATCGCCGACGCGCATGGGTTTAAGCCGTGAAGATGCGCCGAGGCTCTACGGCTGACGCGCATGGGTTTAGACCCTGATGATGTGCCGAAGCACTACCGCTGACATGCATGGGTTTAGACCCTGATGATGCACCGAAGCACTGCTGACGCGCTTGGGCACACGCCCTTATGACGCGCCGAAGCTTCGCTGCTGATACGTATGGGTTTACACCCTGATGATGCGCCGAAGCTTTCGGTCGTGCTATACGCTTTTGATGAGGCTCAGATTCTTTTGTTATTCCTAATATTTTTCGAATCTTTGATAGTGTCGATGCCTATCCCACTCTTGAATGAAGTGCTCCTGGACGCTGCCCTCTGCCAGACGGGAGTAGATTATAACGAGGAAGTGATGAACCCTGCTCAAGCCGCTATTATGCTGGACCAGCATCTCGAGAGAATGACTCAAATCCGGGAACAGCAGTATGGGTTCCTCAAACGGATGATGGAGCGTAGAGTTTTGAAATCTGCCACATCTGATAAAGTAACCTTCTTGAAGCCTGAGTTCCTGTTTGGGGACCGCCTTACTTCTACTGAAGCAACAGTGTTGAAGGTCAAGGAAGACTGGTTTTTCACAGCAAAAGGAGTGCATATGATCGTTAAGCAACTTGAACGTCAATGGCCTTTGATGGCTTTCTGTCATCTCGCCTCCAAGAGGAGGATGTCTTGGGATCTTACTCCCTCTCAAGGGGACGGTGACTGGCATCATCAAAATTGATTCAACCTTCGATCAGAAAGATACTTTGACCACAGTGCGGTCTGGGTCTTCTTTCACCTGGCGGACTCTACGCCCTGGGAGCATTTACAGTGATGTTCCCCTTGATACATTTGCCCATAGTGCCTTGACTTTTGCACATCGCATGCTATTGATGGAATACTCATACCCGAAAGGAGAGTTTCGGGTAGAGGGTTGGTGTCATTATGCTTCCAAATGGGATAAACTGACACTCTGGGTTTTGTCGCGGTTCCAGACTGAGCTCCGAGAAATTGGGCTGACTGTCGCGATTCGTGCCACCCAGGCATGTGTTGACATTAACAGGCATATGTTTCTCGTACTCTTAGAGATGTTTGATATCCATACCGGGACCTTTTTACTCCGGTGGGGGAGTTAGGGCTCGCACTTCATGAGATGTATGAGTTATCAAAGCTCCCTTGGGGATCGGAACCCTATGAAGAGTATTTTCCGACCAACGAAGAATTTCAAGTCCTGGGGGACAAGGCTGGGGAGATGACGGCCGTCTTTGAGGAAGTGGCTAGTCATCATTACTATATACAGAAGAGGGACAAGGGCGGATTACAGCCTCATGTGACCGCTTGGAAAGATTACGTCTTTAGGCAAGGCATAGGGGATCCCTCGCAATTCTCTACTCCGCCGGCGCTCTCTCGTAGCGAAGTGTTCTCTGAGATGAGCAGGTTAGATGAGAAGAATCCCCGAGAAAACGAGGACCAGTAGTCTGATGAACGCTCCTACAGCTGTTTCTGGCATCTTGCTCATCGAATGTCGTCAAAAGCAGTATTGGTCGCGTATCTCATGGTTTGGCTTCGGGATTATGTCTTCCCGGGCGGATCCGGCTCTATAGAGAGAGTGACCCAGTACTTGATCCTGCCAGCTGTGAAGTTGGTCTTTGGTCGGCGCTTGGCTCTACTCCCCCCGATGGTATGTAATTTACTGCGAGGTTTACGCGAGTTCGCGGGAAATGTGATTCATGACCGAGATCGAAAAGATAACTTCCCGCGTACTGAACTGCCGTTTTACTATTTGATAGGGTGGTTAATTTTACACCATCCCAACGTAATGAGTCCGGGTTCAGAAGAAGACTATAGGGCCGAAGATGCATTCCTCCGCCGTTTCCACCAGAGGAGTTGGTCGCACACTGGCATCCCCGTTTGCAGAAGGGTTTTATCCCATCTTCAGGAATGGGAGATCACCAAAGTTGGTCCGATCTTCTTGGGTTTTGAGGCCAACGAAGACTTAAGGGATTCAGGTGAAGATGCCACCGCTCTACCTCCGTGGGGATTCCGCTGGTTGCAGAGTATTCGGCCATCCCACCTGGTGTACCGGAATAGGAATCAGTGCTTCCTGGAACCGTATTTACCGAGCTGCTTTGCACGTCAATTCGGTTATGCACAGCTGATGTTGGACAATCCCAGTATCACCCTGGGGTATGCTGGAAGTTTGCTGGATGGCGCACGAGCTTGGCATTACTATAATACTGGATGTACTGGAGCTCGCTTTACACTGCCTGCCCAGGATCCGCGACCGCCCATTCTTTACTCAGCCGCCAAGTTTTACTGTGTTATGGCTGCCGCACCTTCCGGGTATAATAGGGAGACGAGTCTCGTTGCAGGCACCTCGTTAGCGGTAACTGGGCATGTATCGGCTAGGGCTCGACCATACCGTCCGCCAGGGGTGGGTTATCACGATGCCCCCATCGCACCCCCAGGGGGTCAGGCTGAACCTTCAGTTGATCAATCGAAATAACGTGCAGATGCAGGGGCTGGATCTCCTGTATCAAAGAAGCTAAAGAAGACATCGTCACCGACGATGTCATATGATTCAGCATTTGCAGAGGTAAGGATGCCCCACATAGTCTGGTTTGGGTTCAACATTTTATGTAATCAATACTTCTCTTTTGTACAGGAGCCGTTAAAAAAAAGCCTTGTACTCCAAAATCTGGTGGAAGCAGGCCAAAGGAGATGGCGGGTTCGTCTGAAGTGCGCATCCCGCCGACTATGATGTCTCCTATGAAGGAGAATCCGGAGGATATTGTTGTCATGGAGATTCCAGCGTCCCCGGATTATGTCAGAAGGGAAGCTGAGGATACAGCAGCTTCCGGGGAGGTGCCAGCTGCCGTAAGGGCCATGGACGTTGAGGGTCCAGCGGACACGGGGCTTCGTGATGATGATGTGGGGTGGAGTTCGTCATCTTCGGATGACGGTGCTCCAGAGTTGCAAGAGCCTGTTACGGGGGCAACAGATGTGATTGAAACAGAGAAGAGGGTTGATTCCCCTCCTTGTTATGATAAAGGGAGGTCGGCTGCATTATTGCCAAGCCCTACCCCAGACCCAGCGGTGGAAGCTGAGGTGGCTACCAATCAGGAGGTAGTGACAGATCCTGTCCCTGTAGAGGGATTTGATGAAGAGACTCGTCTGACGGTCCTGACTCCTGGGGCGGGTCAGGAGACAAGTGTTGATCTCTCCGTTCTACCAGGGGAGGTATTGGCTGTTGATAGCGCGTTGGCTGGAGAGGTGGTCGCTAACATCGGTGGTACTTCCAAGTTCGAGAAGGGTAAGGGTGTGATGGAACCCTCTGTTGCTCCTTCCACTTGGGGTACTATCTCGACACCTGTGCCGGCTCCTTCTGCTCCCTTGGCTCCTCGGGCTAATGGCCCAGCCCCTGTTGATGAAGAGCCTGTTGATGCCGAGGTTCAAGCCTCGCGGGTTGAGGTTGGCGGGTCTTCTTGCGGTCCGCCAACTCGGGTAGCTCCTCCAACTCCTCTCATGACACCATAGGTGGTGGCGGACGCAGATGAATATGTGAGATTCAACGTTAAGGCAGTATACAAAATATTGCAGAGGGGGGTGTCGGCAGTGATGGACGCCAAGGAGAGCTTTACGACGATAAGAACTCTGGCATTGCCTTATATCAACTTGATCCGTGTTCACCCGGGCCACGAGCATATGGCCGACATTCTGGAAGCCACGGTGGCTGAGTTGGACCAGCGGCTTTCTGAATTAGGGCGCATCCAGCGGAATGACCTCTCCGTCCTGATAGATGCGGAGAAAGAGAAGTTACTCACCGAGACTGTGTCTTCCTACCAGGCCACTGTGAGTGTCTGGGAACACAAAGTGTTTGAGACTGAAGCTGCAGTGGAGCGCTTATCTCAGTCTACACGGAAGACAGTGGAGACGCGAGCTGCGTTGGACGCAAATATCGCGGAGATTGACGCACAGATGTGCCGCCTTGAGGATCAGCGGGCTCGACTCCTATTGGACGCTGAACGTGTCCAGGCTGAACACGTAGCATTCAAGAAGAAGGAAACAGCTTTCACTTTCCGAGCTCTTACCCTGGCTCAGCAGAGACAGCAGCTTGATGAGAAGCACGAGAATGAAACTTCTGCTGAGGCTGTCGAAGCAATACGTCATGAAGCTGAACGTCGAGTCTTGGCGACTGTGGAGACTCGGGCGGCAGACTTGAAACACCAAATTGCAGAGCTTTCCGCCAACCCTGGGGATATTTAGGGCTTGTAGTCTCTGCTTTTTGTATTTTTGTAACTCTTGCTCGGGATGGCGTAATCCTTTACTCTCCTTTTTCTTAGAAATAATAAAGAAGTATACCATTTCCTGCGATGCGTTCATTTTTGCTTGTCATGAACTTTGATGATTTGTGTGGACCTATTATCTTTTGCGTACCTTGGTTTTAGGTACAGATAATAAGTTTGAAGGACCCAATGTATTTGCTCAGAGGTAATGTGGACGTGGCAAATATGGGGTTCGAATGATAGAATCTTCCTACTCAGAGGTGTTATGAACGTGGTAGGAATGACTCTGGGGAGATGCACGAAACTACTCAGAGGTAATGTGGACGTGGAAGTTCTGCGATCGATGTACGGCAACGCGGAGGTTGTCTGTACGGGATGTTTACTCAGAGGTAATGTGGACGTGGTAAACATGAAGGATAGCGTAGTCTTACGAGGTGTAAGATTCCACCTTTGTAGGGTGTAGGGGGACAACTCAGAGGTGATGTGGACGTGGTTGTCCTTCTACTGGAGGATGCTACGGAACAACTGGGTTCCGGAAGCGTATAATTTTGTGGAATGGAAGTACATGTCTGAAAAGATGTCAAGAGTAGTACTTCTTTAGGAACTTACCGTTGATGGGCATCATGAACAAGTCCCCATTGGGTTTGGCGAGACGGTAAGCACCGTTTGAGTATACCGTCTCGATGATGAAAGGTCATTCCCATTTGGGCTCGAACTTTCCTGGTGTTTTATGAGACAACACCATCGGCCTCCTGACTGCCAGAACCAGGTCGCCGACTTGGAAAGTCCTCTGCTTGACCTTCTTGTTGAAAGCCTGTGATATACGGGCTTGGTAGAGTTCGATGCGTTGTTGAGCTAGGAGACGCTTTTCGTCAAGTGCCTCCAGTTCCCACAAACGATGACGTTGATTGTCTTCTTCTGTGAGTTGGTTTGTGATTGCTACGCGGAGTGAGGGTATCTGAATCTCGAGAGGCAGTACCGCTTCGCTCCCGTAGACTAAGGAGAATAGTGTGTTGCCTGTCGGGGTCCGTACCGTTGTGCGGTAAGCCCAAAGGCATTCGCCAAGCTTTTCATCCCAGTTGCGTTTGTTAGATAACATGACCTTTTTGAGTAGCCTGACAATGGTTTTATTGAACGCCTCAGCCAATTCGTTTGCTGCCGGATTGTAGGCGGTTGATGCCACATTTTGAATGCGATTCTTGTCACAGAATCGGCTGAAGACATGGCTGATGAACTGAGGACCATTATCGTGGATGATCCTCCGGGGTACCCCAAAATGGTAGATAACGTGGTACTTGATGAAGCTGATCACCCTGGAGCTTTTCACTTCTGCCAAAGGAACTGCTTCTGTCCATATGGAGAAGTAGTCAGTGATCGCTAGGATGAAGCGGTGTTCTCTCGATGAAGGAGGGGTGATTGGTCCCACAATGTCCATTCCCCAAGCTTTGAAGGGCCAGGAGGCGACTGTAGGATGTAGTGGTTCAGACGGTATATGAATGAAGTTTGCGTGCAGCTGGCACGCATGGCACTTCTTAGCATATTCAACAGCGTCAGCGGCCATGGTTGGCCAATAATAGCCCATGCGTCACAGTTGATCTTGCAACTTAGGATCGGGCTGATGGGCCCCGCAGGTTCTATCATGAGCTTCTCAAAGGGCTTCGGCTGCTTCTTCGTTAGACAAACATCGAAGGAGAAGTCCATCGTAGGAGCGTCGGTACAGCATTTTAGTAGCCGTATCGTAGTAGAATCGAAGAGAGCGTCTTCTGACCGAGACAGCTTCTTTCGGGTCCTCTGGGAGAATTCCGTAGGCAGCGAAGTCGATGAACGGGAATCTCCAGTCCCGGACGTTAACACCGGCACCCGCTGACATTGCGTAGGCCAGTTGTGAGCGCAGGTTGTTTTTAGGGCAGACCAAGTCTCGACCCACTACTGTGACGTAGTGTTGAGTCCCGAGGGGTGCCGCCAAAGAGGCTGCGAGGCCAGCCAGAGCATCGGCCTCTAGATTTTGTAGACGAGGTACATGTTCGATGAAGAACCCAGTAAAGGTTGAAATAATGTTCAATGCAACTTCATGGTAGGGGATCAGATCTTCATGGCGAACCTCGTATTGCCCTCTGATCTTATTTACGATAAGCTTTGAGTCGTTGTAGGCTTCCAGATGTTTTACCCCCAGCTGTTGTGCTAGCTGGAGTCCCATAATGAGCGCGTTGTACTCGGCAACATTGTTGGAGTACGGCTTCGAAAGGGAGTAAGCACGCTGGATGACCAGCTGATCGGGGGAGACTAGTACCACCCCCACTCCTGCGATAATTTGGCCTTTGGGACCTGTTCTTGAAGCGCCATCGAAAAACATCCGCCAGACGGAGCCTTCTTCGGTAATGTTTGATTCTTGGACCTCATCCGAGATGTCTTCATAGAGTCTTGAGGACTCCGGAATGGGGTGTACAGCCAAGAAGTCGGCCAGAGCTTAACCTTTAACAGCCTTCTGTGGGACGAACACTATGTTGTATGGCGTTAGCAAGATCGCCCATGTGGCTAGCCGGGAGTTCAGTGATCCTGGCTTCGTCCTGAGGACCCTGAGCAGATCGACTCGGGAAATGACATGAATTGTCTGGCCTGAGACATAATGACGAGTCTTTTGGATGGCAAATACCAGAGCCAAGCACTCCTTTTCAACGGGGTTGTACCGGTATTCGGCCCCGATCAGAGTTCGGCTGAGGTAGTAGATTGCTTGCTCATAGCCTGTGTTACTGTTCTGAGCTAGCAGGGCGCCGAGGGAATGATCCATGGCAGGGACGTAGAGCAGGAATGGTTTGCCAGCAACGGGTGCCACCAGAACTGGAGGGCTCGTCAGGTAGGCTTTGATGTCGTCGAAAGCCTTTTGGTATTCCTCTGTCCAGACGTAAGAGACTCCCTTCTTCATGAGCTGGGTGAAGGGTTGACATTTGCCGGAAAGGTTTGCTATGAACCTCCGGATGTACACCAGACGCCCCTGTAGGCCTCGAAGTTCTCGAAGATTCTTCGGAGGGTCTATATCAAGAATTGCTTTGGTCTTCTCGGGATCGACATGAATGCCTTTCGCCGTAATGATGAATCCCAAGAACTTTCCGCTCGAAACCCCAAGGAAGGATTTAGCGGGGTTCATCTTGAGTTGATGCGCCCGCATGAGGTCGAAGACTATTTTGAGGTCTTGCAGGTGATCTCCTTTGGGACGGCTCTTGACTGCGATGTCGTCGACATAGCATTCGACTGTCTTGCGAAGGTGTTGACGGAAAATGGTGCTCATAGCGCGTTGGTATGTCGCACCAGCATTCTTCAAGCCGAAGGGCATCACTGTGTAGCAAAAAATGCCCTTTGGAGTCCTGAATGACGTATATTTTGCGTCATCGGGGAACATCTTGATCTGGTTGTAGCCCAAATACCCGTCCATGAAAGACATGTGCTCGAAGCCATACGTGTTGTCGATCATCACGTCGGTTATTGGAAGAGGGAATTCGTCCTTCGGGTAAGCAGAGTTGAGGTCTCTAAAGTCGATACAGACTCGTATCTTCCCATTCTTCTTGGTGACGGGGACGACGTTGGCTACCCAATCTGGGTGTTGCTCTTCACGAATGAAGCCGCTGGTCAAGAGTTTGTCGACCTCCTGATCGATGGCGTTCATGATGTCCGGACGGAAGCGTCGTTGTTGTTGCTTGATAGGCTTGGCATCAGGCAAGATGTTCAACCTATGCATCGCAATCTGGGGATCAAGTCCTGGCATATCTTCGTAGCTCCAGGCGAAGACGTCGATATATTCTTTAGCCAGCTGGATTAAAGATTCTCGATCTTCTCCTTTTAGGCTTTTGCTGACGAAGATGGGTTTGGAAGAAGATCCATCCCCAAGGTCGATCTGCTCGACTTCATCCTCGGAGGGAGGTTTACGTAATTCAAAACGAGACTCCCATTGTTGTCCCAGGCGTTGAGCCCAGGGTTCTTCTTCGAAGAATTCCGACACTTGGTCTTCGTCTTCTTCTTCTTGAGATTATGCAGATGTCATGTTGGCTGACAGCACTCTCTTGAAGACAGATCCGATACTGGTATCGAAATCCCACGTTGACGCTTCAGATGAGTGAGAATGTTCAACTTCCTCTGCGTCTGAACTCTCTATAGTTGACGGCGGCGTGACATAGCCTACCCCCCGTCGAGTTTTGTTGTAGTAGTCCTGCGGCTTTCCTTTAGGTGTTGGAAGTCGAAGAGGGAGACGTCGTCCTTTGCCGTAGTTCAGGCCTTTGTCGCTTTTTAGGTCGTAACCTATCTTTTGGATGAGGTACTTTGCCTTGTCCGTGTACCGATAGAGTTGCATTCTGCCGACATCTGGTTCTGGCTCGAGTGTCGGAAGGTCTTGATGACGCTCGACCTTGCCAAAGATGATGGATTCTTCGTCTCCACTCCGTGGTGGGACTATGTAACAGACCCCTTGGGATGGGACTACTCGATTTACATGATGGACGGTCATTATTTGTGTTTACAACGACCGTAGAGCGTTATCTAATGTATACATGGTATTCCAATGTGGAAGACTAGAATAATTAAAAGACACTCTATTATTGATGAAATGCGAGATTTTATCCCGTGGGATTACATTGTCGAGAGATGGGGCATCTACATCGGCCGAGATATATTCCCCCAGCTCTTCATCTGTAAGCACTGGAGTAGGATCGGGAGGGTCCACCACAGCGCTGATCTGGGAGTCCGAGAGGACTACATGGGCCTTCTCTGGCGGCTGGGATGGCAGCGGTTTGCCCTTAAGATGCACCTTCAGAGGTGCCTCTGTTGTGCCTCCGGTGATTGGCGCCTTCCTATGTAGTTTTGCCACAAGGGGAGCCAATGTTTGAGGCAGCTTTCCCTTGAGCCGTATCTTCAGGGAAGCTTCAGGAGCAGCTGGTGCCTTCCCGGGTAGCTTAATGCTCATGGGGGCAACTTCTGAGGCGGTTTGCCTTTGAGTCGGATATTCAACGGAGCATCGGGAGTGACCTCAGGCTCTATGTCCGGCTCTGCTGTCGTTTCTTTTTTGTTGTCTGCATCATTGGCGTCCTCCTCGTCATGTGACTTGTATAAGTCGACATCGGTGAAGTAGGCTTCAATTCCTTTGAAAGGGTTGATGTCCGCGAACTCCGTACGGATGACGTTGTTGGTGGACACGTACTTCATACATTGGTGGAGCGTGGATGGCACCACCATGTACTCGTGCAACCATGGGCGACCCAACAGAATGTTGTAGTTGACTTCAGCATCCACGACATAACAAGTGACCTCGGTTCTGAGGTTACCGATGTGGCACTTTAGTCGTATTTTGCCCAGTAGTTCACTTTTGCTAGCGTTGAAACCACTGACTATCGTGTTGGAGGGCGCCAGTCGGTACATTGGGATCCCCAGTGTTGAGAGCAGCGTCTTCGGGATGATGCTGAGGGAAGACCCCGGATCGATCTGAATCCGCTTCACCTTGACTGAACCGATGTACCCTGTATAATATAGCGACATATTGTGTCGATTGTGTTTGAGCAACATGTCCTGTTGGGTGAAGGTTATATTGGGGATAACCTCCTCCGTACAGTGACAGTGCTGGCACAAAATCGGGAGATCTTCCGGCTGCTTGACCTGACTGAGAAAGGATTCAGCATCCTTCAGAGCTTCGCAGAGAGCTTCTCGGGAGTCTTTGGAAAGACGGAGGAGCTCGAACAGAGATAGGCGGGCAGGATTACTGGCGAGTTACGCCAGTATGTCAAAGTTGTGGGGCTTGGCTAGCCCCGAGGCATTCTCTTTTCGTAGGGGCCTATCGAAGCGGGTCTCTATCTGCTTCTGTTTATTGGCTGCCGAGGGCTTAGACGGGCCCTCGTCCTGGACAGCAGGGACGGTGCCTGGAGGCACCACCTCGACGGCAGCTTCGTCGGGTTGGACGTTCTGTTGTGAACGTGTCTGCACAGGAAGTGCCTCTTCCGCTGAAGAAGAGACCGTGCGGCAAGACTTGATCTTCCTGCCTTTGGACTTGGAGGTAGGGCGTACCTCCGGTTGAGTCACCTCGGAGACGAGATCGGGGTAAACCCACAGGATCTCTCTCCGAGATGTGGTGAGTGGGATGAGTCCACTCACGTTGTCACGGGTTGGTGGTAAGTTAACCACCTCCATTGTCGCCTTAGGGATGGGGACGACGCCATCTTGTGTTGTAGTCGGCGGCAGGGTGCCAAACTGGAGTGACACTACGTTGGCCGACACCGTCTTCTCTTCGTAGTCGACGGAGATTACATCCGCATTGATCATGCGCTGGATGTAATTCTTGAGGACATAGCAGTCCTTGGTTGGGTGTCCGACAAACCGATGGTAGTGACAATACCTCTGGTTGTCCACTTTCCCAACCTCATCGGGACACTTAGGGTCCGGAAGCTTGATCTTGTCGCCCTGCTTCAGTATCTCAAAGAGCTGCAGGGTGTCTTCGTCATTGAACGAATAAACTTCCTTCGGCCTCGGTGCAAGTGGAGGCTTCTGAGTAGGTGCTGATGCACCTTTTGAGGCATTGACAGTCAATGCCTGCTTCCCCTTTGCCTCTCGTGCGGGGTTGTTAGCTGCAGGCCATTTCCCCTTGTCCTCAAAGGCGGGGAAACTGACCCCCAGAAGACGAGCGTTGGCTGCCTTCTTCTCCGCGGCTTCTGCTTCAATGATCAAGGAGCTCCAGTCGGGAGGAGGAGTAGAGTTGAGCCAGAGCTTGACTGTAGGCAGCATGTTCATGCTGCAGGAGGAGAGAAGCGCATGTTCTGGCATACCCGGGGGCAGTCTGAAGCAGGCCTGTTGGATGCGTTCGATGAACACTCGAACTGTTTCCTTCTCCTTCTGGCGTATCTCTATAAGGGACGCCATTGTCATGTCCTTCCCGCCGTCGTAGAAACGGTCAAGAAAGAGGCGCGTCAGGTCATCAAAGGAAGATATTGAATTGTCGGAGAGGCTGTAATACCAGTCGTACGCCACTCCTTTCACTGCCCCCAACAAATATGCTGGTAAGAAGCGCGTCCTCCTTCGGAAGATGTCCCGTATGAGACTGGAAATACGTCAGGTAGCGACGAGGAGAGTCCTTCCTGTCGTACGGCGTCAGTGTTTGTGGTTTATACTTTGGAGGACAAACCACCTTGTTCCACTCGAGGGGATAAGGCTGGGGGATGCCCATTTTCTGGCGCTCCTCTTGTCTCGTCTTAGACTCAAAGCGCTCGCGCTGGTCCCTGATCATCTCGACCACGTCTTCCGTGGAGCTGGGGGTCGGGAAAGGTGGTACCACCGGATGTTGAGCATTTGAGGGCTCCGACGTCCGAGGTGCTTCGTGGCGATCTGCGTCCGAGGATACCCGTTGAAGGGGTACACTCGACTCTCCATTGGCCCCTGGATCGAGACCGGTAAAAGGTGTCCTGGTCAAAGCTGACCGTATCTCAAACACTGCCTGAGTCAGTATTTGCATGGAGGCAGAGAGGGTTTTGAGTCCTCCCTCCAGGATATCTATGCGCTGGACGAGGTCTGTTGGCGGCGCATCAGACTCGACATCAGCCTCAGTCACGTTCACTGTCATGACGCGGCCAGGAGTGGATGGATGAGTTGAGGCCTCACTCTCGGCCTCACTTCCTTGTAGGGGAGTTGCCTCTCCTAAAGCTTCGTCTGGGCTACCTCCGGCTATGTTCGGGAGAACATTCACCACAGACGCATCTGCCAGGGCCTGATTACCCTCAGCTCCGTCTTGAAGGGCCTCTTCGTCTCCGAAACTCGGGTTCGCGGATGCTAGGCTACCCCCAGCTATGTTCTGGGGGATATCTTCGTCTTCAGGGGCTTCTGGGAGGCTGACTTCGCCTCGAGGATCTGCCCCAAGTGTGCTTTGGACACACTCGTCTTCGGAAGGAGGCTCGACAAGGGTCTGACTACCCCCAGCTTCCTCCAAGAACTTCTTCCTCGCTCGAGTACCTTTGAACACTCCGGAGGATGAGACAGCTGTCTTGGTTTTCCTCGGCTGGCTCTTGGACGAGGAAGAGAGACTGCCAGTCGCCTTTCGGACTGACGAGGAGTTGGAGATCATGTTGCATGAAGCAACCATTGGTTCCTCTTCTATTGACACCTTCTTTCCGAGGCGACGTCGGAGGGGTATCGATGATTGCAGCCGCTGGAACACTGACTGCCTTAGTGGGACTGCCGCTTTGCAACAGCAGTTGATGGTGGCCACAGCACAAGTATGCCCCGTGAGAGAGAGTGCCACCTTCGCACCCCCTGATCGGCGCTTGTGAGTAATCACGTTACGTAGATCGTTGGAGGAGAGTGCCACCTTCGCACCCCCTTCAAGCGCATGGCAAGGCCAAGCGCCGGGGTGGTCAAGTGAGTGCTGCGCCCCCTGATCTAATACCAAACAGGCATCCCGATCAGTAGTGGGGGAACCACAGCATTTGGAGTGACTTGAATGGACCTCAAACGCACCACCGGAGGAGGCGCGGGAGTTCAAGACCACTGGATTTGCCTTGCTCGACTTGGTTGTGCACGCAGTAAATGCGCCCAAGTGAGACAAAAACTTTGAAGGTCAGCTCGTTCTCGGCGCCGCAGCACTCGAGTCGACCTTGTACAACTTACCATCAGCAGCACACATGATTGTGAGCGCATGCTTCCGGCTTGTTGCTGGCGTAGCACGTTTGGGACGCATGGCCCGTGCTGCCTTGGACTTCTTCGTACCAGGCCGCTAGGGCGCGTAGTACTCAGAATCCAAATTCTCCTCGCCACTACAGCGAGTGATTCTGTCAAAGGTAGAGACCTTCTGTGGCGCATCAGAGGTGATGCACGGGGCATTGGCTGTGCCCCTGCACCATCGACGCATCTTCTTCGCCTGAGAGGGAGATGGCTGGGGAACGTGGTTAGCCGCACGTTTCCCCGAGAGATACACTGCACCAGGGGGCGCATCTTGGTTGCTGAGGACATCAGCAGGAAGGGAAGGCTGGATTGGCACATCTCCTTCGGTGGTGGTGCCCGAGGCGTCGACCTTGCGTACCCAGACTCGGCGGGTCTTCTTCGGCTTCGGCAGCCACTTCGAAGGACTCGCACTTCCTTCAGAGATGAACTCCTCATACGCCTGTTGATTGAGGCGTACGACCATCGTCTTGTGGGAGGAGGCCACCTTCACGTCATCGAACTGTGACACAGCTTTTTCGGTGGAGGAGAAAGAGGTCCCCAGCAGAGTCGCCAGCTTGTTTGCCATTAAAATTCTTTGATTGTAAATTTCAATACAAACAGAACAGTGTTACAATATAGGACTTAGATGTAGTCCTAGGAGTACACTTTTGTTTATCTGGGTCCCTTGTGTCGATGGAGTGAGTGGTAATGCGTTGACTCCGTTGACGATCTGACGACGGTTATCGGTTCTCTGAAGGTCTGGATTGCTCTGGGTGCTGGAGCTTGTTGAGAGGAGAAAGACATTGAATGTCTGTATCTTCCTCTCTGGTGGTGCGAAGTCTCTGTCTGTTCACTGTGGAGGTTGATATGTATGTACGTAGATTGGTCCGTGTGTGTCTAGAAGAAGGAAATGATCCCTCTATTTATAGTCTTGCAGGCTGGCTGCTCATGCGCACATATGTAGGATGCGCCTGTATGCGAGAACGCCACGTGTTGATTGCTGATGGAGGCGCATGGACGATGCGCCCTGATCGAGGGGTTGACTTCTTCATGTTGTTGTTGTGAATCGGCACGTAGCGGAGAAGAAGATCTTTCTGTTGCTGAGATCTTGGATGAGTCGAGTCAAAGAACACGTGTCGTCGACCCATGGCTCAGAGATCTCAGATTTGGTGGAGGGAATGATCTGGTAGGATGCGCCTAGGATTGGGCGCAAGAGGAGACTTTGGCTCGTAACCTTTAGGAGTCACGAACCATTCTGGACGCATGGCTTTTGAGGCGCATACAGAGCTTCAGTAGTGACTTTACTCCTGTCTTTTGGGATCAGGGAGAAGTCTGGGGCACATGGATTTTGAGGCGAATGCAGAGTTGTGACAGTGACTTTCCTTCTGTCTTTAAGGATTAGTGAAAAGTCTGAGACGCACAGCTTTTGAGGCGTATACACGTTTGGACGCATGGCCGCGAAGGTGCATGCGAGATGGTTGGGTGGCCACGTGGCAGTAGCCGTCGGAGGGAAGTAATGATGATGCTGACGTTGGCGATGCTTTGTATTCTGAAAAAGCTGCCGACTGCTCAGACTTTGGGAGGCGTGCTGCCAACTCTGTCAGTTCAGTATTTAATGTTTGTGACATTCGATGGACAGCAGAGTGGGCACGTCGGTTGGCATTCCACTAGGCATATGGGGACGCATGGAGGCGCATCCCTATGATGCTCTTGGTACTGAAGGGCGCATCTGTATGATGCACTTGATGTTGAAGGGTGCGTCTGTGTGATGCGCGGTCTGGCCGACGCATCCGCTTCGTGAGACGTCTTTGATGGTCCAATTATTACGTTCTTTGAGTGCTGTAAATAGCCGTTTTGACTTGGCTGAATTCGAAGCGTCCGGTTCATCCATTTAATGCAAATTCATTGCACGAAATTCGGAGAGTCATCCACTTGGCGCATGGGTTTGATTTGCCCGGACTATAAATAGTGGTATGGAGAGAGGGTTGGCCTCTCGTTCTCTCACGTCTTTCCGACATGAACTTGTATACTCGAATGCATTCTGTTGACGAGATGCTCCTGAGGGTAAAGATGCGACGCAGTGTCTTCGTTGATGCACTTGAAGGTGACTGTTACATCCAAAAGACGGATTCGAAGGCTTCCGAGGCAGGCGGAAGGTGCCTGTTGCATCCAAAAATAGGGATGCTCGGGCCTCGTTTCCGTTACTCCGGAAGAGCCGTAGATCGGAATGGAGGTGCTAGGCTCTTCTTCCTTCAAAGTGGGCGTTGCCCACACTGGTTGTGTTGAAAGCTGCTCTTTTAGCCGTGGTTTCGATCACGGTCTTCCTTCGCCTTTGGAGGCTCTTTCGAAGCCTCTCCTGGCCACAGATTTGCGGTGCTCTTCTCTTCCTTGGTTCCAGCCAGAGGGTTAAATGCTTCATTAGTCGAAGCATTTATCAGGTGAGCCTGGCTGGAAGAGCGGCACATAACTGGGCTGCTGAAGGGATGCACATAACTGGGGATGCACATAACTGAGCTGCTGAAAAGGATGCGCCTTCCTGAGGGCGCATGGTGGGATGCGTCTGGCTGAGGGCCCATGTTGATTGCTGCGCCTACTTGAGGGCGCATAATGGCTGCTGACTTGTAGACTTAGGATCCTTTCTTTGTAGAAATTCTCCTTTATACAATCTCTCTTTAGACATATAATAGACTTTTATATGTTAAATAAAAAGTCCTCTTTCAATGTCTATATTTGTTGCTTTTTGCTGTGAAGCACTTTGTCCAAGCTCTGGCACATGTAGTCTGGCGCATAGACTTTCTAGTTTTGAAATTACATGCTTCTACAAGACCCCATTCAAAGTTTTCAAAACTTTTGGATAAGTTTTAGAATACTTTGAATAAGAAGCATGGTGGTGGAGGCGCATGACCGTCGGGGCGCATAGATACTCCGCACATCAGTGATGGGGCGCATGCTCCGCTCAGTTAGTGCAAATGATGATGCCTCGGTAACCGAAAAAGATTAATGCTGATCTTTTGTGGTTATCTTTTCACAGAACCCGAGGCGACGGCTGAGATCACACATCATCGGTTCACGCGTACGACCAAGCCCTATAAATAGGCGAGAGATGGAGAGAGAGAGTTCTTCTTCTCCTTGCTTTTGCTTTCTTTAGAGTTCTTCTTCAAAAACCCTAACTTTTCTTCTCTCAAAGAAAAGGCTCCCAAGACTCCTCGCGGCGGTGCTGGCAAGGACAAAGGAAAAGTACCTATGAAAGCTACAGCGGCCGATGTTCTCCGTCGTCCTGTCGAAGTTCGGCCGGAGGTGGTTGGTAAGTTTCATTTTACGTACACCAACGCGCATAGACCTTGAGTCTTTTGATGATATGATGAGGTTTTTGTCGCCGACGCGCATGGGTTTAAGCCCTGAAGATGCGCCGAGGCTCTACTGCTGACGCGCATGGGTTTAGACCCTGATGATGCGCCGAAGCACTACCGCTGACGTGTATGGGTTTAGACCCTGATGATGCGCCGAAGCACTGCTGCGTGCATGGGCACACGCCCTGATGACGCGCCAAAGCTTCGCTACTGATACGCATGGGTTTACACCCTGATGATGCGCCGAAGCTTTCGGTCGCGCTATGCGCTTTTGATGAGGCTCAGATTCTTTTATTATTTCTAATATTTTTCGAATCTTTGATAGTGTCAATGCCTATCCCACTCTTGAATGAAGTGCTCCTGGACGCTGCCCTCTGCCAGACGGGAGTAGATTATAACGAGGAAGTGATGAACCCTGCTCAAGCCGCTATTATGCTGGACCAGCATCTCGAGAGAATGACTCAAATCTGGGAACAGCAGTATGGGTTCCTCAAACGGATGATGGAGCGTAGAGTTTTAAAATCTGCCACATCTGATAAAGTGACCTTCTTGAAGCCTGAGTTCCTGTTTGGGGACCGCCTTACTTCTACTGAAGCAACAGTGTTGAAGGTCAAGGAAGACTGGTTTTTCACAGCAAAAGGAGTGCATATGACCGTTAAACAACTTGAACGTCAATGGCCTTTGATGGCTTTCTGTCGTCTCACCTCCAAGAGGAGGATGTCTTGGGATCTTACTCCCTCTCAGGGGGGACGGTGACTGGCATCATCAAAATTGATTCAACCTCCGATCAGAAAGATACTTTGACCGCAGTGCGGTCTGGGTCTTCTTTCACCTGGCCGACTCTACACCCTGGGAGCATTTACAGTGATGTTCCCCTTGATACATTTGCCCATAGTGCCTTGACTTTTGCACATCGCATGCTGTTGATGGAACGCTCATACCCGAAAGGAGAGTTTCGGGTAGAGGGTTGGTGTCATTATGCTTCCAAATGGGATAAACTGACACTCTGGGTTTTGTCGCGGTTCCAGACTGAGCTCCAAAAAATTGGGCTGACTGTCGCGATTCGTGCCACCCAGGCAGGTGTTGACATTAACAGGCATATGTTCCTCGTACTCTTAGAGATGTTTGATATCCATACCGGGACCTTTTTACTCCGATGGGGGAGTTAGGGCTTGCACTTCATGAGATGTATGAGGTATCAAAGCTTCCTTGGGGATCGGAACCCTATGAAGAGTATTTTCCGACCAACGAAGAATTTCAAGTCCTAGGGGACAAGGCTGGGGAGATGACGGCCGTCTTTAAGAAAGTGGCTAGTCATCATTACTATATGCAGAAGAGGGACAAGGGAGGATTACAGCCTCATGTGACCGCTTGGAGAGATTACGTCTTTAGGCAAGACAAGGGGGATCCCTCGCAATTCTCTACTCCGCCGGCGCTCTCTCGTAGCGAAGTGCTCTCTGAGATGAGCAGGTTAGATGAGAAGAATCCCCGAGAAAACGAGGACCAGCAGTCTGATGAACGCTCCTACAGCTATTTCTGGCATCTTGCTCATCGAATGTCGTCAAAAGCAGTACTGGTTGCGTATCTCATGGTTTGGCTTCGGGATTATGTCTTCCCGGGCGGATCCGGCTCTGTAGAGAGAGTGATTCGGCACTTGATCCTGCCAGCTGTGAAGTTGGTCTTTGGCCGGCACTTGGCTCTACTCCCCGCGATGGTATGTAATTTACTGTGAGGTTTACGCGAGTTCGCGGGAAATGTGATTCATGACCGAGATCGAAAAGATAACTTCCCGCGTACTGAACTGCCATTTCACTATTTGATGGGGTGGTTAATTTTACACCATCCCAACGTAATGAGTCCGGGTTCAGAAGAAGACTATAGGGCCGGAGATGCATTCCTCTGCCGTTTCCACCAGAGGAGTTGGTCGCACACTGGCGTCCCTGTTTGCAGAAGGGTTTTATCCCATCTTCAGGAATGGGAGATCACCAAAGTTGGTCCGATCTTCTTGGGTTTTGAGGCCAACGAAGACTTAAGGGATTCAGGTGAAGATGCCACCGCTCTACCTCCATGGGGATTCCGCTGGTAGCAGAGTATTCGGCCATCCCACCTGGTGTACCGGAATAGGAATCAGTGCTTCCTGGAACCGTATTTACCGAGCCGCTTTGCACGTCAATTCGGTTATGCACAGCTGATGTTGGACAATCCCAGTATCACCCTAGGGTATGTTGGAAGTTTGCTGGATGGCGTGCGAGCTTGGCATTACTATAATACTGGATGTACTGGAGCTCGCTTTACACTGCCTGCCCAGGATCCGCGGTCGCCCATTCTTTACTCAGCCGCCAAGTTTTACTGTGTTATGGCTGCCGCGTCTTCCGGGTATGATAGGGAGACGAGTCTCGTTGCAGGCACCCCGTTAGCGGTAACTGGGCATGTATCGGCTAGGGCTCGACCATACCGTCCGCCAGGGGTGGGTTATCACGGTGCCCCCATCGCACCCCCAGGGAGTCAGGCTGAACCTTCGGTTGATCAACCGAAATGACGTACAGATACAGGGGCTGGATCTCCTGTATCAAAGAAGCTAAAGAAGATATCGTCACCGACGGTGTCATCGGATTCAGCATTTGCAGAGGTAAGGATGCCCCACATAGTCTGGTTTGGGTTCAACATTTTATGTAATCAATGCTTCCTTTTTGTACAGGAGCCGTTAAAAAGAAAGCCTCGTACTCCAAAATCTGGTAGAAGCAGGCCAAAGGAGATGGCGGGTTTGTCTGAAGTGCGCATCCCGTCGACTATGATGTCTCCGATGAAGGAGAATCCGGAGGATGTTGTTGTCGTGGAGATTCCAGCGTCCCCGGATTATGTCAGAAGGGAAGCTGAGGATACAGCAGCTTCCGGGGAGGTGCCAGCTGCCGTGAGGGCCTTGGACGTTGAGGGTCCAGCGGACACGGGGCTTCGTGATGATGATGTGGGGTGGAGTTCGTCATCTTCGGATGACGATGCTCCAGAGTTGCAAGAGCCTGTTACGGGGGCAACAGATGTGATTGAAACAGATGAGAGGGTTATTCCCCTCCTTGTTATGATAAAGGAAGGTCGGCTGCATTATTGCCAAGCCCTACCCCAGACCCAGCGGTGGAAGCTGAGGTGGCTACCAATCAGGAGGTAGTGACAGATCTTGTCCCTGTAGAGAGATTTGATGAAGAGACTCGTCTGACGGTCCCGACTCCTGGGGCGGGTCAGGAGACAAGTGTTGTTCTCTCCGTTCTACCAGGGGAGGTATTGGCTGTTGATAGCGCGTTGGCTGGAGAGGTGGTCGCTGACATCGGTGGTACTTCCAAGTTCGAGAAGGGTAAGGGTGTGATGGAACCCTCTGTTGCTCCTTCCACTTGGGGTACTATCTCGACACCTGTGCCGGCTCCTTCTGCTCCCTTGGCTCCTCGGGCTAATAGCCCAGTCCCTGTTGATGAAGAGCCTGTTGATGCCGAGGTTCAAGCCTCGCAGGTTGAGGTTGGTGGGTCTTCTTGCGGTCCGCCAACTGGGGTAGCTCCTCCAACTCCTGTCATGACACCATAGGTGCTGGTGGACGCAGATGAATATATGAGATTCAACGTTAAGGCAGTATACAAAATGTTGCAGAGGGGGTGTCGGCAGTGATGGACGCCAAGGAGAGCTTTACGACGGCAAGAACTCTGACATTGCCTCATATCAACTTGATCCGTGTTCACCCGGGCCACGAGCATATGGCCGACATTCTGGAAGCCACGGTGGCTGAGTTGGACCAGCGGCTTTCTGGATTAGGGCGCATCCAGCGGAATGACCTCTCCGTCCTGATAGATGCGGAGAAGGAGAAGTTACTCACCGAGACCGTGTCTTCCTACCAGGCCACTGTGAGTGTCTGGAAACGCGAAGTATCTGAGACTGAAGCTGCAGTGGAGCGGTTATCTCAGTCTATACGGAAAATAGTGGAGACGCGAGCTGCGTTGGACACAAATATTGCAGAGATTGACGCACAGATGTGCCGCCTTGAGGATCAGCGGGCCCGACTCCTATTGGACGCTGAACGTGTCCAGGCTGAACACGTAGCATTCAAGAAGAAGGAAGCAGCTTTCACTCTCCGAGCTCTTACCCTGGCTCAGCAGAGACAGCAGCTTGATGAGAAGCACGAGAATGAAACTTCTGCTGAGGCTGTCGAAGCGATGCGTCAAGAAGCTGAACGTCGAGTCTTGGCGACTGTGGAGACTCGGGCGGCAGACTTGAAACGCCGAATTGCAGAGCTTTCCGCCAACCCTGGGGATATTTAGGGCTTGTAGTCTCTGCTTTTTGTATTTTTGCAACTCTTGCTGGGGATGGCATAATCCTTTACTCTCCTTTTTCTTAAAAATAATAAAGAAGTACACCATTTCCTGCGATGCGTTCATTTTTGTTTGTCATGAACTTTGATGATTTGTGTGGACCTATTATCTTTTGCGTACCTTAGTTTTAGGTACAGATAATAAGTTTGAAGGACCCAATGTATTTGTTCAGAGGTAATGTAGACGTGGCAAATATGGGGTTCGAATGATAGAATCTTCCTACTCAGAGGTGTTATAAACGTGGTAGGAATGACTTTGAGGAGATGCACGAAACTACTCAGAGGTAATGTGGACGTGGAAGTTCTGCGATCGATGTATGGCAACGCGGAGGTTGTCTGTACGGGATGTTTACTCAGAGGTAATATGGACGTGGTAAACATGAAGGATAGCGTAGTCTTACGGGGTATAAGATTCCGCCTTTGTAGGGTGTAGGGGGACAACTCAGAGGTGATGTAGACGTGGTTGTCCTTCTACTGGAGGATGCTACGGAACAACTGGGTTCCGAAAGCATATGATTTTGTAGAATGGAAGTACATGTCTGAAAAGATGTCAAGAGTAGTACTTCTTTAGGAACTTGCCGTTGATGGGCATCATGAACAAGTCCCCATTGGGTTTGGCGAGACGGTAAGCACCGTTTGAGTATACCATCTCGATGATGAAAGGTCATTCCCATTTGGGCTTGAACTTTCCTGGTGTTTTGTGAGTCAACACCATCGGCCTCCTGACTGCCAGAACCAGGTCGCCGACTTGAAAAGTCCTCTGCTTGACCTTCTTGTTGAAAGCCTGTGATATACGGGCTTGGTAGAGTTCGATGCGTTGTTGAGCTAGGAGACGCTTTTCGTCAAGTGCCTCCAGTTCCCACAAACGACGACGTTGATTGCCTTCTTCTGTGAGTTGGTTTGTGATTGCTACGCGGAGTGAGGGTATCTGAATCTCGAGAGACAGTACCGCTTCGCTCCCGTAGACTAAGAAGAATAGTGTGTTGCCTGTCGGGGTCCGTACCGTTGTGCGGTAATCCTAAAGGCATTCGCCAAGCTTTTCATCCCAGTCGTGTTTGTTAGATGACACGACCTTTTTGAGTAGCCTGACAATGGTTTTATTGAACGCCTCAGCCAATTCGTTTGCTGCCGGATTGTTGGCGGTTGATGCCACGTTTTGAATACGATTCTTGTCACAGAATCGGCTGAAGACATGGCTGATGAACTGAGGACCATTATCGTGGATGATCCTCCGGGGTACCCCGAAATGGTAGATAACGTGGTGCTTGATGAAGCTGATCACCCTGGAGCTTTTCACATCTGCCAAAGGAACTGCTTCTGCCCATTTGGAGAAGTAGTCAGTGATCACTAGGATGAAGCGGTATTCTCTCGATGAAGGAGGGGTGATTGGTCCCACAATGTCCATTCCCCAAGCTTTGAAGGGCCAGGAGGCAACTGTAGGATGTAGTGGTTCGGACGGTATATGAATGAAGTCTGCGTACAGCTGGCACGCATGGCACTTCTTAGCATATTCAACAGCATCAGCGGCCATGGTTGGCCAATAATAGCCCATCGTCGCAGTCGATCCTGCAACTTAGGACCGGGCTGATGGGCCCCGCAGGTTCCATCATGAGCTTCTCAAAGGGCTTTGGCTGCTTCTTCGTTAGACAAACATCGAATGAGAAGTCCATCGTAGGAGCGTTGGTACAGCATTTTAGTAGCTGTATCGTAGTAGAATCGAAGAGAGCGTCTTCTGACCGAGACAGCTTCTTTCGGGTCCTTTGGAAGAATTTCGTAGGCAGCGAAGTCGATGAACGGGAATCTCTAGTCCCGGACGTTAACACCGGCTCCCGCTGACATGGCATGGGCCACTTGTGAGCGCAGGTTGTTTTTAGGGCAGACCAAGTCTCGACCCACTACTGTGACGTAGTGTTGAGTCCCGAGGGGTGCCGCCAAAGAGGCTGCGAGGCCAGCCAGAGCATCGGCCTCTAGATTTTGTAGACGAGGTACATGTTCGATGAAGAACCCAGTGAAGGTTGAAATGATGTTCAATACAACTTCATGGTAGGGGATCAGATCTTCATGGCGAACCTCCTATTGCCTTCTAATCTTATTTACGACGAGCTTTGAGTCGCCGTAGGCTTCCAGATGTTTTACCTCCAACTGTTGTGCTAGCTGGAGTCCCATAATGAGCACGTCGTACTCGACAACATTGTTGGAGCACGGCTTCGAAAGGGAGTAAGCACGCTGGATGACCAGCTGATCGGGGAAGACTAGTACAACCCCCATTCCTGCGATGATTTGGCCTTTGGGGCCTGTTCTTGAAGCGCCATCGAAAAACATCCGCCAGACGGAGCCTTCTTCGATAATGCTTGATTCTTGGACCTCATCCGGGATGTCTTTATAGAGTCTTGAGGACTCCGGAATGGGGTGTGCAGCCAAGAAGTCGGCCAGAGCTTGACCTTTAACAGCCTTCTGTGGGACGAACACCATGTTGTATGGCGTTAGCAAGATCGCCCATGTGGCTAGCCGGGAGTTCAGTGATCCTGGCTTCGTCATGAGGACCCTGAGCAGATCGACTCAGGAAATGACATGAATTGTCTGGCCTGAGACATAATGACGAGTCTTTTGGATGGCAAATACCAGAGCCAAGCACTCCTTTTCAACGGGATTGTACCGGTATTCGGCCCTGATCAGAGTTCGGCTGAGGTAGTAGATTGCTTGCTCATAGCCTGTGTCACTGTTCTGAGCTAGCAGGGCGCCGAGGGAATGATCCATGGCACGGACGTAGAGCAGGAATGGTTTGCCAGCGACGGGTGCCACCAGAACTGGAGGGCTCGTCAGGTAGGCTTTGATGTCGTCGAAAGCCTTTTGGTATTCCTCTGTCCAGACGTAAGAGACTCCCTTCTTTATGAGCTGGGTGAAGGGTTGACATTTGCCGGAATGGTTTGCTATGAACCTCCGGATGTACACCAGACGCCCCTGTAGGCCTCGAAGTTCTCGAAGATTCTTCGGAGGGTCTATATCAAGAATTGCTTTGGTCTTCTCGGAATCGACATGAATGCCTTTCGCCGTAATGATGAAGCCCAAGAACTTTTCGCTCGAAACCCCAAGGAAGGATTTAGCGGGGTTCATCTTGAGTTGATGCGCCCGCATGAGATCGAAGACTGTTTTGAGGTCTTGCAGGTGATCTCCTTTGAGACGGCTCTTGACTGCGATGTCGTCGACATAGCATTCGACTGTCTTGCGAAGGTGTTGACGGAAAATGGTGCTCATAGCGTGTTGGTATGTCGCACCAGCATTCTTCAAGTCGAAGGGCATCACTGTGTAGCAAAAAATGCCCTTTGGAGTCCTGAATGACGTATATTTTACGTCATCGAGGAACATCTTGATCTGGTTGTAGCCTAAATACCCGTCCATGAAAGACATGTGCTCGAAGCCACACGTGTTGTCGATCATCACGTCGGTAATTGGAAGCGGAAATTCGTCCTTCGGGCAAGCAGAGTTGAGGTCTCTGAAGTCGATACAGACTCGTATCTTCCTATTCTTCTTGGTGACGGGGACGACGTTGGCTACCCAATCTGGGTGTTGCTCTTCACGGATGAAGCAGCTGCTCAAGAGTTTGTCTACCTCCTGATCGATGGCGTTCATGATGTCCGGACGGAAGCGTCGTTGTTGTTGCTTGATAGGCTTGGCATCAGGCAAGATGTTCAACCTATGCATCGCAATCTGGGGATCAAGTTCCGACATATCTTCGTAGCTCCAGGCGAATACGTCGATATATTCTTTAGCCAGCTGGATTCTCGGTCTTCTACTTTTTGGCTTTTGCTGACGAAGATGGGTTTGGAAGAAGATCCATCCCCAAGGTCGATCTGCTCGACTTCATCCTTGGTGGGAGGTTCACGTAATTCAAAATGAGACTCCCATTGTTGTCCCAGGCGTTGAGCCCAGGGTTCTTCTTCGAAGAATTCCTACACTTGGTCTTTGCCTTCTTCTTCTTGAGATTGTGCAGATGTCATGTTGGCTGACAGCACTCTCTTGAAGACAGATCCGATACTGGTATCGAAATCCCACGTTGACGCTTCAGATGAGTGAGAATGTTCAACTTCCTCTGCGTCTGAATTCTTTGTAGTTGATGGCGGCGTGACATAGCCTACCCCCCGTCGAGTTTTGTTGTAGTAGTCTTACGGCTTTCCTTTAGGTGTTGGAAGTCGGAGAGGGAGACGTCGCCCTTTGCCGTAGTTCAGGCCTTTGTCACTTTTTAGGTCGTAACCCATCTTTTGGATGAGGTACTTTGCCTTGTCCGTGTACCGATAGAGTTGCATTCTGCCGACATCTGGTTCTGGCTCGAGTGCCGAAAGGTCTTGATGACGCTCGACCTTGCCAAAGATGATGGATTCTTCGTCTCGACTCCGTGGTGGGACTATGTAACATACCCCTTGGGATGGGACTACTCGATTTACATGATGGACGGTCGTTATTTGTGTTTACAACGACCGTAGAGCGTTATCTAATGTATACATGGCATTCCAATGTGGAAGACTAGAATAATTAAAAGACACTCTATTATTGATGAAATGCGAGATTTTATCCCATAGGATTACATTGTCGAGAGATGGGGCATCTACATCGATCGAGATATATTCTCCCAGCTCTTCATCTGTAAGTACTGGAGTAGGATCGGGAGGGTCCACCACAGCGCTGATCTGGTAGTCCGAGAGGACTACATGGGCCTTCACTGGCGGCTGGGATGGCGGCGGTTTGCCCTCAAGACGCACCTTCAGAGGTGCCTCTGCTGTGCCTCCGGTGATTGGCGCCTTTCCATGTAGTTTTGCCACAAGGGGAGCCGATGTTTGAGGCGGCTTTCCCTTGAACCGTATCTTCAGGGGAGCTTCAGAAGCAGCTGGTGCCTTCCCGGGTAGCTTAATGCTCATGGGGGGCAACTTCTGAGGCGGTTTGCCTTTGAGTCGGATCTTCAACGGAGCATCGGGAGTGACCTCAGGCTCCATGTCCGGCTCTGCTGTCGTTTCTGCTTTGTCGTCAGCATCATTGGCCTCCTCCTCGTTATGTGACTTATGTAAGTCGGCATCGGTGAAGTAGGCTTCAATCCCTTTGAAAGGGTTGATGTCCGTGAACTCCGTACGGATGACGTTGTTGGTGGACACGTACTTCATACATTGGTGGAGCGTGGATGGCACCACCATGTACTCGTGCAACCACGGGCGACCCAACAGAATGTTGTAGTTGACTTCAGCATCCACGACATAACAAGTGACCTCGGTTCTGAGGTTACCGATGTGGCACTTTAGTCGTATTTTGCCCAGTGATTCGCTTTTGCTAGCGTTGAAACAACTGATTGTCGTGTTGGAGGGCGCCAGTCGGTACATTGGGATCCCCAGTGTTGAGAGCAGCGTCTTCGGGATGATGCTGAGGGAAGACCCCGGATCGATCTGAATCCGCTTCACCTTGACTGAACCGATGTACCCTGTGTAATATAGCGACATGTTGTGTCGATTGTGTTTGAGCAACATGTCCTGTTGGGTGAAGGTTAAATTGGGGATAACCTCCTCCGTACAGTGACAGTGCTGGCACACAATCGGGAGATCTTCCGGCTGCTTGACCTGACTGAGAAAGGATTCAGCATCCTTCAGAGCTTCGCAGAGAGCTTCTCGGGAGTCTTTGGAAAGACGGAGGAGCTCGAACAGAGATAGGCGGGCAGGAGTACTGGCGAGTTACGCCAGTATGTCGAAGTTGTGGGGCTTGGCTAGCCCCGAGGCATTCTTTTTTCGCAGGGGCCTATCGAAGCGGGCCTCTATCTGCTTTTGTTTATTGGCTGCCGAGGGCTTAGATGGCCCCTCGTCCTGGACAGCAGGGACGGTGCCTGGAGGCACCACCTCGACGGCAGCTTCGTCGGGTTGGACGTTCTGTTGTGAATGTGTCTGCACAGGAAGTGCCTCTTCTGCTGAAGAAGAGACCGTGCGGCAAGACTTGATCTTCCTGCCTTTGGACTTGGAGGTAGGGCGTACCTCCGGTTGAGTCACCTCGGAGACGAGATCGGGGTAAACCCACAGGATCTCTCCCCGAGATGTGGTGAGTGGGATGAGTCCACTCACGTTGTCACGGGTTGGTGGTAAGTTAACCACCTCCATTGTCGCCTTAGGGATGGGGACGACGCCATCTTGTGTTGTAGTCGGCGACAGGGTGCCAAACTGGAGGACACTACGTTGGCCGACACCATCTTCTTTTCGTAGTCGACGGAGATTACATCCGCATTGATCATGCACTGGATGTAATTCTTGAGGACATAGCAGTCCTTGGTTGGGTGTCCGACAAACCGATGGTAGTGACAATACCTCGGGTTGTCCACTTTCCTAACCTCATCGGGACACTTAGGGTCCGGAAGCTTGATCTTGTCGCCCTGCTTCAGTATCTCAAAGAGCTGCAGGGTATCTTCGTCATTGAACGAATAAACTTCCTTCGGCCTCGGTGCAAGTGGAGGCTTCTGAGTAGGTGTTGATGCACCTTTTGAGGCATTGACAGTCAATGCCTGCTTCCCCTTTGCCTCTCGTGCGGGGTTATTGGCTGCAGGCCGTTTCCCCTTGTCCTCAAAGGCGGGGAAACTGACCCCTAGAAGACGAGCGTTGGCTGCCTTCTTCTTCGCGGCTTCTGCTTCAATGATCAAGGAGCTCCAGTCGGGAGGAGGAGTAGAGTTGAGCCAGAGCTTGACTGTAGGCAGCATATTCATGCTGCAGGAGGAGAGAAGCGCATGTTCTGGCATGCCCGGGGGCAGTCTGAAGCAGGCCTGTTGGTTGCGTTCGATGAACACTCGAACTGTTTCCTTCTCCTTCTGGCGTATCTCTATAAGGGACGCCATTGTCATGTCCTTCCCGCCGTCGTAGAAACGGTCGAGAAAGAGGCACGTCAGGTCATCAAAGGAAGATATTGAATTGTCGGGGAGGGTACAATACCAGTCGTACGCCACTCCTTTCAGTGCCCCAACAAATATGCTGGTAAGAAGCGCGTCCTCCTTCGGAAGATGTCCCGTATGAGACTAGAAATACGTCAGGTAGCGACGTGGAGAGTCCTTCCCGTCGTACGGCGTCAGTGTTTGTGGTTTATACTTTGGAGGACAAACCACCTTGTTCCACTCGAGGCGCTCCTCTTGTCTCATTTTGGACTCAAAGTGCTCGCGCAGGTCCCTGATCATCTCGACCACGTCTTCCGTAGAGCTGGGGGTCGGGAAAGGTAGTACCACCGGATGTTGAGCATTTGAGGGCTCCGACGTCCGAGGTGCTTCGTGGCGATCTGCGTCCGAAGATACCCGTTGAAGGGGTACACTCGACTCTCCATTGGCCTCTGGATCGGGACCGGTAGAAGGTGTCCTGGTCAAAGCTGACCGTATCTCAAACACTGCCTGAGTCAGTGTTTGCATGGAGACAGAGAGGGTTTTGAGTCCTCCCTCCAGGGTATCTATGCGCTGGACGAGGTCTGTTGGCGGCACATCAGACTCGACATCAGCCTCAGTCACGTTCACTGTCATGACACGGCCGAGAGTGGATGGATGAGTTGAGGCCTCACTCTCGGCCTCACTCCCTTGTAGGGGAGTTGCCTCTCCTAAAGCTTCTTCTGGGCTACCCCCGGCTATGTTCGGGAGAACATTCACCATAGGCGCATCTGCCAGGGCCTGATTACCCTCAGCTTCGTCTTGAAGGGCCTCTTCGTCTTCGGAACTCAGGTCCGCAGATGCTAGGCTACCCCCAGCTATGTTCTGGAGGATATCTTCATCTTCAGGGGCTTCTGGGAGGCTGACTTCGCCTCGAGGATCTGCCCCAAGTGTGCTTTGGACACACTCGTCTTCGGAAGGAGGCTCGACAAGGGTCTGACTACCCCCAGCTTCCTCCAAGAACTTCTTCCTCGCTCGAGTACCTTCGAACACTCCGGAGGATGAGACAGCTGTCTTGGTTTTCCTCGGCTGGCTCTTGGACGAGGAAGAGAGACTGCCAGTCGCCTTTCGGACTGACGAGGAGTTGGAGATCATGTTGCATGAAGCAACCATTGGTTCTTCTTCTGTTGACACCTTCTTTCCGAGGCGACGTCGGCGGGGTATCGATGATTGCAGCCGCTGGAACACTGACTGCCTTGGTGGGACTGCCGCTTTGCAACAGCAGTTGATTGTGGCCACAGCACAAGTATGCCCCGTGAGAGGCGCATCGTGCTTGTCAATCAACTCTCCTGATCGGCGCTTGTGAGTAATCACGTTACATAGATCGTTGGAGGAGAGTGCCACCTTCGTACCTCCTTCAAGCGTATGGCAAGGCCAAGCGCCGGGGTGGTCAAGTGAGTGTTGCGCCCCCTAATCTAATACCAAACAGGCATCCCAATCAGTAGTGGGGGAACCACAGCATTTGGAGTGACTTGAATGGACCTCAAACGCACCACCGGAGGAGGCACGGGAGTTCAAGACCACTGGATTTGCCTTGCTCGACTTGGTTGTGCACGCAGTAAATACGCCCAAGTGAGACAAGAACTTTGAAGGTCAGCTCGTTCTCGGCGCCACAGCACTCGAGTCGACCTTGTACAACTTACCATCAGCAGCACACATGATTGTGAGCGCATGTTTCTGGCTTGTTACTGGCATAGCACGTTTGGGACGTATGGCCCGTGCTGCCTTGGACTTCTTCGTACCAGGCCGCTGGGGCGCGTAGTACTCAGAATCCAAATTCTTTTTGCCACTACAGCGAGTGAGTCTGTCAAAGACAGAGACCTTCTGTGGCGCATCAGAGGTGATGCGCGGGGCATTGGCTGCGCCCCTGCCCCGTCGATGCATCTTCCTCGCCTGAGAGGGAGATGGCTGGGGAACGTGGTTAGCCGCACGTTTCCCCGAGAGATACACTGCACCAGCGGGCACATCTTGGTTGCTGAGGATGTCAGCAGGAAGGGAAGGCTGGATTGGCACATCCCCTTCGGTGGTGGTGCCCGAGGCGTCGACCTTGCGCACCCAGACTCGATGGGTCTTCTTCGGCTTCGGCAGCCGCTTCGAAGGACTCGCACTTCCTTCAGAGATGAACTCCTCATACGCCTGTTGATTGAGGCGTAGGACCAGCGTCTTGTGGGAGGAGCCCACCTTCATGTCATCGGACTGCGACACAGCTTTTTCGCTGGAGGAGAAAGAGGTCTCCAACAGAGTCGCCAGCTTGTTTACCAGTAAAATTCTTTGATTGTAAATTTCAATACAAACAGAACAGTGTTACAATATAGGACTTAGATGTAGTCCTAGGAGTACACTTTTGTTTATCTGGGTCCCTTGTGCCGATGGAGTAAGTGGTAATGCGTTGACTCCGTTGACGATCTGACGACGGTTATCGGTTCTCTGAAGGTCTGGATTGCTCTGGGTGCTGGAGCTTGTTGAGAGGAGGAAGACATTGAATGTCGGTATCTTCCTCTCTGGTGGTTCGAAGTCTCTGTCTGTTCGCTGTAGAGGTTGATATGTATGCATGTAGATTGGTCCGTATGTGTCTAGAAGAAGGAAATGATCCCTCTATTTATAGTCTTGCAGGCTGGCTGCTCATGCGCACATATGTAGGATGCACCTGTACACGGGAATGCCACGTATTGATTGCTGATGGAGGCGCATGGATGATACGCCCTGATCGAGGGGGTTGACTTCTTCATGTTGCTGTTGTGAACCGGTACGTAGCGGAGAAGAAGATCTTTCTGTTGCTGAGATCTTGGATGAGTCGAGTCAAAGAACACGTGTCGTCGACCCATGGCTCGGAGATCTCAGATTTTGTGGGGGGAATGATCTGGTAGGATGTGCCTAGGATTGGGCGAATGAGGAGACTTTGGCTCGTAACCTTTAGGAGTCACGAACTATTCTGGGCGCATGGCTTTTGAGGCGCATGCAGAGCTTCAGTAGTGACTTTACTCCTGTCTTTTGGGATCAGGGAGAAGTCTGGGGCGTATGGCTTTTGAGGCGCATGCAGAGTTGTGACAGTGACTTTCCTTCTGTCTTTAGGGATCAGTGAAAAGTCTGAGGCGCACAGCTTTTGAGGCGTATGCACGTTTGGGCGCATGGCTGCGGAGGCGCATGCGAGATGGTTGGGTGGCCACGTGGCAGTAGCCGTCGGAGGGGATTAATGATGATGCTGATGTTGGCGATGCTTTGTCTTCTGAAAAAGCTGCCGACTGCTCAGACTTTGGGAGGCGTGCTGCCAACTCTGTCAGTTCAGCATTTAATGTTAGTGACATTCGATGGACAGCTGAGTGGACACGTCGGTTGGCATTCCACTAGGCGTATGGGGACGCATAGGGGCACATCCCTATGATGCTCTTGGTACTGAAGGGCGCATCTGTATGATGCGCTTGATGTTGAAGGGCGCGTCTGTGTGATGTGCGGTCTGGCCGGCGCATCCGCTTCGTGAGACATCTTTGATGGTGCAATTGTTACGTTCTTCGAGTACTTTAAATAGCCATTTTGACTTGGCTAAATTCGAAGCGTCCGGTTCATCTATTTAATACAAATTTATTGCATGGAATTTGAAGAGCCATCCACTTAGCGCATGGGTTTGATTTGCCCGACCTATAAATAGTGGTTTAGAGAGAGGGTTGGCCTCTCGTTCTCTCACGTCTTTCCGACATGACCTTGTGTACTCGAATGCATTCTGTTGACGAGATGCTCCCGAGGGTGAAGATGCGACGCAGTGTCTTCGTTGATGCACTTGAAGGTGACTGTTACATCCAAAAGACGGAGTCGAGGGCTTCCGAGGCAGGCGGAAGGTGCCTGTTGCATCCAAAGATAGGGATGATCGGGCCTCGTTTTCGTTACTCCGGAAGAGTCGTAGATCGAAATGGCGGTGCTAGGCTCTTTCTTCCTTCAAAGTGGGCGTTGCCCACTCTGGTTGTGTTGAAAGCTGCTCCTTTAGCCGTGGTTTCGATCACGGTCTTCCTTCGAGTTTGGAGGCTCTTTCAAAGTCTCCTCTGGCCACAGATTTACGGTGCTCTTCTCTTTCTTGGTTCCAGCCAGAGGGTTAAATGCTTCATTAGTCGAAGCATTTATCAGGTGAGCCTGGCTGGAAGAGCGGCACTTAACTGGGCTACTGAAGGGATGCACATAACTGGGGATGCACATAACTGAGCTGCTGAAAAGGATGCGCCTTGTTGAGGGCGCATGGTGGGATGCGTCTGGCTGAGGGCGCATGTTGATTGCTGCGCCTACTTGAGGGCGCATAATGGCTGCTGGCTTGTAGACTTAGGATCCTTTCTTTGTAGAAATTCTCCTTTATACAATCTCTCTTTAGACATATAATAGACTTTTATATGTTAAATAAAAAGTCCTCTTTCAATGTCTATATTTGTTGCTTTTTGCTGTGAAGCACTTTGTCCAAGCTCTGGCACATGTAGTCTGGCGCATAGACATTCTAGTTCTGAAATTCCATTCTTCAACAGTCAACTTCTGCCACGTGTCCCAACTGCCGCTATGTTGTGAGGCGCATGAATGGTGCGTCCTAGCTGAGCCGTATAAAGGAATGTCCCCATGATTGAGTTGCATGAGAGTGGTCTAATGACCGAGCCGTATGAGGGTAACCTCATAACCGAGCCACATGAGGGTGGCCTCATAACCGAGCCGCATGAGGGTAGCCTCATAACCGAGCTGCATGAGGGTCACACATGCGATCCGCATAAAGAACTTTCTTGGAGTTTGTGAACTGTGCCAGCTATCATAAAGATTTTCTCATCTTTTTATAAGCATGTCGCGTCTCTTCTTTATGTCAGAGCCATTATTTCTGTCAGAGTTGTCATTTTATGTCAGAGCATTAATGACCAGCTGCACAGAGTAATTATGGCCAGCTGTATAGGCCTATTTCAAACCGCATAAGGCTACGTGGCTCCTCATAAAGCTTTATGAGCCGCATGAAGCTCTCAGAAATTTTGAGTCACATGAAACTCCCCAAGTTCTGAGCCGCATGGAGTTTCATGTTGATTCTGGGCCGCATCAGAATTACTATACTTTTCCATGCTTCTACAAGACCCCCTTCAAAGTTTTCAATTCGTAAAATTGAAATACTTTGAATAAGAAGCATGGGTATGTCCGTATAAGCTCTTTATGTTGCATAGACTTCTCTGGCCCCATAATGGTCTTCGTTTCACGTGGGCGTCTCATTATTTGTCTTGATTTTTAAAGCCGTCTTTTGGATAGGATCCCTAGAGTCGGCATTAAATATTTAGATTTGCCTTTATGATTCTGAGCATTCTTTTTTGCATGAAAAGGGAATAGAATCCCAAGGGTCGGCTTTATCTTCTAGGCAGCACAAAATCCAAAGCGTCTATCGGTTCACACGCCCCTGTCAGGCTATAAATATGAGCAATTTTTGAAGAGAGATTCTTTTCTCTCTTTACTCTCTTCTTTCTTCAAGCCTTCGTGCCTTAGTCTTCGTCTATTCTTCTCTTTCGATCATCAATGGCTCATAAGGCTTCCTCCAGTGCTGCAGCGAATGGCAAAGGAGTTGCCTCTTCATCGGCGATCTTAGTTCACCCCGACGTTCATCCTGCTATTGACGGTAAGAGCGTTGATAAGAACTGCATGGATTCGAACCCTATCCATAATGGCTATGTCGTATGTTTTATGCGCGGGCCTTTGGCATATAATGTTATCTTCGTCTTCATTGAACTGTTAAGTTCAGTGGGATGAATCCGCATATGTTGTGCTGTATGGGCCGCATGAAGACCCACCAAACATAGCCGCATAAGCTCTTATGAACTAGGCCGCATGAACACCCATCAAACAGAGCCGCATAGCTCATTTATAAACTGAGCCCCACCAAACAGAGCCGCATAAGCTTCTTATAAACTGGGCCCCACCAAATAGAGCCGCATAAGCTCTTATGAACTGGGCCGCCTGAAGACCCACCAAACAGAGCCGCATAAGATCTAATGAACTAGGCCGCATAAAGACCCATCAAACAGAGCCGCATAAGCTCCTTTATAAACTGGGCCCTACCAAACAGAGCCGCATAAGCTCCTTATAAACTGGGCCCCACCAAACAGAGCCGCATAAGCTTTTATAAACTGGGTCGCATAAATACCCCCCAAACAGAGCCGCATAAGCTCCTTATAAACTGGGCCGCATAACAACCCACCTAACAGAGCCGCATAAGCTCAGAAAGAATTAAGTGGTTTTTTCTCTGGCTATCTTCTGACTTCTTTCTTTTGTCTTTTTTCACTGAAGTTGCCAGTAAATCATGCGGGAGAACTCTTGGTAGGTCGCGCCCAATCTACTGTGGGTGTGAGGTTCGACCATTTAGTTGATTATGTTTCGGACCAGCTTCCCAAAGATGAACCTGGGGAGAGGCTGAGAGATATCAAGAACCAGTCCTTCTACTTTCTCTTGGGTATAATGAACACGGGGAAATTGGGGGGCCAACACCTGAAACCTGTGTTCCTCTTTGGAGATGCCCTGACTGTGAAAAACCCCAATATTTTGGATATATCCAAAAGTTGGAGCTTTTCTTCTAACGGGGTGGCGATCCACATTCTTCAGATGGAACGTCACTTCCCGCTGTCATGGTTCAACATGCTGCCCATGGACAGGAAAATGGTGGACTCCTTGACTCCGAGCCAGCAAGGGATGTTTGTGGGCGATATTCACTATAACAAAAACTTGGGGTCGGTGGTCGCAAGCAGGACACCGGTCAGCTGCTATGTGATGGGATTGGTCCCAGATAGCTTCTTAAATGTGCAGGGTTCCAACTTTTGGTTCTCTCAGGCTGATACTTTCATGAACCAGCTTGCTCAGAAGGAGTTCTATCCTATTGGTCAGTTGGCGCTGCTGAATTGGATGAACCCCATCCCTTCGTGGACCAACTTGACCATATAGATTTTACGGACATACGAGAATCTCCTGCGCAAGATTGGCTTGTATCATACTATTTGGGGCACCTGTTATGGTCTGCCTATAAATAAGAAACTCTTTATTGCTCTTCTTGAAATATACAACCGCCGAACGGGGACCTTCTTTACACTGGGAGGGGAGATGGGACTCGCTCTCTATGAGATGCATGAAGTCTCCAGGCTGCCCTGGGGAAATGAAGCCTTTGAAGCGTATACCCCCACGAACGAAGAGTTCGAGGAGTTGGAGCAACGGTTCCCGGGCTTTGTTGCTGTCTACCGAGAATTGCTGTGTCACCATAGCACATACCAGCAGATGTAGAAGAAGAAGAACGACAGCTCGGAAGGAACCTTCCTCATACGAAAGCCTGGCTCAGTTACCTTTTTAAGCTCGGCGCCTCAGGCCGGGTTTCTCCCCGAAGTCCTCGAACCCGGGAGGAGGTACAAGACCAGGTGTCGAACGCCAAGTGGGTGAAAACCACTAGCGATAGATTTGGGAGTCAATCTGACTCTTTTACTTATTTTTATCAGGATACTCAGAAGTTGTCCGAGAAGGCTCTTCTCGCAGGATTTCTGATGGTATAGCTGCGAAACTGCGTAGATTCGGGAGGGGCTGGCTCTATTGAAAGAATCAGCCGTAACTTTATCCTTCCTGCGGTGAAGCTAGTCTTTGGGGCCAGACTATCTCTCCTCCCTGCCATGGTGTGCAGCATATATCACGGCCTCCGCACTTTCTCGTCCAAGGTCATTGCCCGTGATACGGCGAAAGACTTTGAACGAATTGAGCTGCCCTATTATTATCTGATGGGGTGGTTATTGATGCACTGCCAGTCTTTGATGAGGCCTGGCCCAGAAGACGACGTAACTGCGGATGATGCCTTCATCTTCCAGTATCGTCGCATGCCCTGGGAGTGTCATACCATGCCAGCCTGTCGGATGGCGCTATCGAGAGTAGATAGATACACCTTTTTCGTGTTTGTCCCTCATTTTACAGATGAAGAAGTGAATGGTCTACATCTTGATGGTACTGGGCCCCCCCACCTCTTGTTCGATAAGATGCTCCTCTGGTTGCAGAACATCCGTCCTGCAAACCTGGTAAATTGCAACCGCTAATCTGTCTTCCTGTAGCCTTACTTGCCCAGTCGATTCTCCCGATAGTTTGGATACAGTCAGCTATTTCTAGACAATCCTAGCTCCTGCCTGGGTTTTGAGGGTAGTGTCCTTGATGGCATCCGGGCTTGGCACTACTATAACATAGTTCACACCCGCACCAGCTTCTCTGTGCCTGATGCTAGGGAGTCAGGGCAAATTTTGTACTTGGCGGCTCTGTACCATGTTATGGTGAACAAGCCCCCTCATGATTTTGACCCAAGTACCAGTTTTATTGTTGGTACTGGCTTAGAGGAGAAGCCAAAAGGGTCCAAGATGAGGAGAAAGAAGGGAAATACAGTTGATGTGTCAGACTCGGAGTCTACCAATACAGACGAAGAGGATGACCCCGATAACTTGCCTCTCCCTCCTGCAGATGATGTGGTGGAAGATCAGCCCCCTATTGTGCCTAGTCCTTCATGCAAGCGAAGTAGGCGTGAGTCCGCTGTTGGCGGCATAACTTACTCCCGGAAACGGGCTGCTGGCAAGCCTCGTGGGCTAATCATTCGGGAGAGAAACGAGGATATTGATGCCGTTTCGGAGGTTAATCGAACTATAACCATCTTTTTTAGCTTTTTTTTTCTACACTATGATCTGATCATTCTTCTTTTCTTTGTAGGCGTCAAGAGAAGTGGACTCTCGAGAGCTGGCTACTGCCTCTGAAGTCAACCCGGCTCTAGCCACTTTAATTAGCGATATGGGTGCCGAGCTTATTTCTGCCAGGGTTCTCCCGGCGACGGCTGAGGTTCCTCCTGTTGCTGACATCTCAACCCAGGGCGATATGGGCTCTACTGAGCCAATCCCCGAGGTTGCTGAATTCCAACTGGGTGATGCTGATCCAATTGCGTCAACCTTCGGGGCGGCTGGGGCAGAGGAACCAGCTGCATTCAGCTCAGATATTGCTGGTGAGGAGGATACAATGGCTGTGAGCGAGCCTCAGCTTCAGCAACCCTCTCCTGGTAAGCTAAGTCAAGTCTTGACTAGTGAGGAGGTTCATTTGCTCTATCTTCATATTATTCGGGTCAAGCTGATCGATGGTTGCTCCGGAGATACAGGTCCTGCTCCTTCGTCGCCAACGGCGGACATCATCGGAGGAGAAGTCACTAGAGGGGATCTGGTGGAAGAAAGTATGCCTCCTCCTCCTTCAACTCATATCGAGGGGCCTCCTACCGGTTCGAGTTCGGGAGAACATGCAGTGGAACGGCCGGGACGGGAAAAAATGGTCCCTGCACCCTCCTTGATTCATGTGGCTCCAGAGGTCGACCTTTCTGCCCTGCCAAGTCTCCAGATTCTTTGGGCTACGGAGGAGGAGATGGCCGCTATTCAAGCGTCCTATCACTCGTATCTTGTTTCCCCAGTGGCAGGGGCATCAAGTTTCGGTGCATCTTCTTCAACTCTGCCAGCTACTCTTCCTTTGACGCCGTCTTCTTCGGAAGTTCTGGATGAATCGTCGAAGGACGTAGTTGACAGTTTCTACCGCCACCTAAAGCGAGGGGTTGAGGCTGCCATGGAAAGGGGAACATCTTTTGTATTGGCCCATCAATATGCCCGTGGCCAGATTGAACTCCTCAGAACCCTCCCCGGTGGGGCAGGGATGGTCGATCTTTTGGAGCCCAAGTTATTAGAAGCTGATCAGCTGGTGGCCCAGTATTAAGGACTGCGACAAGTTGATCTGTCTTCAGCAATAGATCAGGAGCGTGCCTTCCTTTTAACTGCCATGGAAAAGTTAAGGACGGTACGGGAGACGTCCAAGCCCGCTCTGATGAAGGACCTCCAAGATTTTTCACTGAAGTACGATCAATTAAGCCGCAACGGAGAGGACTACATCGCTCGAGAAGAGGCCGCCTCTCGTGGGATAGCCGATACCAAGGAGCAGATCCTCCAGCTTCAGAGAAAATTGGTTCCTTTGGAGTCTGAGCTGCAGGCCTCGCACGAAGACAAGGAGCTAATTTTCTGGGAGACCGACAAGGTCACCCGAACCTCAGATGCCTTGGAGCGTGCCTTGAAGAAACTTAAAGGCGGTTGGCAGGCCCATACACATCTAGAGGATGCAAAAAAGTTGACGCAAGAGGCTGAGCGCCGGGCCACCCTGAGAATTGAGCGGTCGACGTCCAAACTGAAGGACCGGCTCCGAGAATTATGTGTCGCCGAACCATGATCGGCTTTTTTTTCTTTCTTTCTTTATGTTTCTTCATCATTTTGAAAGGGACATGGTCCCAAAAAATATAGTACTTTTGATTTAAATAAATGACTTTGTTTGCATCATCTTTTATCTGTTGTGCTTGTACTGCATCTTTGGTATTATGTGTTTGCCCCACTGGGGGACTTTCTGTGGACCTATTATCCTTGGCATACCTTGGTTTTAGGTATGGATAATAAGCTGGATAGAGATACCTAGAACGACTCTGTGGTAAGGTGGACATGGAAGTTCTTGATATTGGGCAAAAGAATGCCATGGAACGGCTGGGTTCCAGAGGCATAAGATTGTATGAAAAGAGACGCATGTACTAGAGAACCTAGTACAGCATTTGTGGTCAACTGCGAACATTTGTGGTCAACTGTGGACATTTGTGGTCAATTATGGACATTTGTGGGCCTATTATCCTTGGCGTACCCTTATTTTGGGTACGGATAATAAGTCGAGAGAAAACCGACATACTTACTCAGAGATAATGAGGACGTAGTAAATATGGGGGCTTTACAATGGAGTCTTCCTACTCTGAGGTAATGAGGACGTGGCAGGAGTAGACTTAACGAAGGATACATAGAACAATTCAGAGGTAATATGGACGTGGAAGTTCTACGTAAAGGGTGATTTTTTTATGATGGAAAAGAAACAACTCATTGGTGACATCGACGTGGTTGTTTCTGGAAATTTGTGGATCTGTTACCCTTATTTATGCAAAGAAAGTGCGGGTAATAGATTATGAGGAAAATGCTCTTTTAGGAAGCAAGTTCAGAGGTATGAGCATACATAACTTACTACCCAGAAGATGCGATATAGATTCATTTAGAGTGACTAGAGTGTAAGTTCAACGGTACCTAAGGGTACATAATTCAACAATCTGGTTGATTCGACGGATGTCGTTTAGACATAGTATTTCTTCAGGAACTTGCCGTTGATGGAGATCATAAATAAGTCTCCATTTTGCTTTGCGAGACGGTATGCACCATTGGAGAATACAGCCTCGATGATAAATTGGCCTTCCCACATTGGCTGGAACTTGTCGACGGTTTTGTGAGTCATAACAATCGGCCTCCGAACTGCCAAAATGAGATTGCCTACTTGGAATGTTCTGAGTTTAACCTTCTTGTTGAAGGCTCCAGAGATGCGGGCTTGATACAGCTCGATTTGCTGTTGAGCTAGCAGGCGCTTTTCATCTAAGGCCTCTAACTCTTGTAGCCGACGACGGTAATTATCATCCGTCATCAATTGGTATGTGAGAGCGACATGAAGCGAGGGGATTTGAGTCTCTAATTAGAGAACTGCCTCACTTCCGTACTCCAAAGAGAATGGTGTATTCCCAGTGGCCGTCCGGACTGTAGTATGGTACGCCCATAAGCATTTGCCAAATTTTTTATTCCAGTCGCATTTGTTTAAGAATACGAACTTCTTGAGACTTGATTGTAGTTTTATTGAATGCTTCAGCCAGATCGTTAGCTGTCGTGTTGTAGGGTATTGACGCAACATTCTGAATCCGATGTTTGTCGCAAAATCGATAGAAGGCGTGGCTTGCGAACTGCGGACCATTGTCATGAATGATCCTTCGAGGCAGTCCAAAGCGATAGATTACGTGATATTTGAGGAAGCTGATCACGTTTGATGTCTTCACTTCTGCAAGCGAAACAACTTCCTTCCATTTTGAGAAGTAATCCGTAATTGCCAATATAAAACGGTATCCTCTAGATGAAGGTGGGGTGGTTGGACCAATAATATCCATCCCATATGCCTTAAATGGCCAGGATGCCACCGTCGGATCTAGGAATTCGGATGGTTGGTGTATGAAATATGCATGGACCTGACAAGCTTTGCACTTTCTTACACAGTCTATCGCATCTGCCACCATCGTAGGCCAGTAATAGCCTATCCGGCGAAGGCGGTCTTATAATTTTGGGCCAGGTTGATGGGCCCCACAAACGCTGTCGTGAGCTTCGCGTACCGTTTCTTTGGCTTCTGTATTTAACAAACGTCGAAGCAGTAGTCCATCGTAAGATCGCCGATACAGCATCTTTGTCTCTGTATCGTAGAAGAATCTGAGAGAATATCTTCTAATAGAGGTGGCTTCCTTTGGGTTTTCCGGCAAGATGCCATAGACTGTAAAGTCGATAAATGGGAGCCTCCAGTCTTGCGTCTCGTCGACCGTCAGGGCAGAATAGCTCTCAGCAAATTGGACGTTGTTCTTAGGACAGACCAATTCATGGCCTATTACGTCAACCAAGTGATGAGTATAATTTAGAACCGCCAGAGAAGCGGCAAGTCCTGCTAGGGCATCGGCTTCAATATTCCGGAGTCTTAGAACGTGTTCTATGAAGAACCCTTTCAAGGACGTGATAATGGCGATTGCTATCTGATGATAGGGGATCATGTCTTCATGGTGAACGTCATATGAACCTCGGATCTGGTTGACGATTAACTGTGAATCGCCATATGCTTCCAGGTACTCTACCCCCAGTTCTTTCACAAGTCGGAGGCCGATAACCAAGGCGTTGTACTCGGCCACGTTGTTTGAACAAGGTTCCGTGAGTGAGTATGCCCGATTAATTACCAATCCTGAGGGCAAAATTAGTACCACTCCGACCCCAATGACGATATTGCCCTTGGGTTCGGTTCTTGAAGCACCATCAAAGAACATTCGCTAGACGGTATTGTAGGAAGCCATATTTGAATTGGCGACCTCATCTGGGATTTCTTCGTATATTCTGGTTGACTCCGAACCTAGATGGGCTTCTAAAAAGTCTGCCAGAGCTTGACCTTTGACAGCCTTCTGCGGGACGAAGATTATGTGGTAGGGGGACAATAGCATCGCCCTGGTAGTAAGGCGAGAGCTGAGTGCTCCTGTCTTGGTCATGAGGACCATTAGAGGGTTGACTCGTGATATGACATGGATGGTTTGTCCTGTAACATAGTGTTGCGTCTTCTGGATGGCGAACACCAAAGCAAGATATTCCTTTTACACGGTGGTGTATCTATGCTCAGGCCCTATCATCATTCAGCTGAGATAATAGATAGCTTGTTCATGCCCTGTATCATTATTTTGTGCTAGTAGAGCACCGAAGGAATGCTCCATCGCTCGCATATAGAGCAGAAACGGTTTTCCAGCAACCGGGGCCACTAGGACTGGGGGATTCAACAGATATTTTTTAATGTTGTCAGAGGCGCGTTGGCACTCCTCATCCTATACAAAGGAGACGCCTTTCTTCATGAGGTGTGTGAACGGTTGACATCGCCCGGAGAGGTTAGAGATAAACCTCATGATATAGGCTAGCCTCCCTTGAAGGCATCTGAGTTCTCGGAGATTTTTCAGAGGGCCCATCTCCATGATTGCCTTCGTCTTCTCAGGGTCTATATGGATTCCCTGGGCAGTAAATATAAAACTCAAGAATTTTCTGCTAGATACACCCAAGAAGGATTTTGTGGGACTCATTTTCAAGTTGTGCACTCGTATCAGGTCGAATATTGTCCTCAAATCGTGCAGATGATCTTCCTTAGAGCGGCTTTTAATGACGATGTCGTCGACGTAACACTCTACGGTTTTACACAGGTGATCTCTGAAGATAACACTCATGGCTTATTGGTATATGATGCCAGCATTATTTAAACCGAAGGGCATGACTGTGTAGCAGTACACACCTATTGGCATTCGGAATGATGTATGCTTTTTATCGTCAGAAAACATCTTGATTTGGTTGTATCCTGAGAAGCCATCCATGAATGACATGTGCTCAAAGCCACATGTGTTGTCAATCATTATGTCCGTAATAGGGAGAGGAAACTCATCCTTAGGACATGCTTCATTCAAATTTCGAAAGTCGATGCAGATTCGGATCTTCCCATTCTTCTTGAGGATCGATACTATGTTAGCGACCCAGTCTGGATGTTATTCCTCACGGATGAAGCCGCTGGCTATCAGTTTGTTTACCTCAGCTTCGATAGAATTCATGATGTCTGGGTGAAACCGTCGTTGTTGTTGCTTGACCGACTTTGCGTCCGGATGAATATTGAGCTTATGGAGTGCAACCTCGGGGTTTAGCCTTGGCATATCTTCATAGCTCCAGGCGAACACGTCAATGTACTCTCTGACAAGTTGTAAAAGCGACTCCCGCTCTTCGTCTGTCAGGCCTTTACTGACGAAGATTGGCTTTGGAGAGAATTCATCTCCGAGGTCAACTTGTACGACCTCATCTTCAGTAGGAGGATCTCTTCGTTCGAAATGCTTCTCCTACTGCACATCTAGCTGCTAAACCCAAGGCTCTAACTCGAGGAGCTTGGGTACATCTTCGTCTTCTTCATAGGCATCAGTAAATGCCATATTGACAGACCAAACTTGCCTGAATATGTCTCCGATGCTGACATCCGAATCGAAAGTGGATGATCCGGTTGAATGTGAATACCAGTCACATTCCTTATCTGAGCTTTCAGGAGTTGTTGCGGGTGTAACATAGCCTAGACCACGTCTGGTCTTGTTGTAGTATTCCCGTAGTTTTCTAGTCGGGATCGACAATTACAAAGGTAATCGCCGGCCGGTACCGTAATTCAAGCCTGGCGTAGTCTCCATATCATATCCCTATTTCTGCATGAGGTACTTGGATCAGAAGCTATATAGATAAAGGGGTAGTCTTCCGGTGTCGGGTTCGAGATCAACTTCCTCTATCCTGAAGGGTTGTTGATCATTCTTTCGGCCAAAAATGATTGGATGATCCTCTCCCTCGACTATGAAGCAAGCGCCTTCCACGGGAGTGAGCTGGTTCATAGTATAGACATTTGTCACTTGGGTGTGTAGGTTGGTGCCTATACCGTGTTCCATAGCATACATTATACAAAGCTTATTAAGCTCGAGGTAGTTCAAAGATAGCCCTGTATTGATAAAGTAAGGTATCTTTTCAGGTGGGATTACATCGTCAGCAGAAGGAACATCAGTGTGGGCAGCCACATACTTGGCTAGCTCTACTTTCTCTTCAGCCACCCCATGTATCAGTAAAGACTGGAAAGATGACCTGGATAGCTTGATCATAAGGTGCTCCACTAGTGGTGCTGAACGTGGGGTTGTAGGCGCACTAGCGATCCCTGGCTTAGCGCTTGGTGCTGGACGTAGAGTTGTTGGCTCACTAGAAGTCCCCGACTTAGCGCTTGGCTGTCGACTTGTCCTGGGAAGACGAATCGTCATAGGCTTAATAGAAGGATTGATCTCTTCTATATGTCATTGGCTGGCTCTTGGCAGCCTGTTTATCAGTGGCTCCGTAGTGGGTCTCGGCCCTTGGCCGGACCTTGGCAGTCGGATTGTCATCTGTTCCTTTTGTGTAGTGAGCACCGGGAGACTAGTTGTGGCTGTAAGAGGTACAGTCCTGCCTGGTTTGCGGGGTTGGAAATGGATTCTCAAGGGTTCCTCAGGCCCTGACATGGCCTCCGTCTGCTCTTGAACATCCTCCTTGATCAGGTGCCTCATTGATTTCTCATACAAGCAGGAATCCGAATTGTAGGATTCGACCGCTTTAAAAGGATCGATGTCGGCAAATTCCGTCTTTACGAAGTCGTGCTTATCGACCTATTTGAAGCATTGGTGCAATATGGAGGGCACGATCATATAATCAGGTATCTACGGACGCCCCAAGAGAATATTGTAGGAGGTGTCTGTGTCTATAACATAGCAGGTTACTTCTGACTGAAGATCGCCAATTTGGCACTTCAGGCGAATCTTCTCAATGGGATAGCTTCTTCCTGAATTGAAACCGCTGATGGCGGTGCTGGTAGGAGTCAACCGATGCATAGGGATACGCAAGAAGGTGAAGCAAGCTCTTCGGAATAATATTTATCGAAGAACCGGGATCAATGTGCATCCGATCTACCTTGACGTCGCCGACGTATCTAGTATAATGCAGAGGGCGATCGTGTAGGTATGTTTTGATAAACATGTCCTGCGGAGTGAACACAATATTGGACATTGCACCTATACAAGCACTGTCCTGGAGATCCGTCGGCGAGCTCTCCCCTGTAAGCTTGACCTGAGCCAGATATGCGTCGGCATTCTGGAGTGCTTCGCTCAATGCGATGCGAACATCTTTGTAGAGTCTCAGGAGCTCATATAATGACAATTTGGCCGGTGTGTTTGCCAATTGTGCCAGAATGTCAAAATTGTAGGGCCTCTCCAACCCCTGTGGTGCGTCTTTGCGGAGCGGCTTGTCAAAGCGGGTCTCATTTGGCTTCAGCTTATCGGCCGACGGAGGCTGAGAAGGTCCTGGGGCGTCAGCAGTGGCCGGCTGGTGTTCTTCAGCCGAGTTACCCGGTGTGGTTGAGTTTGTGCGCCAGACCGGGTAACGACAGCTGTCGCTTCTTCGACCTCGACTGAGATCGCACGGTAGGACTTGACTTTCCCGCCCTTCTTCTTGCCAGTAGAGGGTGATGCTGGCTGGGTTACTTCAGATACTAAGTCCGAGTGGACCCACATGACCTCCCTTCGTGATGTGGTGAGGGGTACCAGCCAGCAGCCTGGTCTCGGGGAGGTGGAAGACTAGCGACCTCTATTTTTGCCCGAGGGACGGGTACTACGCCGTCTTGGGTCCTCGTCGGCAGGAAGCTGCCGAATTGGACTGACACCATGTTGGTAGCGACCGCCACCTCTTCGAAATCAATGGCCAGGGCCTTGGAGTCGTTGAGGTTATGGATGTACCGCTTTAATTGGAAGCAGTCTTGTGTAGCATGGTGGACGTAGCGATGGTAGTGACAGTACTTGGGGCTTTCCAAATATGCAGGTCGAGGTTCACGCCTTGGCAGATGGAGCTGAATTCTATCTCCTTGTAAGATCATGTCAAAGATGGGCTTGACATGACTATCCTCGAAGGAGTAAGTCATCTGTAGCCACTGCTTTTCTGCCTGCTTCAGTTCGGGCTTCTGGGCTTTGTCGGCCACCATAGCCTATTTGCCCTTGTTGTCTCGGTTGTTGGAGGAATTACTGTCGTTGTTGTTGTTCGCATTAGGGCGTTTGCCCTTGTCCTCCCCATTCGAGATGTGCAATCCTAGTTGGCGAGCTTTCTTCAACTTGGCTTCTGCGCTAGTGGCGCTGATGATAAAAGTCTTCCAGTCCTTAAATTGACTTTCGTCCATCCAAAGACTGATTGTAGGGAGCAGCCTCTTTTGGCAAATTTCAATTAAGGAAGAGCCCGGGTTACCAGAGGACAACTTCATCGCGGTATGGTGAAACCGCTCAATGTAGTTCCTTGTCAGCTCCTTCTCTCCTTGAACAATGTCCATGAGAGTTGACATTGTCACATCTTGTCCCACCTCATAGAACCTCTCCAAGAATATATGTTTGAAGCCGACGAAGGAATGGATGCAGTTGTCCGACAAGTTGCGGTACCAGTCGAATGCGACTCCCTCTAATGCCCCAACGAATAATCATGTAAGGATGGCATTGTCATACGGCAGATGATCTGTTGTGACCTCAAAGTAGGTCACGTATCGGCTTGCAGATGTCTTCCTATCGTAAGGGTTGATGTTGAATGGTTTGTACCGAGGAGGGAAGGGGACACCTCTCCATACAGCGGGATACGGCTATCGTATCCTGAGGTCCTGAGAGTTTTCTCGGGCGTGAAACATTGCCCGTAGCTCCTGGACTTCTCTTCTCGCCTCCCTGGCCTCTTCTGCAGTAGTGGAAGTCGACAATCCGGGTGGATTGTTGCCCGGGGTTGGTGCGGTTGTGTTTGAGTCCTCATTGACGACGGGACCCAAGCTTGTTTGGCCAAGCGTCCTTCCTTAGAGAGCCGGTAGAGCCGCCTTGATCTCGTCCACTGACTTAACCAAAGTATGAAGTATGGCCTCAAGAGTGTCGAGGCGCTGTCGATCACTAGGACCGTCTTGATCATTTTTAGTCATGAATATTGTTCTCACATGAGGAGCAGCAGAAGGAACTGTAGAAGACGTGCTCTCCGAATCATACCCCCGAATAGAGAAGTCGTCGGGGTATGTGGGAATGTTGTCCTCTGGTTCGGACTCAGAGGAAGTGTCACCTCCTGCATAGGAGGTTGCCTCATCTTGGTACTTGTGGACGTCTTCAGGGACGTAAGAATCTGCTGCATCTGTTGGGGGATTATCTCTCCAGGTTGGTCTTTTTGGAACACCGGGTTGTTGTGGATGTTCCGGGAAGTGCTACCCCCAGCTTCGGTTACCCCAAGTGATATAGATGACGAATCTCCAAGTGTTGAAGATTTCGTCTTCGAGCGGGTGCCTTGATAAACTCCTCCTGTGGTGGTTGTGGACAACCGCTTGGATGAGAGTTTCTTAGCCGTGCCAGTTAAGATCATCGGGCTGGAGACATTTACTTTCTTTCCTTCCTGGCCGGTAGGGACTTTCCGAGTAGAATTGTAAGAGACGAAAGGAAGCACCTCGTCTTCCAAGCTTTGTTCTAGGACCGGTCCTGGCTGCTGCAGTCGTTGGAAGACGGACTGCCGGTCCTCTTGTACTGCTGTCTTGTTGCAGCAGTTGACAATGACTTGAGTGCAGTGATGTCCATGGAAGGACTATCTGCACACCAAGGTTTCTTCACTTTTCTTGCACTTGTGAAGGATCACATCACGCAAGTCAAGCGCATCTCGAGCAACCTTTACACTCGTTTTGTGGGCCCGGGAGTCCCAAGCACACGAGTGTGTTGGTATCATGTTTGCTCCCTGACGTGGGGATAGTAAAAGTACTTACCCCTGATCATTATCGGGAGACTCTTGAGAACCACCCTGTCTGTTGGCCATCGGGGGCTGGACACGGGTAGTTTTGTACAACCTTCCATCGGAGGCCCGCGTAAAAGTTAGCGGGACTCCCTGATGGTCATAAGTTGGGACAGCTGACTGAGCTCGACGAGCCCACGCTGTCCCAGACTTCTTCGCTCTAGCACCCAAGGGCGCGTAGCAAGAAGAGTCCAAGCTGTGTCGTACAGAGTCTGGCACATCTTCCTGGGAGCATCTGAGGTCAGGACCGCATAAGAGGCGGTCGAAGACTGAACCCTAGATGCATAGGACGAATGGTCTGCGGCTGGAATTGGATGCCGCATGAGCCATCTCCCTGCGGCTGGGCTTGGCGGCCGCATAAGCATGCTGCATACGACTGGGATAGGTGGCCGCATGAGCGGTCTGCATGCGACTGAGATTAGCAGTCGCATGAGCTTTCTGTATGCGGCTGGAGCTCGTGACCGCATGAGCCTTCTTCATGCGGCTGGAATTGCTAACCACATGAGTCTTCTCCATGCGGCTGAGATTGGTGGCCGCATGAGCCTTCAAGCGGCTGGCTCCCTTATGCGGCGTCTTCTTGGACCGTACAGAGTTCCCATTTGCTCTCGCAAGTCCAGCATCGTATTGCTTTTTTTGCCAGACTTGGGGACAGCAGGGTCCTCTACGGCCTGAAGTGGGGCTGCATATGAGTCTTCTCTGCCGTCTTGGGCAGCAGAGAACACTTCTTCCAGAGCTTGGAGAGGAGCAGCAGTTTTGGGCCTCCACTCCCTGCGGGCCTTCTTCGTATCGGCTCGCTTCTGGACCGGGCTAGCGCTCCCCTCGGAGAGCATTTCTTCGAACTCTTGTCGGTCGAAGCAAACAACTAGCATCTATTGCATAGAGCCGAGTTTGGCGGCGTCCGATTGTGTCACCAACTTATCAGCAGTGGAGAAGTTAGTCCCCAGCAGAGTCGCCATCGTATTTGCCGTTGATTGTCAAAGAACAGAACAGTTTTATGGGAGGACTGAACTTTAATTCATAATTACAAACTCGCTTGTACAAAAGAGAGCCTAGGAACAAAACCTTGGAAAAGCAATCTAAGTACAATTGTTTTATTTGGATTCTGGGGGGTTACGGTAGAGGCTCGAAAAAGTGCTATCAACTCTGCCTTACTCCTTGGACGATCGGACGCAACCTCGGCTCCGGCGAAGAAATACTTTGTGTGTATCTCTGTCTTTCTCTCTGTGTCTCTCTGTGTACGTCTGCAAGTGAATAGCACCTTTCTATTTATAGGAATTTGTGATGAGTGGGGTGTACAGTCACGTGGCCACATCCTTGTAACTGTGCCTTGAGAAGTGGCCAGTTGGGGATTGGTTAAGATTAATCTTGATCTGTTTTTTGTAAATAAATCTGGACTGTTATGTCGGTTGTAATAAATCTGAACTGTTATGATATGTTGGTTGCATTAAATTCGAGTTGTTTAAGACTTAGTCAACTTTTGCCATGTGTCCCAACTGCCGCTATATTGCGAGCCGCATGAATGGTGCATCCTGGCTGAGCCGCATGAAGGACTGTCCCTATGATTGAGCCGCATGAGAGTATCTCATGACTGAGACGCATGAGGGTGGCCTCATAACCGAGCCGCATGAGGGTGGCCTCATAACCGAGCCGCAAGAGGATGGCCTCATAACCGAACCGCATGAGGGTCACACAAGCGATCCGCATAAAGATCTTTCTTGGAGTTTGTGAACTGTGCCAGCTATCATAAAGATTTTTTGTCTTTTTATAAGCATGTCACGTCTCTTCTTTATGTTAGAGCCATCATTTCTGTCAGAGTTGTCACTTTGTGTCAGAGCATTAATGGCCAGCTGCATAGAGTAATTATGGCCAGCTGTATAGGACTATTTCGAACCGCATAAGGCTACGTGGCTCCTCATGAAGCTTTCTGGGCCGCATGAAGCTCTCAAGAATTTTGAGCCGCATGAAACTCCCCAAGTTCTGAGCCGCATGGAGTTTCATATTGATTCTGGGCCGCATAAGAATTACTATAATTTTCTATGCTTCTACAGATGCAGCCTCTCAGAAGTATATCAGTAACTCAACACGTTAAAGAAGCCAGAGCCTTCAAGCCAGAGGTGCAGCTACCTGCCTGCGCCAATCTCAGATGCGCATGGGTGTCATACCCTTTCCTTTGCAGCCAACGCCTTCACTGTTCAGAGGTTCAGCTACTTACCTGCGTCCGTATGAGGCACAGGATGGTGATATGCTCACACCATCTCCATTTCCATGGTACAGTCGTCTACTCCGGATCAGAAGCTTAAGTCACTTCTCTACAAGAGACTTAGGAACTCCCATCGTAACCAATACAAGTCAACCTGTCGCTCCAAAAGCACAGTAACCTCGTCAACCTGAAGCACAAGCCTACTTGTCGCCTACAGCACAGTAACTCCGGTAGCCCGAAACACAGCTTCATAAGTTGCTCTATATGCACAGAAGTCTCGTCGTCATTCGAAGCCAAGTCCACTCGTCGCCTCAAAGCACAGAGGTTCCGTCATCTCCAGAAGCACTGTCTACTCGTCGCCCCAAAAGCACAGCAGCACTTAGTCTTCACCAGAGGCGCAGGAAGCGTGGGTCCAACCCAATTGTTTTGTTTAAATCGTCTCTTGTAGAGAAGATTGGGATTAAATCATGATTGATATCATATCAGATTGATTTAAATCTTAGACGAGGATCAGTTAGACTACAAATCTAGGATGAAATCCTAAGATTTACCCGACTGTATTCGAGCAAGCAAATCGGCATGTGCCACATGTTATCTCCTTCGGTTATGTTAATAACCACCATAGATCTAGTTTAAGGGAATCTCGATGTCTGCCACGTACTACTGTCGCAGAAGCCCACACCGTACAATGACAAAAGATTCTTTCATATCTCAGGAACCCTAATTCATATCGCATATGTGCTCGATTCTCTAGAAATAGAAGGAGTTCTTCTTCCACCAAGCAGTAGGAGAAAAGGAGAGAGGAAATATCGACAAACGACTATCTTCAAAGGAGCAGCAATCTCTATCCACGAAGATTCGACCACCATAATCTACCTATCAACCAAAGAACCAACCAACCAACCATCTTCAAGGAATCTTCTCATCCAGATAGCCTCTTGATCGGTGACCCCAAAGTCCCATCAAAGGTGCTAGAGAGCTATAGCAAGGTTGATTCATCGTCAGATTGTCAACAGAGTAAAGGAGCCACTGCAGCGCTCGATCTCCAATGTCACACTTTTTCAGAAACCTCTTGATTCAGCGGCGAGGTTTTGGTATCCGTTGATCTCTTGTTTGCCTATTTTCTTCCAGTAGTTCATTTATGTGTAGTTGTTCTCGTATCCATGTTTCATAGTCACTTGTCAGTTTCTGTTTCTTTCCTGTTTATTTCTTTATGCATGATAAACTGTTAGATAGGCATATTTTATGTATATTGCTTGTCCCCTGAGGACCTGATGATCTCTTCAGGTAGTTGATTCCATGGAGTTAGTTAGCTGATCATTATTATAGTTGTTTACATCTGCAGGATCCAGGTATTTGCTAGTGATATTACTTGTTATCCTCTCGTGCTTTATATCTCTATCATGGTATATTCTTTGTTAGCCTAGTTTTATAGACTCATGTTATTTCTCTGGAGTCTTGTCGGACATATATGCTAGTGGGCTGCAGACCATGATTCATAATGTCCATTCTTGTTTTATATTCTTCTTGTGGATTGAGATGTAGTTTAGCTTACCATATTAGGCGTGATATCCTATTCTGGACAACTTATATGTATTCGAGTTGGGCTGGAGTCCGCTTGACACGTAGCTGGCTTGCGCACGAACTTGCATCCCGGAAAGCTGGTGCTGGTCGTGACAAGTTTTTTTGGTGGCCCATACAGGTCAGAGCATATCGTATCGGTTACGTAACTGTACTGATACGAGCCTGCGAATGTAAGTAAAACCTTAGAAATCTCAATACACACTGTTTTAAAAATTCCTTTAGAAATTTCTCTACCATTCTTGAAACTTCGTATTCGCTCTCGATTATTCTTCTTTGCCTTCCCATACCATTGATTCTTGTCACTTCCTATTTCGGGGTGACAAATGATCGTGTTGTCTATAATTTATCAAAAATTCTTAAGTTATAGTGTAAGTTACATTGATTATTGAATTTTGGTTGCTTTATAGATAGGAGGGGATTAGAGATGTCATATGCCATAAGATATCTATTGGTAGTATTTTTTGCGACTAGTGTACAAGGTTATAAAATGTTATGATATCATGTATTTGAAAGGGGTAGTATGACAAAAGGTGGGTAGAGATTCTAGCGAACTTATTCTTGGTGATCAATTTTTGTTGTTGATAGTATTGATGGAAGTTAGCAGACTGGGATTATGATGATTATATTGCTAGAGGCTGAAATATTAGTAGACAATGATTAGGGAAAACCTTTTGTGAAATAAGATTAATTTTTTAAAGTTTTATAATCTTATGGTATTTGTAAATGGCAATGAAGTTATGGGAATTAGTATTAGAAGAATTAGATAAGATCGAGGATTTATGAAGATGAATGTGTTGTTTCAGCCATCAATTAGAGAGGAGAGAAATTAAGAAGAAGAAAAATAATATAGTATGATTTGATGGAAAAAAATTGTATTGGAATTTCTTTTGAAGACAAATTTTGAATATTGCAGTTACGTTTAAAAAATATTATATTGAGGAGATCCCACTTTGTATGTTCTTATCTCATATGGGTTGATTCAAAAGTGGGTAGAAGTCCTCGAGGATTTGTAGTTACGAAATGACCATGAGAATAAGTGATAGCTAGTGGGACCTTGCCTTCTACCACCACTGTTGGACTTTTTCTTAAATTTGAGGACAAATTTATTTTTATGGTAGGTAGATTTGTAACCCCTTTTTTCGGTATTTTGAAAATATTTTTATTAGTTATTTGAATCAAATAGGAATTTTTGGAATTTTATAAATATTTTAATTAAATAGTTATTACGATAGATGGCATTAGTCATGGTTGATATTTGGAGTACAAGGTGACTAGGAATCATGGCACGGATAGTGTAGTTGTGTGCCTTGACTAGTGTTTTAGCAATGGTAGGGAAGGCTAAGGCATAAGTGTGTCCTAACTAGGAAAACCAGGCCAAGTTGTGACATGACCACTATAAATAATTTAATTATTTATTATTAAGATTTATTGACTTGTAGAAGACCCGGTTGTACCAAACTAGCCCGGACTGGACTCAAACTAAACTCGAGCCCATGTATATATATAGTACGTACAAAGATGTCCATGTGGATGATTATTGTGCAAATGCAATTAGGGTGTTTATTGTTGTGGTTAAATAAATATTGTTTTATGAGTGTTATATATAATATATATAACTGCTATAAAAAGATTTGATATTTTATTTTAATATATGATAACATTTTCTTAGGAATGTTCCTTTAAGATTTATTGGGGTTATCTTCTTATAAAATTTAGTACAATTAGTTTGGGATTGTTATTGTATTAATGTGTAAAAATATTTATGATATGATTTACCTAGATAAATAAATATCAATAAATTCTTATTAAATATTTTGAGATTTCATTATTTAAATATATCGCAAAAATGATTGAGGTGGTTTAGAGCATCTAAGTATAAAAAAAAAATGTGTGAATACATATATGTTAGCATAAGTATATATTTTTTTTATAAGTATATATATATATATATATATATATATATATATATATATATATATATATGAATACATATAAGTATATATATATATAAAAAATATATATATATATATATATAACATATGATTCTCGCGTGCGCAACCGTAGCGCCGCGGTGGTGATTTCTGCAATTTCTTCACCCTCCGCAGACTCCGGCTTGGCCGTTAGCCAGGCCGGTGTCATGGCTGCACCCAAGTCCTTTGCGGATGCGGTCGCAGGCCGAGTTGATGCTCCTCCCAGACTTGTTGCTCGTGTGGTGTCCTCCTTTAAAGGAGCGCCTGCGATTTCGTTTACTGTAGAAGAAGAAGAAGCCCTTACGGCTCCGTTGAAATATGCTCTTATTGGGAAGTTTTCGCACAATAAACCGCTGATTGAGGTCGTTCGAAAGGTTCTACAAGGGTTTTTCAAAGGAACAATTAAGACGGGTGTCACTGATCGTAAACATATACTGATTTGACCTACTATTGAAGAGGATTATCTGAGGCTTCGATCTAAGGAAATGTGGTTCATAGCCCGTGCTCCAATACGGATCTTCATATGGGAACCAGATTTCACACCTTTGATCGAATCGGCCTTCATGCCGGTGTGGGTCAGTCTTCCAGATTTACCCCATCACTTATATGCCAAGGATGCGCTCTTTGCTATCACCTCGGCAATTGGGACACCACTCAAGATTGATCGTGCTACTGAAGAATTGGCAAGGCCAAGTATGGCTAGGGTTTTTGTTGAGATTGATGCTGGAAAGCCTTTGTAGCGAAGGATCCGCATAAATTTATCGAAGGAAAGGAGTTTTTGGCAGAACGTAGAATATGAGAACACACCGCTGTATTGTAATCATTGTTTTATCAAAGACACACAGTGGATTCGTGTAAGCTGAAGAACAAAGGGAAGACAGTTATGCAGGAGGAGGAAACTAAGCCAATTGTCAACTCCAAGACGACCATGCGTCAAACCCAAACACAATTGTATGCCACATTAAATTTGCCAAGAGTAGATGATGGTGTTACTGTTATTAATGAAGCCACTAATCCCTCGGGAGGGGGGAATAATGATGATCTTGCTGCAACTCAGCTTGAACAAATTGTGCCGCCATCTCACGTTCCCCCGGGAGCCATTACTACGGCTCCACGTGGGCCAATCAGCAACTCGGACGCCCGTCCAGCTGCAGAGGAATGTGTGGATAATAACGTTGACATGACGAAGGTGGTCAATCCTGAGCAGGCCACTACCGACGCCAACCTGCCGTTATTGGGGGATATGGAAGAATGAGAGTTTCGGGGTCTGCACAGTAACTGGGCGGACATTATGAAGGAATAAGAATTGCATGCTCGGGTTGGGGAAAGAACGTCTGCTCTCATAGGGGGAGCCTCCCCATCGGACAATGAAAAAACTCAGACAAAGGCATTGGAGTACAAGACATGCATCAGGAGCCTTTGCAGCACGAGATACAGGCTTCAACGGGAATCACTCAAAAGCGTCAGAAGGGGAAGAAGCAGGTTGAGCCATCTGATCGAATCACACGCTCAGCTGCAAGCAAGGCACAAGCAGGTATCTCTCAAACCCTTAATGTATAACTTCCTGATATGAAATGTTAGGGGAGTCGCAAACACTATGACTCTTAAAAGGTTGAAGACTATTATAAGAATCCATAAAGATAATTTAGTAGCTATCATAGAGCCTAAAGTGGATAGTGAGCAGCTTCTTCACTATCGGCTCAAACTGGGGTTCTCATCTGCTTTTTCCAATGCCAAGGGGAACATCTGGGTTATGGCCAAAGCTAATTGTGATATTTCGCTTGTGGATGAGTTCGAGCAGGCCCTTTCAGTTAGGCTTGTGGATCCTGTCTTACCAATCGAGACCCTGTTATCGATTGTGCATGGGGATAACAAGAAGGAGGGTCGTAGGCTTCATTGGGACAGATTGTTACAGCTTCAGTGCTCGCAGCGGTTGCTATGGATCGTCGGTGGTGATTTTAATACTGTTATACGAGTGGAAGAAAAGTTGGGAGGTAGACGTGCAGAAGCGGTATCCATACAAGAGTTTGCAAACTTCCAATTGACAGTGGGAGTCTCTGAATTGCCTTTCACAGGAAGTTCATATACTTGGGTCAAGTCAGACAAGTCGGATCGACGTGCCTCGCGATTGGATAGGGTGTTTATGGATAGCACGTGGCATCAATTGGCACCTTGCTCAGTAGAAGAACATTTGAACCGAGCTGAGTCTAATCATTCGCCTATTATTGTTAGACTATTGGCTCAACAGCAAGGGACTCAAAAGCCTTTCAGATTCTTGGATTTCTGGACTAAACATGAAGATTATATGAACCTGATTCAGGCAGCTTGGAACTCGGTGGATCATCATCATGGCATCACCAAGGTTGCACTCCGCTTGGATGCATGTAGGACAGCATTATCGAAGTGGAGTAGAGCTAATTTTGGGGACTTATTTCAAGCAGTAAAGGAAGCAGAGGACAAGGTCCTTGCTGCTGAATTAGCATTTGAAGCGGAAGGCTCAGAGGAGAATAGAGTGGCTCTTGCCCAGAATACAGCGTTGCTCAAACAACGTATTCGTATTTAGGAGGAGTATTGGAGACAAAAGTCCAGATGAAATGGGATCTAGAAGGAGATAAGAATACATCATATTTTCGTGAATGTGTTAATTTTAAGAAGAAGGCTCTCCGAATCAACTCGATCTGTACTTCTGATGATGTATTACTGACTGATAAATCTCATATTCAATCATATGTGGTTGACTACTACTCGGTATTGTACCAGCGAGGGGATATCAAAGAAGATGATGACTTCCTATCGGTGATACCATGTTTGGTCGAAGATGATGAGAATGACCGTCTCATAGCTCTTCCGGTGAAGCAAGAGCTACTTGACACAATTAAATCTTTGGATATGAATAGTGCGTCGGGACCCGATGGGTTTAGTGTTAAATTCTTTCTAAGCAGTTGGGAGATTATTGGTGATGATATAACAGAGACAGTGGGGATGTTTTTTGAGGGTTTTTCTCTTCCTCGAGCCATTATGAATACCTCATTGGTGTTGATACCCAAGATCAAACAACCGAAATCTTTCTCGGACTATCGACCGATCAGTCTTTGTTCAGTGCTCAACAAAATTATTTCGAAAACCCTTGCCATGAGGTTGGCTCCTTTACTCCCAAAGCTGATTTCACCTGAACAGAGCAGCTTTGTTCGAGGCCGAGAAATTGTGGACAATATCATTTTTTTGTCAAGAAATAGTTGCTAAGATGAACAAAAAGCATTGGGGTGGCAATATTGCGATTAAGTTGGATATGATGAAGGCATATGATCGAGTGGACTGGAGATTTATGCTCAAGGTATTGCGTAGGTTCGGTTTTCATAATAAATGGGTAGACATGATGCTTCGACTGCAGAATAATGTATGGTTTTCACCTCTGAATAATAGGGAAGCTGCGGGTTATTTCCAGGCATTCAGAGGAGTTCGTCAGGGTGACCCCATATCTCCAGCTCTGTTTATCCATGCAGCCGAGGCTTTGTCCCAAAGTTTGAAGCTTTTGTTGTCCACTGAAGGGTTCACACCATTCATCTCTCCCAGACGATGCATGCCTATAACCCATTTGTCATATGCTGATGATGTCTTGTTGTTCTCAGCAGGTGATTTACGGTCGATATCATTGGTTCAGGAGACGTTGTGCAGATATGAGGAAGCGTCAGGACAAAAGCTAAATGTGGCCAAGACCAGACTATATGTTTTGGAGAAGACTAATCTAGATCGAATCACTGAGCTGGCAGATCGAACAGGGTTTGACATTGGTTCTCCACCTTTCACATATCTTGGTTGTCCTATGGCTGCTGGCTATAGAAATGCTGATATGTACGAAGAACTCCTCAGCAAGATACGGGCAAGAGTGGATGGTTGGTACAACAAAATTTTATCACCTGGAGGTAAATTAGTTCTACTAAAATCAGTGCTCACTTCAATACCTGTTTACACACTGGTGGTGTGTAATCCCCCGTGTTCAGTGTTAAAGCGCATTGAGGCTATGTTTAGTACTTTCTTTTGGGGTTCAAGCAATGGAGCACCTAAAAGAAAATGGTTAGGTTGGGAAGCTATTGCTCGAACCAAATCGGAGGGTGGTTTGGGAGTCAAGCGATTGGAAGATATTATGAAGGCTTTCACAATTAAATTGTGGTGGAAATTCAGAACACAGGAGAGTCTCTGGATTCAATTTTTATGTTGAAATATTGTTCCCAGGCGACCTCGACTGATGTGAAGATCACGTCGAATTCTTTTCATGTTTGGAAGAGGCTATTGGTTAGGCGAGAGATGGCAGAGCAATATATAGTACAAGAGGAGACAGGGATGCATTGGCGTAGGGTGTCGGAAAGGTTTACTCTAGCATCAGCGTAGGACATTTCTCGAAGACAATGGCCGATCAACCCATCTTTCATTCATATATGGGGAACTTGTATCCCATATAAATGGTCAATATTGTTGTGGCGGGTGCTTCATTGTAAACTTCCTACGGATGAGCATATCATGACTATGGGATACAGTACGGCTTCTAAATGCCATTGTTGCATGCTTAGTTCGGTTGAAACAATGGAGCATATCTTTCTTGAAGGTGATTTGGCTAGGGAGATATGGATTTCGATGCAGCTAGACTTTCAGATCAAGGGAAGGAGCATGACATTGATTCAAAGATTGCACAAATGGTGGCGTGGGAAGCAGCTTGATCAATGACAGATTGGTGTTGGTTCGATAATATGGGTTTTGTGGAAAAATCGAAACAAATAGCGCTATGAAGGTTACAAGCTATCGAAGGAGGCCCTGGTGAAGGAGATTCATAGACAGATTTCTAAGGCTTCAATCAAGTGCTCACATTAGTTGGGAGATCCTAGTTTGTAGTGTGACAAAAGTTTTGTACTTGACATTTTGTCCTCTGAATGAATAAAATGATGGTTTCGTGAAAATAAAATTATATATATATATATATATATATATATATATATATATATATATATATATATATTTTTTTTATATATATATATATATATATATATATATATATATATATGATGGTTTCGTGAAAATAAATAAATAAATAAATATATATATATATATATATATATATATATATATATATATATATATTATATATATATATATATATATATATATATATATATATATATTTATATATATAAAATGATGGTTTCGTGAAAAAAAAATATATATATATTTTATATATATATATAATATATATATATATATATATATATATAATATATATATATATATATATATATATATATATATATATATATATATATATATATTTATATATATATATATATATATATATATATAATATATATATATAAATATATATAAATATATATAATATATATAAATATATCTATATATATATATATATATATAATTTATATTATAATATATATATATAGATATATATATATATATATATATATATATCTATATAATATAAAATAAAAAAATATATATATATATATTTTTTATATATATTTTTATATTATATCTATAATTATATAATAATATATATATATATATATATATATATATAAATATATATATATATATATATATAAAATGAAAATATTAAATATATATATATATATATATATATATATATATATATATATATCTATATATATATATTATTTACACAACATATATATATATATATATATATATCTATATATATATATATATATATATATATATATATGTGTAAAATATATATATATATATATATATATATTATATTATATATATATATATATATTAATCTATAATATATAATATATTTGTGTAAAGAAAGAGATAAGAAAAAGTAACAAAAAAGGAATAAATAAAAGAGAAAAAAAACAACAAAAGGCTACAACAGTGAAACCCCCCTCCCCAAACCGAACAACAAAAGACCCGGCCCCTACCTTTTCATATATGTAGATCGAGAGACAGAGAGAGATAAATCTATCGCAAAACTAAAACCCTAACCCTAGCAACAGCATCCCCCTACCTAGGGCGGCCACCCCGATGGCTGCGCATCGCTGTAGCGTCGCAAGGGACCACTGGATGGCCGGCCAGAGAGCCGCGCGCGCGACACAGGACAACAACATCAGTAGTGGTCGCGTACCGACACCCCATGTTCAAGGTTCAATTACTTCTTCCTCATTGATTCTTTTCACGAACCGATTTTTTGTATGGATGCACCACATAACCCTCTACTAAACCCTTCAATTAGTTAGATCAAATTATACTTGATTTACCATGAAAATTCATAGAAAATCGATGAAAACTGTTCTTGACAAGTTCGAAACACATTTGTAGGTACCCTGTTTGGAAGGCCGATTACTGGAAGTCTTATGGAAATCTTTGAAAACTTTTTTAACAAAGTTTTATAACACATATAGGACTGTAATACCTAGTTTTTAGTTTCTATTTTCACCTAGTACACAGAAAGTTATTTGTTTACAAAAATCAAGAAAACCCACAAAATTTTGTTTTGAAAAACATTAAAATTTGCCAATAGGGAGTCCGTCCCGACAATCTGGCCGACTTGGTCATGAACCACTTGCATCAAAAGTTGTGTATGGAGTTCGTGCATGTGTGGGCTTTGACGAAATTCGAATTGTTTGCCTGTGCGCGACGAATTTGATGCATATTCGTCAAAATTTACCGTATCGGTCCCTTTGCAAACTAGCCAATTACTTCGTGCAAATTCATTATCCCAAGACAAAACATGCGCTAACAGAACCGTGTTATTTTTCTGGTCCTGTATGCCATGTTTGGTCCGATTCTGAGAAGGTCGACCAAAATATTATTTTGGCGGGCCCGCGACCCGATCTGACGGGCGAATTTGTGCACGGCCCGCCTGAATCTAACTTTGGACATACGGTTGGGTTCGTATTTAAAAATGGACTCGTAGATATATAGTTTGACAAATTAAAAGACCATAGGCTCTGACATATTTTTTGGTGTAAAGCGTGTCCAACCACGAACACCGTTTTGATCCAAAATTATCGTTTTAACCCTGTATCCAGAATTGAACTTATGGGTAGGCTATCCTAACTAATTTGACTATTCTGAAAATGTTAGCAATGTCTGTTACAGCATCCGAAGGCATTTGCAGGAGTTTATATTTTGTGCCTCTTTGATTTGACGAGTTGGTTGTGGGACATGTTGCTACCACCAGGTAAGTATGCCTTGCCTTCCTCTATAGCTTCATTTACATGTCTATTCCTCTCATTATCTAGTTTTCCTTGTTGGTTATTGACATGTGTTTTGCTCATATCATGTATACTAGTTGATATATATATATATATATATATATATATATATAAATATATATATATATATATATATATATATATATATATATATATATATATATATATATAGTCCTTGCTCATAGTTAGCCTTGTAGTTCACATTGGACCTGTTCTCACATCTACCTTGACTGAGTCGTATCGTGTCGTCACATATACCTTGACTGAGTTGTATCGTGTCGTAGGACGAGTGAGTCATAACTGTTTCCTTGTTTCAATTTTCTTAACCTACGAGTCCACACTCGGGGCGAGGGTTGACTGTTTGCACCGACGAGTCCACACTTGGGGCGAGGGTTAGTGATTTGTTCAAACCAGCAGTGAGTCCACACTCGGGGAGAGAGTTTGGTATCTGTTGATCTCTTGTTTGCCCGTTTTCTTTCAGCAGTTCATTTATGTGTAGTTGTTCTCTTATCCATGTTTCATAGTCACTTATCAGTTTCTGTCTCTTTTTTGTTTATTTTTTATGCATAATAAACTGTTAGATAGGCATATTTTATGTATCTTGTTAGTCCCCTGAGGACCTGATGATCTCTATAGGTAGTTGATTGCATGGAGTTAGTTAGCTGATCATGATGATAGTTGTTTACATCTGTAGGATCCAGGTATTTGCTAGTGATATTACATATTATCCTCTCGTGGTTTATATTCCCTATCATGATATATTCTTTGTTAGCCTAGTTTTATAGACTCAAGTTATTTTTCTGGAGTCTAATGGAACATATATGCTAGTGGGCTGCAGACCATGATCCATAATGTTCATTCTTGTTTTATATTCTTCTTGTAGATTGAGATATAGTTTAGCTTACCATATTAGATGTTATCACGCCCTGATCCCGGAGGATTGAAAACTAGCTACTGGACGTAACGTCGTACAAGTCTAGATTTTACTTATACAAGGCAAAACCATTACAGTTCCTCGTATTTCTCAGAAAATAACGATAGCGTAACAAAACCCAGCAGATAAATTGAAGTCACAACAAGACATGAAGAAATGTATCTCTTTATTAATAATTATAATAGATTACAGGGCTTGTAGCTGAAAACAGAGTTTACAACAGATTACAGGAATCTTGAATAGCCAACTGAATATACATTTGCCATTTATGCTTTACAATCGAACATGCCGACTTTGCTTACAATCTCACTGATTCATCTGAGTTACATTGTTCCATATATTATGTCCCGTATAGCAGAAGACATCGTCTTGTAAGAAGAGCTTCTGCACACCCATCCGATTCATCGATGCCAAGACTGATCAAACAATTTCTCCCATACGTAAGCACCTGAAATATTTCTTACAATGTGGGTCAGTACATCATCAATGTACTGGTGAGCGGTGTTGGCCCAACTCACCTAAGAAGACAACAATAAGTAATCATGTTGTAGAATATTATAAAAACTGGTCTTTCTTATTGCCTTAGGGTCAATTAGAAGTTCATATCCAACAGAAGTAAAGCATGTAAATCTCATAGTCAACATATTGTAAAGTAATATGGTATCACCCTTTGGTGATACTTACCCACGGTCGTGTAGCCATTCATGTATATTTATAATACTTGCTCAGCCTACACAAGATATTGTTAGGAATAATATCATATTATAATTATCACCATTCAGGTGAATCTTACCAACAGTCGACATTCTTCCCTGTATTTGAGTAATAACTTACTCTTCCGGCATAAGACATCATTAGCACTGGACCTATCTATATGAAGGTCACTGACTACACGTCATCTTGGACCATCTTATAGGTATAACGGTGCCCCTTGCAGTGCGGGTAGCTAGCCCGACTGAAAGTCCCACATACCGTGCTACTACTTCAGCACGAGGTTTCCTCAGGACGAATCGGTTTCCAAGGCCTTGGAATACCGTTCGAGGAACTAACTTGTCGACAAGTTGTCCATAACCACGCAAATATATGCAACTTATCTATAAAGAGACATATAATGAATGATAAGAAAAATTAAGTAATTAAGTCATCTTTCTCAGTAAGCCATCTTTCTCATTCATATTACCATCTTGCCTTGAGCCAATGCTCAAATTATCATCTACTAATCCAAGGTCTTAGTGTAATCAACATTCTACATCGGCACAGGATAATAGAATGTTGTTACTCAATCTTTTTCCCACATCTTTGATACCATACAGTTTCTTTAATCATAACTCAAGCATACTCATTGGCCAATTCTCGAGCTTATCATCTGTGTTACCATCTATTCATCGAGATGAGGCTCGATCTACTCACCGACCAAGTAATTAGGAGTTTTGCTTCACCTGTCATGTATTTCATTTCAAAGCATACAAGCATACAATTCATCATTGACCAACAACCGTTTACGTGTCATGTGATTATTTATCTTTCATTATCTTTCGACTGCCATGCAAGGAGTTATTCAACAACTCAACCAGTAAACACAGCATACTATCATTTTTATTAAGCGTGAAGCTAAAGGATCTTCGAAGGGTTCAACACTACTCACATTCATAGTACGATTTCCGCTTCAATCGCGTAGCCTTCCAAGCGATCCTTCGTATTTTCCCAAGTCCAACAAGGCTTCATCGAACCAACCATCCATCATAAGGCATCTTGCGAGTCGGGGCACTTCAATATATAGCACTCAAAAAAAGTTTCGTCCTCGAAACTTAAAACAAAACTTATCCCCAAAACTTCAACCGACTTTTATGAAACTTCTCAATGATCAACTTATATCATTTAACATTTCTTCATAATATCTTGATTGATTCCAAGTGATGTACCTTTTCATTACAGCATTTCAAATTTTTTTAATTCAACATAGTTTACCCTTCTTGTTCTTTCCTCCAACACTCGTGCAATTCCTTAGCACATGATAATCCTTCCGGTGGCTTCGTTTGAATTCAGCATACCACTTAGTTGGAATCATACACATATTTTAGGCGTCCCAGAAATATATGCATTTCAGCCAAGTTCAGTAATAGAGAAAATGAACAAGCCACAGTATACTTTATTCCCGTATGTTATCAAATCCTTTCGAGCATCTCGTATAGTCTCAACTTGTTTATTCAATTATCAAACCAACCAATAACACAATGAATGTTACAAATTTCAACTTAAGAAATTTTTCCAAAGTCGATCCAAAATATTCCCAACGTATTTCTTTCAAGTTTATTGTCATTCATGCCACCAAAGTTTGTAAATCCCATATCCACATTTTATTTCGATACCACGATTCTCATCGATCAAATCTTGTACTCGTCATCGTTCGCATCCATAAACTTATTTTTAACTCGTGAATTTTTCGATTGTGATCCATCTTTCAACTTATAACTTTCCCAATTATGATCTATTCTTCAAATTGTACCATCATCCTACTAGTAAACTTTCTTACTGTACTCAATCCTTTTTCCGTATTGATCAAGCCAACATATATTATCTTCTCGCAAACGCAACTCTCATTTATAGCAATATTAATCCTGAGGGTTCCAAATTTGCATTTACTCTCGTCGGTCTCGACTACATGCACTATCCCATTCCATCGTACATTTATTCTCAATTTCGATCCGATTATCCATCAATAAATTTATTTTGACTGTCTCATGGCACTACCATCAATTTATGCAGCTCAATAGGAACCAACCAACTCATCTGAGATGGATAGCTATCAGGGAAATACTTATCTCTTACCTTAGAGGCAGCCAACTCTTATCATAGGGACTCTATCTTATTTCAGGGACGATCTATGATCCGACCAACATAAGGGACATGGGACTCCACCCCAATCTTATGAACTTATTCCTGAACTCGAACAACCGAAATAACATAGCCAACCAATATGAAACTTTGGCAACCAACCGACATTATAGGCAACCAACCAATATTCTAGGGACACGTCTTTCTATCCGTACTCATCCTCGGCTATACCCAACAAAATCTTACTCTAGACTTACCTACAACCAACGAAATCTATCCAACAATTCTATTCGAGAACTCTTATGGGTCAATCCCGAAGCTATCATATAAAACTTTATCAATCAATCATCTAAATATTCAGCTCTCGTTTTCATAGATACAGTATCACCTGCTCAATCCGACTTGGATTCTCACATCATACTCAAATTATGTCTAGTCAACTGGGCCATCTATTCCGAGTTATAATCCAACATTTCTATCTTAATGGTCCATCATTTACGATCTTTTTCCTACGGTCTCTTTGTGACATCTTCATTACCTATATTTCCATTTCATCGATACGGTATGTACTCTTTTAACCAACAAAATAAGGCAACTATATAAGTATATCTCTTCCGAAAGCATCCTTTATGAATTTTTGCTGGCACCAACACGGTTATCTCTTAGAAATTCATGTTAACCATCAATATTCGTTTTGCATCATATCCTTGGTGATTCCATAAGAAGATTTAATATTCATGCACCGATCCAATCACTATGGCATCAATCATCCAGCATTCGTATTTCGGTCATCTAGGGGATACGACATAACTCATTAGCTAAGTCATAATCCAACAATTCTATATTCCAACCAAACTCGTCATTCATACGATAACGTTATTTACCGACACGGTCTATTACATATCGCTGCACCTCGATATTTATTTGTATTCCAGCCATCAGACTCTTATAAGGAATATCTACTCTATCATGCACCAAGGGACAAGTGTTCATTCTCTATGCTTTAAAGTAATCAAAAATTGTAACTTGTTAATTTGGGACACATCAAAATTCTCTTAAACACAACTGCACATCGTGCTAAGATCATCTATTCCTCAAGTCCATTCTCTACTTTTCGGTCGTTGATACAACTCTTTGCATCTTCTAAATCATTCGCAACATCTCAATATCGGTCTAACATCACCATCAATTGTTGATGTCCAATATGCAATTTTATTTACTCAATTCTAACATCGTTCTACATTCGGTCCATATTATTCTTTCAAATCTTTTGATAGCAACATCCCACCATCGTTACTGAACCTACAATTCTTCTTACCCAACTGATTCAATTTATCGACTGAATCTTTGATTCAAACTATTCCCAACCATGGCATTCATTTTATATTCCCAATTAACCATTACCCAACATAATGCTAACCGTTAGAGTATAGCGATGGTTCATCCGAACACATCAAAATCTCGCAGCAACTTATCCGAACATAATCATTAAAGAACATGCCTAGCCATCATGTATCAATCGTAATCTAGCTATGACTCGATACTACCTAATACCTTACAGGTAAAATATCAATACCATGAACAGGGCCATGGGACATCTTATCTTTAAGAGGGTAGAGCCATATACCACTCAGAGCTTAAGCCATACTCGACATTTATCACCCTCATTTCTCGTATTTCCCGCATTTCCTGTATTTCCCGTATTTCGTATTTATACTCGTATCTGGATTTTGGCATGTATTTTTATTTTTCTCAACTTGTAGAATTTCGGTATTTCTCGTATTTTGGATTTTGTCATGGCTCGGTTTTTATTGGATTTGGTTGATTTGGTTTGGTTTATTGTGTATTGGAACACCTTAGCCTATGCTCCACCCTCAACACACCACATCCCACCCTCTTTAAAACTCCACCAACTTTTTCTCTCTCCTCATAACCTCCATTAATTTTCTTCTTCTCCTTCCTCTACACAACACTCTTCTCCTTCCCCTACACAACACCAACCCATAGGCAAGTGCACCTTGCCACCACATGAGAACCCTATTTTATTTGTCCATTTGCTAGATTAGGACATGGTGATCAACATTAGAACTTGGTATTTTGTGATTTGGAGTCCCCATTGTTCTAGATCTAAGTTTTCCCTATTTTCGGTTTTATATGGTTTTGATCTGTTTAAGTTGGATTTCTATGGGTTTTGATGTTTCCATGTGGAAGAGAGTTCAATTTCACCCTGGTTAGAACTTTGGAAATCCGGATTTGGAGTTCGGATGGCCAAGTTGTGATGCTTTGAAGTTTTGGGAGCCATTGGAGCTTCTTCTCAGCCATGGAGAAGAAGACCCTTTCTCTTACGTGCGTGCTTTGGCGCATACGCAGCTCCCATGCGTGCGTGTTTTTACGCGTACGCAGCTCTCCTGCGTGCGTATTTTTACGCGTACGCAGCTCTCCTGCGTGCGTGCTTTTGTGCGTACGCAGCTCTATTGCGTGCGTGCTTTTGTGCGTACGCAGCTCTCTTGTGCGTACGCAGCTCTCTTGCGTGCGTGCTTTTGTGCGTACGTAGCTCTCTTGCGTGCGTGCTTTTGTGCGTACGCAGCTCTCTTGCGTGCGTGCTTTTGTGCTTACGCAGCTCTCTTGCGTGCGTGCTTTTGTGTGTACGCAGCTCTCCTATGTACGTGCTTTTGTGCGTACGCAGCTCTCTTACGTGCGTGTTTTTATGCGTACGCAGCTCTCCTGCGTGCGTGCTTTTGTGCGTACGCAGCTCCCCTGCGTGCGTGCCCTTGTGCGTACGCTGCTCCCCTGCATGCGTGCCCTTGTGCGTACGCTGCTCCCCTGGCCCCTTGTTTAACCCATTGGCTCTTGGAGTATTGGTTTTATTTCTCGATTTGGTTTCTCTTTTGTGGATTGGGTTTTCCTGAGATCTGTTCAACACAGCACGACTATCTTAACCCGACACGGCCTAACACGGTTTTTAAGTAATTGTTTATGACTAGTACGGTTCTCGGGATTTTTCTGTGGATTATGATTTTGGTATTCTCTGACCTCCTTGCTAGTGACCCAGTGGGGTGCACACCTAACTTGTAACTTGTAATTAATCCTTGTGACTTGATAACTTGATAGTGGCCCGTGACGGCGCACTCCTGACTTGTAGCATGACTTGATAACTTAACTTGACCTGCCTTGACACCGTGGGTAGTTCTTTCTTGCTTGCTTGTTAAATCCACTCGTCCTGTCTTGCATCATGTCTAGGATGGGACTCCTGAGTACCACGGTCAGGAGTACCTACTAAAATGGATTAAGGTTAATAACTAGAATAACACAGTAGTGATGAAGAGATGACACAGCTACAGACAATCCCGTTACCTGGGCGCTCTTGGGATCTGTAGCCTGCCGACGAGTAGGGCACATTTCCAGCACACTGTCATGTGTTGCACCTTCTAAGTCACCTAAGGGTACATGCGTTTCCTGGACGATGTACCTACCAGAATTCAACCCCTAATTTTCGACCTGGGTAACCTGGATGGTCTGCAGGGCTTGTCGCTGTGGAACAATCTCACTACATCTTGTTAGTAATTAGGCCTGTGATAACCCTAGTTAGTTAAAGTAGTAAGCCGTAGTATCTGCTTGGCCGTGATTGATTGAATGAGGTATAACCAGTCTAGCCATGTCTTGATTCAGTACAAGATTGCTCCCTGTCTTGATTTCTTACATTATTATCTTGCCGATAAATGGTGGGAAACCAAGTTCTGTTCAGATGAAGGGTTACAACCCCGGTCCTTGTTTGGTTTACGGGTTGTAACCTGGCTATCGAAATAGTTCCATGGTTATCTCGTCGTATATCACCCTGCCATGTTTTCGTAAATTCTAGTTTTAATATATTAGATTTTGTGCTGATTGCTGGCTTTTGTTCTTATTTCGTGGCCCCCTTGTGGCACTTGCTCTTTCTGGGGTTGACCCAGCTGGTTTTGTGTGGCCAGATTTTGGAGCAGCTCCCGAGGATCTACCAAGCTTCCAGCCCAATGGTGACAACTAGACGAAACCCGGGCCAAGAGTGGGTTTTCCTTTTTGCCTTGTCCACTTCATTGTAAAACTATTCTTTTGAGGCGTTTAGCCGACGAGCACCTGTTAGCTCGATGCACTTTTACTTACTGTCTGCCTACGGACTGTAAACATGATTAACAAATCCTAGGGTTGATCATGTACGACTAAACTCTTGCTAGTCCTAACATTTTGTAACGACTAGCTTCATGATCAGCTGAATATGTAATATTTGGGACGCCTTATTATTGTATATTTAATGATCATACATCTTGCGATCTTACTTACTTGCTTGTGATTGAGACATTAGGCTTGTTCATGACCATAAGAGACTGTTGGCTTGTAGTAAACCCTCATATATCTAGACAGCCGTGACCGTATATCGAGGTGGTTTCCATTTTAATATACGTAGCTGGCTATGTCTGCCCTCGTTCTCCAGTATTCTGGTTCTGGGGCGTGACAACATTATATTCCTCTTTGCAGCAAACCAACGTCCAATCCGGACTATCCATCCAGTAGTGGCTCTGCCGGCCACAAATACCAAGCCAACACACAAGCCAACTCGAAATTCTGTCGATTCACATTTACTGAAGTCATGAACAATTTATGTTCTAACATACCATGCCATCACGCACTGCCGATTGCCACATAACAATTGACTTCTACGAATCCCATACTTAAGACATCAATCACACATGTTACCAATTTATTATCGCATCACATCATAGTTATTCGTTTTGGTATCATTGAGAATTTATTAAAGCACACAAATCACAGCTCACTTATTTAGACTTATTGTATGGAACACCCAGTGAGCAGCCAAGAGGATCAATGGATTTTTAGTCAAAGAAGTAACTTAGAATAATTTGGAAACAATACTGAATAATCGTGGAAGCACTTTGAGTCATCTTAGAGGAAACTTTGATTCATCATGGGCGCAACTTTGAGTATTCGCGGAAGCAACATTTGAGTCATCGTAGAGGCAAATTTGTTTTTACCGCGGAAGCAACTTTGAGTGATCACGGAAGCAACGTTTGAGTCATCGCGGAAGCAACTTTGAATCATCTCAGTAGCAACATTGATTTGAAACAAATCGAATAAGAATTCAAGGACGTAAAGCCATGCTCTGATACCATTATGTCATGCCCCGATCATGAAGGATAGAAAACTAGCCACTGGGCGTGATGCCGTACAAGTCTAGACTTCACTTATACAAGGCAAAATCATTACAATTCTTGGTATTTCTCAGAAGACAATGACAACACAGTAAAACCAAGCAGATAGATTGAAGTCACAACAAGATATGAAGCAATGTATCTTTTTATTGATAATTGTCATAGATTACAGGGCTTACAGCTGAATACAGAGTTTACAACAGGTTACAAGACTTTTGTCAACTGAATATACATTTGCCATTTAGGCTTTACAATCGAACATGCTGACTTTGCTTACAATCTCATTGATTCATTTGAGTTACACTGCTCTATACATTATGTCCCATATAGTAGAAGACATCGTCTTATAAGAAGAGATTATGTGCACCCATTCGATTCATCGATGCCAAGCACTGATCAAACGATTTCCTCCCATACGCAAGCACCTGAAATATTGCCCACAATGTGGGTCGGTACATCATCAATATACTGGCGAGCGGTGCTGGCCCAACTCACCTAAGAAGACAATACTAAGTAATTATGTTGTAGAACATTATTAAATGTGGTCTTTTTCGTTGCCTTAGGGTCAATTAGCAGTTCATATTCGACAGAAGTAAAGCATGCAAATCTCATAGTCGATATATTGTAAAGTAATATGGTATCACCCTTTGGTGATTCTTACCTATGGTCGTGTAGCAATCCCTGTATATTTATAATACTTACTCAGCCTGCACAAGATATTGTTTGGAACAATATCATATCATCATAATTATCACCATTCAGGTGAATCTTACCAATAACCGACATCCTTTCCTGTATTTGAGTAATAACTTACTCTCCCTGCATAAGATATCATTAGCACTGGACCTATCTATATGAAGGTCACTGACTACATGTCATTTTGGACCATCTTACAGGTATAATGATGTCCCTTATGGTACAGGTAGCTAGCCCCACTGATGGTCCTGCATACCGTGCTACTACTTCAGTACTGTAATACTACTTCAGCACGAGGTTCTCCCCAAGGACGAATCGGTTTCCAAGGCTTTGGAATACCGTTTGAGGAACTACCTTGTCGAAAAGTTGTCCATGACCATGCAAATATATGCAATTTATCTATAAAGTGACATATAATGCATGATAAGGAAAACTAAGTAATTAAGCCATCTTTCTCAGTAAGCCACCTTTCTCATTTGTATTACCATCTTGCCTTGAGCCAACACTTGCATTATCATCTTCCCAATCCAGGGTCTTAGTGTAATCAACATTCTACATCGGCACAGGATAATAGAATATTGTTACTCAATCTCTTTTCCACATCTTTGATACCATACAGTTTCTTTAGTCATAACTCAAGCATACTGATTGCCCAGTTCTCGGGCTTATCATCTGTGTTACTATCTATTCATCGAGTTGAGGCTTATCTACTTACCGCCCAAGTAATTGGGACTTTTGCTTCACCTGTCATGTATATCATTTCAAAGCATGCAAGCATACATTTCATCATTAAGCAACAACCATTTATGGGTCATGTGATTATTTATCTTTCATTATCTTTCTGATTTTCATGCAGGGTGTTATTCAACAACTCAATGAGTAAACACAACATACTATCCCTTTTATTAAGCAAGAAGCTAAAGGATCTTTGAAGGGTTCAACACTACTCACATTCATAGGACGATTCTCGCCTCGATTGTGTAGCCTTCAAAGTGATCCGTCACATTTTTTCAAGTCCAACAAGGCTTCCTCGAACCAACCATCCACCATAAGGTATCTTACGGGCTGGGGCACTATAGACGTGATACCCTATTCTGGACAGTGTATACGTATTCGAGTTGGGCTAGAGTTTGCTTGATACATAGCTGGCTTGTGCACGAACTTACATCCCGGAAAGCGGGTTTGGGTCGTGACATCTAGCATAACTATCTTTGGTTTTCTTCTAGGCTGAATCGATCCCGTGTCTCGGGATATTGTTCGAGGAAGCCGTTCCTTGTGCACAAGTTGTCCATGACTGTGCTAGGTTAGACTAGTTATTCAAGCACGATCTTTAATTTGTGAGCAACTTAACCATTTTTATCGCTGTCATGTCATATTGTGGCGACAGTTTTTCAATGACTCAAACTTTTCTTATCAGAGTTCTATAGCATGCATAACATATTAAGCACATAGCAATTTACGATATGACAGTTCTATAGCAGATGTACATAAGAAAACATGTAGCTGTTTTATGGCATAATAGTTCTATTGTAAGCGTACGTGAGAAATCGTGCAGTAGTTCATTGAAATTAAGCATTCATGTCCTTTGCATATTCAACTAACATTCTATTGGTTGATTGGAGAACAAGAGGGATGTAATGCCCCGCTCCGTACGATGCATTACGATGAGTCGTTGACTCGAAGAGTTGCGTTGACCCGATGAAGTATCGATGTGAATCGATGCAAATCATAAGTTTGGTTTGAACAAAGTATTGACTTCGATTGATCTGGTGTGTAGGCTACGCTTTTATGCTGAATCATAAGGGGTCAATATTTTGCCTTTTTACTAAGGTGCCCGCAAAACCAAATCGTCGCTTTGCAACGGATTGGGGCATGGGTACGGTAGGCCGAATCTGTCGAATAGCTCAACAGAATGGCTAAGTCAGAAGAGTTAACTGTGCAACCAAGTTATGGAATCGAGCTACTTTAGCTCGGCGAAACGACAAGGCGTATCGGCTTAAGGTGGGCGGGTTCTTGACTCTCTCTTCTTGCTCCTTCACGTCTAATAAAATGTATCCTTATATGCGTAAGTTGCTTTCAAGTTAGCGAGCGTGGCTCGAACGATTAAAGGTCGTAATGTGTGTCGAATATTAAGAATAGAACATTGAATAATTGAAGTGATGTGCATCAAATGTATGGGTCGCAGTAGGGCGGTGATGGTAGAATGTTGAAAGACAATATCGAGATGTGCATCACGTGCATGACTCCGAGAACATTGAACACTAGGCCTAAAATACTAATTATGGCATTAAGCGTGCCTTCGCGCACGGAACCTACGAAATAACTAACAATTGAAGCAAAATAGGGCAAGTTGTGGTGCAATACCGCGGAACCTGTCGTAACATTGAAAGATATACTTCATGCATCAAAGTATGCAGTTGTGGCACAATTGCTATGAAACTGTTGTTATATGAATAAATTATGAATGGAACGTGTTGGGTATAATATACAAAGTCTAAGCCATTGGGCATCGTGCATCAATACGGATGTGTTGGGGATACAATGCTGAGGAAACTTGAGATAGAGATGACGAAATATGTTTATGGAATGTGAGATTGGTTGGAATGATATGACTTGTTTGCTATGGCACGTATTGTATGGTCAATATACTCGGATGGCCCGTACACGGGTGCGACTTCCCTCGAATGGTTACGACCAGGACACCGGAACCATTCGGCCTAGGAGAGAATTATGTATGGTATTATGATGCACTTCATTAGGATGGATTATGACCGGCCAGTGTTATAATAAGCTATGATATCAGTAAGTTTGTGATCCTTCAGATACTAGGCTAGCAACCCGTATTGGAGCGATCATAGGCTTACACATAAAGATATAGATGCCAAGTCCATTACGGTGTGAAACACCGTGACCTTCATATAGATAGGACCGGTAGGCTGAGATTAGAACTGGGTGCAGGTGCAGGGCCTGCCATCCTTATGTATATGTCTAAGTTTGGTTGGTTGGTTGCGTGAATTGTATGATTGGTTCTGCATATTTCTAACGATTGCAGGCTAAGCAAAATGAGACGGAAACATGCATGATTACTATGCTTATGTTCATATTATGTCTAACTGTATTTGCTGCAGGGACACAGCATTAGACACATTTATGATAAGTTGCTATGCATAAATATTGCCATGAAACTGATCCTAAGGCTTTGTACAATTAGTTGATCTACGGGATGTTACATTGGGTATGATTACACAAATGGACATCACACGCGTTGAACGGATTCGAGTATTGGCTTTGAGTATCGAGAAGGAATCATTGCATGAGTTACAACGATAGGATTAAGAAATCGTCAAGCGATTTGAATCAGTCGAGTTGGTCGCTAGTCGAATTTGAGTAGGCGAACGTTTATGTTAGCCGTATGTCGTATTGAGCTTTGAATAAGCGAATGTTGCATGTGTGATCGATATGATCGCCAAGGTACAGTTATATTTGAATGAATGTCAAACTTAGACGAACGACTATCATGTTGATCCAGTTGTTGTGCCAACTCGAATAAGCGAACGCAAGAGTTGGGATCAGAAAAAAATCACCACGGAATAGTTAACTTGAAATAGATGTGGACCTATGCAGAGTGTAAAGTCGAGTAATGACTCAATTTCGAGTGGTATATGCAATACCACTTGTCGATCAGTGCAGCGAAACATTGTATCGATAACGATAGGCTCGATTTCTGAGTGGTATATGCAATACCACTTAGCGATAGCTATGTTAAGCCATTTGGTGACTTGCAATAGAATGCATCGAGACGATTGTGTTGTTACGATAAGTTTGTCCTCAATGGATGAAGTAATACCGAGACTCGAGTGGGAATGACTTGATAGAAGTCGATACAAGTATGCTTCGATGAATTGAGTTGAACGATATACACGAAGTCATATTCATGGATGATACGTCGGATGAGAATTCGTTGAGTGTAAGCCGAACGATAGGCTAGCACAGCAAAGGAATGTTGTATTGAGGAAATAGTTGACTCAGTCAGAATTGATTTAAGTCGGTACAAAAACTGTTCAAAATGAGTTGAGTACGTACGAAATAATTATACGAAACGAATTTGAGTTAGCGCGATGAGCCGGTAGCACAATTTAGAAGTACGAATTAGGAATATGAGAATGGATATATGAATTGGAAATCGTGTCTCGATGATGATAGTTAGTTACAACGGAATGGATTTTGATGCATGCGAGACTTGATTCATATTCAAGTTCGGATGATAACAATGATTGCAACAAATTGGAGCTTATGAGAGAGGAAGATGTTCAAGTTATGCATATCGACAATGGTATTGAGGCATATTAAAGACGATATATAATAACTCGGGGATGCTCTGATCAAATGAACAAAAATTGTGTTGAGCATTATTGTTGGATGAATGAGGTATAAGTTAAGTTGATGGCAGTTTGGACGATGACGGTAGGAATGCTTCAAAGAATTTGAAAGTGGATGGATATTACCTAGATAAAAACGAAAGTGTCTTGATTGATTCGTAGATAACTACTACATTGACGTTATTATCTTGTGTGAGCGCAACACCAGCCTCGTACATGCCTTACACCGATTAGGATGACTATTCCGCGTGAGCGTTGGTATGGTGATTCATGTTCAGCGGGGATGGTCAAACTTACAAGGCATGGCAAATTGGATTTAGACTTGTGGTTTAATACAAAGGTGAATTTGAGGATTGTTGAGATAAGCATAGAGTGTGTAAGATATTAACCAAGGGTAGATAGACTCGTACGCGAGACAACAAAAATTGCTTGGTTAGCAATATTGTTAACGGTAGTGCATTACTGATTCGAGTAGTAAACGGTGCATCAGTTGCACGAGGGTAGATAACTTGGGGATTGAAAAATTATGTCGGATTAGATAAAGTCCTATAGGAATTGTCGGGAATTGATTTGGCTCCGAGATAGGATATAGCATGGTTCGTAATAACTGTCCCTCGTTGATGATCTTCAATTATCGAGCGTAGTTTCGAGGCAGATGACCCTAGTGTCAGTCCCTATTTTTTAAATTTAGTTTAATTAGTGTAAATTAGATGTTAATGACCTAATTAGCTTTAAAATAATTTATAATAATTATTAGAAATTTTTTTAGAATTTTTAAATGGTTTTTAAATAGTTTTTAAATTAAAATATATCATTTTGTAATAAGTCAGACAAGTCATGCGTGTCTCATACGCCTCTGGCTGCTGGGAGCCCTTCGATTTCGAACCCTAGCGACCGGACACGTAGGTAACAACTTTAAAATCGTGTCGTGCGTGTCTCATAATCACCTAGGTGACTCGCCAGGACATGCGCAACGCGATGGTGAGTTTGGACACGACAAACTCGACCGTGCGTGCATGACCAAGACACGGGGACTCAGCAGTTCTTCGTGTCCCAAACAGTCAGGACACGAAGTTTGGCTATCGGGTTTAAAACTCGTTAACCTAAAACCTAAATAAAACTAACCCTAACCCAATTCCTAACAGATGACTCGGGCTGACCCCCTGGCCAGCCCGACCGTGCCTACAACCCGATCCCCCCTTGGGCCAAGTTCGAGCCCCTTTCCTGTTTTGTTTTCTTTTTTGTTTTGTTTTTGTTTTATTTTATTTTATTATATATGTATATATGTATATATGTATTTATATATATATTATATATATATATATATATATATATATATATATATATATTAAACAATGGCTAAAGCCTTCATTGAAAGAAAATAAGGGGGATGGAACCGGGAGATAGCCCAAGTTCCAACAAAAATGGTGGGAGGACCCAAAAGAAAGATCCTATCGGTTAGTGATTTTTATTTTTTTATTTATTTTCTTTTTTTTTGGAAACCAAAAAAAATTGAAATTTAAAACCGTTCCAAACGGTCACACTGCCAGAAAAAGGGGGGACAGTTGTGGGCACGTAACCCTATGGACACACTGCCCTAAACGTGGCGCACTGCCCGATGAGGTCGTGCGTGTAGGCCGGAGGGAAGGTCGAGAGGGACGGAAGGAAACCGAGGGTGGCTGGGCTCCGGCGACGAAGCCGGCCCGGAGGGGGACCGGTGGGGGAGGCCGGCGGGAAAGGTGCACGCTAGGAGGGGCGTGCTCCGGCCGAGAAGGGGGGGACCGGTGGGGGAGGCCGGCGGGGGCATCTCTGGCCGAGAAGGGGGGTGGTGGGGGCTCCGGAGAGGTCCAAATGGCGGCCGAAAGGCGGCGACGAAGGAGGCCGTTGGAGCCCGCGAGAGGAGGAGGCCGACGAAGGACGGGGCCGGTCAACAGCGGCGGGAGGGGGGAGTGGCCTCCAGCGGGCGCCGGAAGCGCCTGAGATCGTATGGAGGCGGAGGAGCCGTCCACGGAGGGAGCTCGGAGCTCGCGGGTGAAGGGGCGGCGACGAAGAGGCCACCGCAGGGCGACCGTGCTTCGACGAAAGGGGACGGGGGCGACAAAGACGCTGACAAGCTCGGACCGCCAGCCACTGGCAGCCGACGAACGGCCACGTGAGCCCAAGAGATGGCCTCGCTGCACTGAGGAGAGGGGCCCACCGACGTCGGGCAGAGCTCCGGAGGAGGAGCCAAGGCGTAAGGAGTTCGAGGGGGGCGGGAGAGACGATGCCAGAGAAGTTACAGCGGCGACAGGAAAGACACGAGAGGGGGGAGGGGAGCTGGAGCGGCATCGGCCGAGGGGACGGGAGCGGCTGCGATCGAGGGAATGGGTGTGGGGGAGCACGGCGAAGGAGGAGGAGCACGTCAGGCGAGGGCGCGCTCGACCCCATCGAGGGAGCGCCACCGGCCGTGCGGCGGCCGAGCGTCTGCAACAGAGGCTGGAGCACGACGATGCCGCGACGGGGACGCCTGGGCGACGGGGACGCCTGCGGCTGGGACGACGCCGCGGGAGGAGAGAGGCGTAGGCACTGAGGACAGCACGGAGGCTGCCGGGGAGCAAAACCGCCAGAGGGGACGGAGGGAAGCAAGCCATAGGCGGAGGCCGTCGGCTCGCGCTGCCAGGGGGCAGCCCCCATGTTTATATATATATATTATTATGTAAATATATATATATATATATATATATATATATATATAAT
>JANAVB010018600.1:17157178-17247386 GCA_029216955.1 Iris pallida | reverse complement strand
TTTCGATAATTGCATACTGCCATTGCAACAATCAAATAATTACAAACTTCATTAAACAATTATAATAATTGTAAAGCATCTTTAAAAACAATTCAGAAAATTACAAATGCTTTTAAACTTTTAAATAAATTACAAAATGATATTTTTGTTTTTAAAACTCATTTAAAATCATTTAAAAATTCTAGAAAAATCCCTAAAATTCTGAATAATTATTTAGGCTATAAAGGACATTTAAAATTTAATTATCACAAACAAAAAATGAATTTGAAAATCAGGGGCTTATAGTCTTTCCCTCCTTGAAAAATTTCGTCCTCGAAATTCACAGGATTGAAGACCCGACAATATTCTAACATAGCAAGCAATGCAACAAAATGACTAAGCTGCGATCGAAACTAACCTCTAAGGTATCAAGCGGGAACGGGTGGTTCCCTCGCAGCGGTTGGGTCGAACAAGTAGGGGTTATCTCTCCCTCATGTCCGACTCCCTCTCCCAAGTAGATTCACCTGGAGTGACGGCTCCAAGCTACTCGCACTAGGGGTATAACCTTGTTCCTCCGCCTCTTCTCCCTCCTGTCTAATATCTCCACTGGCTGCTCAGAAACTGTAAGGCTCGTCCGACCTCCAACTCTGAATGATCTAGCACATGACTAGGTCTGGAACATACCTCATCAGCTGAGATACATGAACGTCGTGAACTCCTGCTAATTGGGTAGAAGTGCAACCCTGTAAGCTACCTCTCCGATCCTGCCAAGTACCTCGAACGGCCCGATTTCTGGGGCTCACTTCCCTCCTCGTCCGAACCGGATCGTCCCTCTGGTAGGTGATATCTTCACTAGCACCAGTCCCGTCTGCGAACTCCATCGGCCTGCGACTAGCATCAGCCCAGTGTTTCTGCCTATCCTGAGCTACTCTGAGCCTGTCTCTGATCATCACCCGACTTTCTCTGCTGCATCCGTGATCATCTCTGGCCCAAGCATAACTCTCTCCGACATCATCCCAAAGAGCGGTGTCCGCACCGTCGTCCATATAGCGCCTCGAAAGGAGACATGCCATACTGGCCTGGTAGCTGTTGTTGTATGAAAACTCTACCAAGTGCAGATGGCTCTCCCATGATCCTCCGAAGTCCAGCACGCAAGTCCTCAGCATATCCTCCAGTGTCTGTATCGTCCTCTCGGACTGCCCATCTGTCTGTGGGTTGTACGCCGTACTGAACTTGAGCCTACTGCCCAACTCCTCCTGCAAGCTCCTCCAGTAGTGGGATGTGAATCTACTGTCTCTGTCTGACACGATGCTCATCCACTCCGTGTAGGCGAACTATCTGCTGCATGTATAGCTCCGCCAACTTCTCGTGGAAAGCCCCACCTTGAAGGGTATGAAGTGCGCACACTTCGTCAGCCTGTCTACGATGACCCAGATGGCATCCTTCCCTCCTTGGGAACGAGGAAGCCCTGAAACGAAGTCCATCGTAATATGTTCCTACTACTTCACTCAGGAATGGGTAACGGCTGCAACAAACCCTGGCCTCTGGCGCTCCGCCTTGACCTGCTGGCAAACTAGGCATCTCGAGATAAACGTGATACATCCCTCTTCATCCCGTGCCCAAAGATGTTCCCGCAAGTCACGGTACATCTTGTTAGCACCAGGGTGAATAGAATATCTCGATCGGTGGCGCCTCCTGCAAACTGCCTCTACTAGCTCTCCCTTCGGCACGCACAATCGGCTGCCATGCCTCAGGGATCCATCCTCCGCTATAGTGAAGTCATCCAGCAATCCAGCTAATGCCTGGGGTCGAAGTCTGCGAAGACTCTCATCTGTAGACTGTGCCTCCCGGATCTGCTCCATCAAACCTGACTGAATGTCAAGCGCCATCATCTGTATCACTGATCCTGGACGAACTAGCTCGATACCGAGCTTCTCCAGATCCTCCCGCAAATGCCGATCAATCAGATACCATGCCATCGGATGCCTGCTCACGCATCCGCCACCACATTTGCCTTCCCGAGATACTGTAAATCGATGTCGAAGTCCTTCATCAACTCCAACCATCGTCTTTGCCTCATGTTCAGCTCTTCTACGTGAACACATACTTCAAGCTTTTGTGGTTAGTAAAGATTTCCACACGCTCTCCGTATAAGTAATGTTTCCATAACTTGAGTGCAAAGATCACCCAGCTAACTCGAGGTCATGGGTAGGATAATTCCTCTCATGAGTCCGCAACTACCTAGATGTATAAGCAATTACTTTCCCATGCTGCTGTAGAACACATCCTAGCCCCTTCCCAAAGCATCACTGTAAATGGTGAATCCTCCAGAACCTGAAGTAAAGTCAGAACTGGAGCGGTCGTCAGCCTCCTCTTCAGCTCCTCAAATGCCGTCTGGCAGTCCTCAGACCAATGTACTCTGCGTCCTTCCGCGTCAGCTTCGTCATGGGTTCAGCTATCCTAGCAAAGTCCTGGACGAACTTTCTGTAATAGCCTGCTAAACCCAGAAAGCTCCTGATCTCTGAAACTGACGTCGGAGCCTTCCACGTCTCAACTGCAGCAATCTTCCTGGGATCCACCGAGATTCCATCTCCAGTGACTACATGGCCGAGAAACTCCACTCGATCTAGAAAGAACTCGCACTTCGGCAATTTGGCAAACAATCTCTCCTGCCTCAGAATCCCTAAAACTATCCGCAAGTGCTCTGCATGCTCCTCTGGCGTCTTCGAGTATATCAGGATGTCGTCGATAAACACTACGACGAACTTATCCAGATACTGGTGAAATGTCTTATTCATCAAGTTCATAAAGACAGCTGGCGTATTTGTGAGACCAAATGGCATCACCAGAAACTCGTACTGCCGGTACTTCTTTGAATACCGTCTTCTGGATGTCTGCTGGCCTAACCTTCACCTGGTGGTACCCGGATCTCAAGTCTATCCTGGAAAACACCTTCGCCCCGCTCAATTGGTCGAACAAATCATCTATCCTGGACAGAGGATATTTGTTCTTGATAGTGATGGCATTCAAGGCCCGGTAATCAATACACAACCGGACTGTACCATCCTTCTTAGGCACAAAGAGCACTGGTGCTCCCCACGGAGAAGCACTGGATCGAATGAAACCCTTTTTCAACAGGTCATCAATCTGCTCTTTCATCTCTATGGCCTCCTTGGGATTCACTCTATAGCAAGCCCGGGATACTGGTGATGAACCCGGCACTAGATCTATAGTGAACTCCACATCTCTGTCAGGCAGAAGTCCTGGAAGATCCTCTGGGAATACATCCATAAACTCCCTAATGATAGGGTGTGGCGGTGCTGCGTTCCCGACTGTACATAACAGTTCGGCTCTCTAGGCTGATCTCCGGCCCTGTCCTCCTGACACTGAATGGTGCTGTGCCTGAGGGACTGAACACAATACTACCCTCATGGCAATCTATAGATGCATGGGCATAGCTAAGCCAGTCCATCCCCAATATGATATCATAACCGGGGAGCGACATCACAAAGAACCGCCCTCTGAACTCTCTCCCGGCTATAAAATAGACCATCTATAGATAGATCTAATAGGCACTGGTCCTCCTCCCGTCATCACTCTACTAATCTCCGCAGTAGGTGTAGCTACTAGATGATGTTTATGCATAAACTCTAATGATAGGAAGCTATGAGATGCACCAGAATCAAACAAACATACAGCTAGAAAAGTATACAAATAAACATGACCTGTGATGACGTCAGCTAAGTAATCCGGCTCCGAAACCTGCTCCGACTCCGGCTCAATGGCTAGACTATAAACCCTCCCCTGAGGTCCCTTCTGCTGCTGCAGATGCTGCCCGAACCTCTGCTGCTGAGTCGGGAGCGGTCCTCTAGTCTTCGCTACTGGGCACTCTCGAAGCTGATGGTGGCAGACCCACAAGCCAAACACTGCCCCAATTCTTCCTGCAGATGGAAGCGTCGTGGCCTACCCTCTTGCAGAATGCACAAAAACCTCCCTTCGGCTGCTGTCGGGGTCCCGGGGCTCGAACTGGCGGGGTCTGATGATGTGGTGTAGGGGGACGGTAAGTCTGCTGGGGTGGCATCGGCGCTCTCTGCTGGAAAGCCTGACGCTTGGACGGACCCTCATGGTGTACAGAAGCCGGCCTCTTGCATGACAGAAGACGCTCCTCGATGCTCCGGGCTAACTCTAGGCTCTGGTAGTAGTCAGTCGTACCGTTCGCCACTAAAAGGATGCCAATGTCTGGGACTAGACCATGGCAAAACCTACGGGTCATCTCCTCTGGATCAGCAACCAGACTAGGAGCAAAACGGCTCAAGCGACTAAACTCTTCCGTATAGTCATCAACAGAACGGTTCCCCTGCTGGATGTTCTGGAATCGTAGCCCCATGGCTACTCTAGCAGTGGTCGAGAAGAATTTCTTCTTGAACTGGGTCTTGAACTGGTCCCAGGTGGCTCTACCTCTCGCGAACAGCGGCTCATTCCTGAACCAGACTCCGGCTAAGTCTATCAGCAGAAATCCTGCTGCCTCGACCTGAAGGTCATCCGGCATCCTAACTCCCAGAAGCTTCCTCTCTACAGAATCTAGCCAGTCATCAGCTACTACTATGCCCTCAGTCCCTGAGAACTCCTTGGGATTCAGACCCATGAAGTCCTTGACCGTCCCCGCTCTCTGTCGTGGCTCTACATGTGGTGGGACCACGGGACGTCCCTCAGAACGCTCCATGCTCTGGCGGAGTAGGGTAGTCTGCTCCTGATGGGTCGTTAGGAACCCCTGGATCAGTGTGAGCAGCTGGGTCCCGTCGAGAGTGACGAAAGCCTGGGTGGGTATAGTGACAGGGGGTAGTGGAAGTATCGGGGCCTGCTGGGACTGGGATGTGGAAGGTGGTATCTGGGTCTGTGGATCTGTGGAGTGGAGGAATGTGGTAGGTGGAGGTGTATCAGTCAACCGGTCAGCTGACTGGATATGGAGGGCCCCATTCTCGGGGGTAACATACTGGGACGAACGAGTAAGCACCATCTAAATTATACATAAAAAGACTTATAAGGACTTATTTAAAGCAAGCAATCATATGCAAGAAAATCTAATTATAATAGCAAATATGTGATGTATTTCCTATGTTGCAATCCTAGCATTCCTCTAAGTGTTCTAAGCGTCTTTCCTAATGTTGTCTAATTACCTTAAGTTCCTAATTGCAGGCATGCTTGGTATAATAACGTAACCAAACAGTTTAGTCAGGACCTGCATGGGCCACCACTAAAAACATGTCACGACCCGCTACCCCAAATTGTTGGGCCAGGCCGAGTCATGCCCAGCCTACGTTGAGATAAAACGTAGTAAACTGTTCTAAAGATAACAGGATAAGACTAAAATGTGCTAACAGTTCTATAAGTGAAGAAGAATCATAAATGCTCCAAACACAAAAGTCGTCGTATATAGTAAAATATCCAAGTACAAGTAAACTGAAATGTAAAACTGGATACAAGTCCAGTTACAAAATGATATAGTCTAATACATGTCTACTCTCAAAAGTCTAAGTAAACAAAAAGACAACTAGGCGAGGTTCCCTGCAGGAACATCCTCGTAAAGCAGAGCCGGGTCCTCGGCAGTATCTCCATAGTATGTGTCACAGAGTAACTCCTCCTCAGTAAGGATACCTACAACGTTATCCTGTCAGGACGGGAGCAAGCACTAATTCTAACAAACATATAATACTGATCATGTGATGAAAAGGAAATGACATATCATGTTGGTTCAGTTTTAGGTATGTTTTAGCATGGCGATAGATATACATTTAAAGTTTAAAACTGTAGTAGGTGAGTGATCAGTCAATAGGTAATCAGGATGTACAGTGGTACATATCAATTTTCTGATGTGCATATACGTACACATAACGGCATCGGTGTATATCCATACACAAACGCGGGACCAGACATACGACACAGATACATATAGAATGTAACGGTGCTCGGTAAATACATACGGAGAAGGGGGTCATGATCACGTACACTACTAGCAGTTTCCCCTTAACCCGTTATTTAAGCATGTGAGAGATTATGAGATACTGTATAAACATGGTAGAAACTGAAAGTAATACAACATGTGAAGTTCTAACTTGCTACCCCAAGGATCAGCATTTAACATGGTTGGTGATTCACAGTTTTATGGTTTATAGCAGTATGTAAAGTTCGTAGAAAGTACTTGCCTCTAGCAAAACAAAACAAAACAAGCTGCGATAACAATGCTATGGATGTCTGGTAGCTCGTCACTGTAGAAGTAAATACAACAACTTAGTTTTACACTAAGCTAAGACACTAGGACACTAATTTGTGAAACACGACTTGTGACTGGGCACCTAGCCAAAATGATGACTTGGCATAGGAGACCAATGTGGGGTGACACACTATGTTAACTAACTTTCTAGGGTCTTTATACTAGTGAGGGATGGGGTTCAACACGACTAAAAACTCCAAATGACACAAAAAGCTACAAGTCGTAATTAATCAATAAATAAATCAAAAGATCATTGTGTTCTAACAATTTTAGAGATAGGCAAAAAGCCTAGTTTTTCTTAAAGTAAAGTGCTAAAGTGATCCTTGTTAATCATAGAAATTTATTATAATTTTTCTGGAATTTATTAACCAGTACAGATATTTTATAAAAATCAGTTTTCCTAAGTATACAGAATATGAGTTTTGGTTTCATATGCCAAACTAGTGGCAAAACAGTAAATTAAATACTACAAAAATTATACTTAATTAGCTAACTTAACATAGTATCTAAAACTATTTTTCCATAATTTTAGCAATACTTTAAGTATTTTTAGAAAATCAAAAACCGCATTGCACACAATAATTAATTATCTGCGTATTTTGTCCATGTATATAATTTGAACCAAAGTTCAAATACAGGACCCAAGGCCATGAATCAAGTCCAATATGACTTGTACAGGTCTTGAATGTGTGAAAACACATTTGAGCCCAAATACCCATGCTAGGCTTGGACACCAAATGGTTGCAGTAATTTAAATACGATAAAAATACAATTTGGTAATAGTCAAAATAAATATTATTATTTTAATAAGGTAAAGTTTTACATAGTAACTATAAAAGTAATGAACATTATTTTATATAAATAATTTACACTAAGCTAAGTAAAATACATATAGAAAATATATATATATATATATATAAATATAGGGATATTTATATATATATAGGAAAATGCTTAACTATATTATTATATATATATATACAAATATATGTATATATACATACATATAAGAAATACTTAACTATAATATATATATATATATATATATATATATATATATATATATATATATATATATACAAAATTAATGTATACATATACATAAATAGTATATATATGATAATATATACACAAAGAAATATATATACATAATATATATGTATACATAAGACATATATATATATATATATATATATATATATATATATATATATATATATATATATATATACATACATAAAATATAAAGTATATATATATATATAAAAAAAAACAGCAACTATATATACCTAAATATAGTATATATATATATATATATATATATATATATATATATATTAATACATATATATATACAAAAATATGTATATACATATATATATAAATAGATATATATAAAAGGAAAAAGGAAAAAGGAAAAGAAAAAGAAAAAGGAAAAGAAACTGCAGGGGCCGGGCTCGAACCCGAGCCATCACAGCGCGTGGGGGGGGGTTTAGCTTAGGATGGGCTGGCCAGGGGGTCAGTCCATCAGTTGTGTTAGGGAAAGGGTTGGGTTTGTTTTATTTCGTTTTAGGTTAGGTTAATAATAAAAAAGATATAAAATCTGTCTTGTGTCCTGACAGTTAAGGACACAGGGTTTTCTCGTGTCCGTGCTTCGCACGACACGCACGAACCCTAGTTCTCGTGTCCAGCTACTGGACGAACATCCCCGTGTCCTGGCGAGTCTTATATGTGAAGACGAGACTCGCACGACACGAATCGAAGCTGATACTTACGTGTCCGGTCAACCCAGGGTGAATCGAAGGTCGGGGACGGCGGAGGAGGCGTCGTGGCGGGTGGCGGAGTGGTGGCGCTGCGGTGGACTCGTCAAGGCGCGTCGGATGAGGGTGGTTGGGGGGCGGTGATGGTCGACGGTGGGGCTGGGCTGGGGGTTAGCCGGAGTTAGGGTTCCGGTTAGGGTTTTTAGGAGATGGGCGGAGCTAGGGCGTCGGTGGTGGTCGGGGGAAGTGGTAGCTAGGCTGAGGGGGAGAGGGGGAGTTTAAATAGGGCTCGAAGTCGGTCGGGGGCAGCCGGAAAAGGCGGGGGCTGCCCGTCGACGACGTGGCTGGTCGTCGGGGCAGGTGAGAGAGGGTCGTGGGGTTTTAGGTTTAGGTCCCTACAGTTTAGGAATTTGCACTATGGTCCTAGCAATGGTTAAATGCAAAATTTAATTTGCATTCCACACTCTGAGACATTTCGATAATTGCATACTGCCATTGCAACAAATCAAATAATTACAAAACTTCATTAAGACAATTATAATAATTGGAAAGCACCTTTAAAACAATTCAGAAAATTACAAAATGCTTTTAAAACTTTTAAATAAATTATAAAATAATATTTTGTATTTTAAAACTCATTTAAAATCATTTAAAAATTCTAGAAAAATCCCTAAAAATTCCCAATAATTATTTAAGGCTATAAAGAATATTTAAAATTTAATTATCACAAACAAAAAAATGAATTTAAAAATCAGGGGCTTACACCCCCTTCTTCGGTCGGCGGTGATCTTTCCCGTGCGGCGAGCGTTGAGTCTTGGACGCTCGTGGCCTCGCGGCCCCCTGCGGAGCGCTCCCCCCCACCCTTCAAGCTGCCGGTTGGCCTTGCGACGCCCCCGTCGCTTCCTCCCCTTGTCGCTTCCCAGCCTCCCTCCGGGCATCGGCGATCGCTTCGGCTCTTGCTCGCGAGCCCCCCCTTGTCGTTGAGCGGCCCCGTCGGCCGAGCACCCCCCTTCCCCTGGGCGCGCGCGTGCTCCTCCCCTCCGGCGGCCCCCTCCCTAGCCCACCTTCGCCGGAACTCCGTCCCCCCGCCCCTCGGCCTTCCCCCTCGCCGGAGCTCTCTTCTCCGCCGGGCTTCTCCGCTGGCGTGCCCCTCCATGCTGGAAGGGCGGTCCTCTCTCCAGCCCGGGTCCCCGGACCGTGCTACCGCCTCCTCCGTCGCGGTCAGCTGGACCCCCCTCCCCTATCTCCTCCGCCCTCCCCCTTCCTTCTCCGGGTCGGGGCGGCTTCCTCCGTCGGCGTCCCCTTCGTCGGACCCACCAGGCTCTTGCCCTCCCCCTCCCTTCTCCGGGTCGGGGCGGCTCCTTCGTCGGGTCCCCTTCGCCGGACCCGCCAGGCTCTTGCCCTCCCCCTCACTCCTCCGGGTCAGGACGGCTCCTCCGTCGGAGTCCCCTCCGGACCCGCCTGGCTCCCGGCAGTGAGCCCCCCCGCCGTCCCGGGTACAGCGCCCTCCTCGTAGCGTGCTCCATCTAGGGACTCGCGCTCCCTTGGGTAGCGCACACGCAAACCCCCCTAGGGCCCAGCGCCCCCACACGTGGCCTTTTGTCTTGCAAAGTTTGAATTTTCAAACTTTGATTCTCCAGAATATGCCAGTAAAAAAAAAAAACTCTTACTGGGTTATGTCGCTTTGCTATGATCTTTTTTAAGGGTCCCCCCCTAAATTGTAGGAACTTGGGGTATATCCTGGTTCCGACCTCCTCTTTACTGTTTTAATGAAGGCTTTTGCCATTTGTTTAAAAAAAAAAAAATATATATATATATATATATATATATATATATATATATATATATATATATATATATATATATATATATACATATATACATATATATTTATATGTATATATAAATATATATATATGTATGTATATATATATATATATATGTAGGAAAACACAACTCATTTTTAGTATATATATGTTTGCTGTTTTTCAATAATTATTTATGAAAGTTTATAAGTTCCAGAAAAATTATTATAAATTTCTATAATTAACAAGGATCATTTTGGTACTTTATTTTATGTAAAATTGAGCTTTTTGTCTATCTCAAAAATTGTTGGAACATAGTGTACAGTTTGATTTATTTATTGAATAATTACGACTTTTAATATTTTGAGTTGTTTTGAGTTATAGTCATATGGGACCTCACCCCGCACTAGTGTAAAGACCCTAAAAAGTTAGTTAGAGTATTGTGTCACCCCACATTGGTCTTCTATGCTAAAGTCACCATTTGGCTAGGTGTCCAGTTAGAAAGTCATGTTGCACCACTAGTGTTTTAGTGTTTAACTTAGTGTAAAAACTAAGTTTATGTATTTATTTCTACAGTGACGGGTCACCAGGCATCTATAGCATTTGTATCGCTGCTTTGCTTTGCTAAAGACAAGTACTTCTACAAACTTTACATACTGTCACAAACAATGAACTGTGATTTCCAACCATGTTAAATGCTGATCCTTGGGGTAGCAAGTTAAATCTCCACATGTTGTATTATTTTCAGTCCCTACCATGTTTAGAACAGTTTTATACCTCTCACATGATTAGAATCTGGGTATAGGGAAACTGATAGTTGAGTACGTGATTATGCCCCCTTTATCGTACCGAGTAAAGTTTTTTTCTATATGTTACTGCGCCGTAGGCCACTATTTCGCATTTCTGTACGGATGTACACCTATGCTTGTGCACTTGTACGTATGTACGTTTTATTTATATTATGTCTCAGTACATTGTACACCTATTGACGATCACGTACCTACTACAGTTTTAAACATTACATATACATTTGTCTCTATGACATATGTGTCCTTGCCATGATAGATTATGATATGCCATGATTCCAGTTTATTACATTCTTGTTCATTTCATGTTTCATATATTTAGTTTGCTAGAATCAGTACTTGCTCCCGTCCTGACAGGATAACATTGTAGGTATACTTACTAAGGAGGATTTGCTCTGTGACTTATATTATGGAGTTACTGCCGAGGACCAGGCTTTATCTTACGAGGATGTACCTGCGGGGAAACTCGTCTAGTTGTCTATTTATATTTTGGACTTTTGAGAGTAGTCATGTATTAGACTATGTATTTTGTGACTGGACCTGTATCCAGCTTTACATTTCGGACTTGTACTTGGATTTATTATTATACGAGATGACTTTTGTGTTTGGGAACAATTCTGACTCTTTATTACTTATAGAATTGTTAGCATATTTTAGTCTTATCATGTTATCTTTAGAACAGCTTACTACGCTTTATCTCAAGCGTAGGCTGGACATGACTCGGCCCGGCCCAACAATTTGGGTTGCGGATCGTGATACCTAGAAGACATGACCGCCAAATCAAGTGAATGTTGAAGTCCTATAGGATGACCCAAATGAAGTCACATAAGAAACTTCGTCGATAATGAAGGGTGATGTAGTGCATGTTGAGGGTAAGTCTAAGTGAGTGAGTATCGTGTTTCGGAAGTTAGCGAGTAGCATTCGACTAGAACGATATGGTCCAAAAAATGAAATTTATGATCGATCGAATAAGTACGTAAATAGACTTGGTTGGTCGATGATCAAATAGATATTGAGGAACGTACTTAGCATAGTGATGCGGTAAGGCGATTGCAAGAATTTTGCAATACGCGAGAGCGACGAATAGTAGAACGACCCTTAGAGTTGTGTCGTAGATCGGTTTGAGTAACAATTAGGCTATGTGTGTTGAGCGCATGATCGTTGTTACGGAATAAACTAGTTGGGATAAATTCAAAAATTTAGTAAAGAATTCCTATTCGATCTAGAATCGGAGATGGGCGTATCGTAAGAGACCTTGGGTCAGAAAGATTGTTGCATTTGAGCATCGTAGACTCATGTTGATCTCTTGTGTCAGGAGAGATTAAGCATGACGCCTGGATAAGTTACCTAGCGGGGGTAGCCCTAGGTGCAATGCGTAGATAGTTTTGAGAAACATGAATCATGTTGGAATAGTTGCGTACAATGCATAGTATGGATTTTAGGTGAAAGAAGTTTAGACATGTTAGACTTAGTCCATGTCGTTGAGGCCAAATGTTATGAACGATTAGGTGAAAGACTTGAGTTGTGCGAGAGATGAGAAATGATTAAACGAATAGGCATTGCAGAGAATTGTTGCGATCGGATACGCAATGACTTAATACAATACGAGCATTAGATGGCCGACGAGAAACTTATGGGATCGAAGTAACAGTTTTGAGCTAAGTTATATGCATAAATATTTGGAAGGGTGATCGCGTGTTATGGAATAATGCCTATGAGAAGTAGTTTGGGAATAGACGCCAAGATCTGACCAAGTCGAGTACGAAATAACTGGTGCTTGAGGATTTAAGTTGAGCTTGTTAACCTTGACCCGATATCCTACAACTGGGATTGGTTGAAATGCATATATTGGTGGGACGTCTAAAATATGTGTATGATCCCAACTAAGTTGTATGATTCAAACGATAGTAGCACGAGATCGTGAAACGATCTAGCGAAACACTTGGTTTGAGTGTTAGTTTTGATTCAAAGACGAACCTTGTTTTGAGTGGTATATTATGTAATGTCCCACTTCGCACGGTGCATTACGATGAGTCGCTGACTCGAAGAGTTGTGTTGACCCGATGAAGTATCGATGCGAATCGATGCAAAGCATAAGTTCGGTTTGAACAAAGTGTTGACTTTGATTGATCTGGTGTGTAGGCTATGCTTTTACGCCGAATCATAAGGGTTCGATATTTTGCCTTGTTTACTAAGGTATTCGTAAAGCCAAATCGTCGCCTTGCAACGGATTATGGCATGGGCAAGGTAGGCCGAATCATTCGAATAGCTCAACAGAACGGCTAAGTCCGAAGAGTTAGCCGCAAGTTATGGAATCGAGCCGCTTTAGTTCGACAAAACGACAAGGCGTATCGTCTTAAGGTGGGTGGGTTCTTGACTCTCTCTCTCCCTACTCCTTCATGTCTAATAAAATGTATCCTTGTATGCGTAAGTTGCTATCAAGTTAGCGAGCGTGGCATGAACGATTAAATGTCTTTTTCTACTTTATTCTATATTTTCTTTTTATTAAGTCTAGATAATTGTGAGTCGGGATCACTGGCAACTTAGAAGATCATTCTCACAAACCTATTTTGACCCAAAACAAAATCCTAAACCTTTGTTCACCCAAACCCAAAACTGACCTAAAAATCTTATAGCCGAACTCGGGCCGAGTTCTGTCCGAACTCGGACCAAACTCGGTCTAGCTATATTGCTCCTAGTCAGCAGCAAATGCCTATTCATTTGGATCCATAACGTTTAAAATTTTGAACATTACCCTAACCGAGTTCTGCTCGAACTCTGCCTTAAAAATTCTTATAAATAGAGAAAATTTTGGCATTTCTAATTACTCCTTCATTCTTCATCTTCTCTATCTATAGCCTTTCTATCTCCAAAAAGCTTTAAACTTCCTATTCCCAAGACAACTCCTATTCTTCTAAGTGTCGGTGGTTTTCGATTATGAGTATTTGAGTTGCACAAGCTTGGAGTATAAAAGCTTTCTTTAGAAAAGTGTTGAAGTTTGATCATGGGCTTCGGATAAAAATATGACGGTGATGAAGTTGGCGTGTTCTTCGGAGTAAAGCATGTAGGACCGTTGAGCACCTCTAGAGGGGGGGTGAATAGAGTGCGTGTGTGCAGCGGAAATAAAATTACCAATTATAATTTAAACTATGGCAATGATGTAAGAGCAGTAAGTAAAGAAAGGAGAATCAAACTCAGTAACACAGCGATGTATACTGGTATCCCTCTGAGAGGACTAATCCAGTCTCGAGTACTCTTGCTCGATGTTAATCCACTAAAGGCACAAGCTTTAACTGAGTGCTTGCAACTCTTACACCACCGTGCTTGTTGACGAGTGCACGACCAACTCCAACACACACCGTGCTTGATGACGAGCGCACGACCAGCTCCACAACGAGAATTTGTTGTTGAAACTTGACGACCTCTTTACAACTCTGAATAACCAAAAGACTTCTAAATCAATCTGATAGTACTGGCTTTTGGCTAAGAGATGTGTAGGTGAGATTTGAAAATCTTGGATCGTTTAGAAAACACTTGAATAATAGAGAAGAGAAGATGAAGAATGAATTGATGTTTTGAAGTGAAAAGTTCTTCTCTATTTATAGGTGTTTTCATCAACCGAACTCGGGCAGAACTCGGGCAGAACTCGGGTGCAAATATCTCGCAAAATAGACGTTGCTCGCAGATTTGGAGGCAACAGAAGTTTGAATACAAACTGACCGAACTCGGTCAGAGTTCGGACCGAACTCGGGCCGAACTCGGCTGGGAGTTCTGTCAGGAGATATTTTGAAATTCTTTTGTAAAAACAGTTTTCAAACTGGTTTTTGGTTATTTGTAAAATCATTTGAAAAATGAATATTTTCGAAATATATTTTTGAAATATTTGTAATCGAAAATATGAAAGGGTAAAAGTAGGTTTTGAGAAAGGAGGATAATTTTAACCCTAAGCCAGTATTACCATAATTGATTTTACAAAGTAATTCCTAGACTCAATAAAATGTAAAATACAGAATAAAAGTAGAAAAGCGTCTTCAGAAGATTTTGATGACTTTGACGCTTTGATTTATGCAGTACATCGTCCGTTGAATATGATTTCATGCATCCTGAAATAGTTAGCAGCATTTTCTATATTTTGTGTATTGACTAAAGTATATGTTGATTATCGAAATCGGGTGTGACCATGGAATGGGCCAACAATCTCCCCCATTTTGATAATTGACAAACTTGAGTCTATACCAAAATATATTTATATCAAATAGAACAAAATAACAAAAATACCTGAAAAATTGAGAATTGTTTTTGTTTTGGATATACATGCGTTTGGTATACTCTTTTTCTCTCCCTTTGTCAAGTAGTAAAATGAATAGGCTCCCCCGTAAATCATGAAGCCAACAACAGAATAGACACGACAAAGTGAAGTAAAAAGAAGTAATCACAGCATAAACAACTGAAATAAAATGAACTATAATAAACTGAAATAGCACAAAGGTTCCACTAATAATCCAAAAAAAATACATCTGATAAAGTCTAACTGAAACAGTTTAGACATGAAATAAAAATGAAACTACTACATAAACTGCATCAACTAATCAAAACTAAATCCACTATCCCATGGCTGAATTCATATCACAACGCTGGGTCATCCGCACCGGGAGGATCATGAGGGAAATAGGCAGTGGTCGGGTCGAAGTACTGAAAAGTAGTCTCATCAGTAAAACGAGGACCAGGAAAAGCAGGGTGTGGAAGGATAGTGAGTGGATGAACGGGATCATGAACCAGGCTGTAGTGGAGATCGGCAATACTGTTTCTCAGCACCTGGGCCTGAGAAATATGCCGGAACTCGGAGTCCTGATAACGTTGCGTGGATACAGCAACAAAATCATCAAACCGCTGGTAGAATGCCTGATCAAGTCCTGGGGCAGGGGCCGGAGCAGGATGAGCATCAGCTGGAGGGGCCTCAGCATCAGCTGGGACAGCAGGAGCAGCACCAGGAGGTTGAGGAAACCGACGAGAGCGGGTCAACTCAACAGGTGGAGAAGAAATGGCACACGTTTCAAGATCAATCTCAAAACGTCGAAAAATACTAGCAAGGTGCATAGGAAAGACTAAGTTCCTACCTGCATTCTTGCAGCTGAGCATCCAAGACATCATGGTTTTTGGAACGGAAAAAGGAATTCCAAAATGAATGTGATAAAGAGCAGAGAGTTCTAAAAATGTAACTTCATCGGTAGAGCCTTTCTTCGGAAGAAGGGCCGAGAAAATCATACGATGAAGCTCGTAAAAGGTTTTGATTTAGATGTCTAGAAAAGATTCTCCGGGGAGGAGGAATAGGGTGACAGATCAATTTCCTAAAAGAAGCTAAAGTGACATCGACAGGGAATTGAACATGGTGGATGTCAACAAGTGCATCACCAAGATCAGGAATGTGAAAATATTCACTGATATCGGTGGCGCCAAATTCTAATTCCTGTCCAGCAATACAGGAATAGAAATCCCCGTTTTGTTTTACTTGCAAATTGCAGTAAAACATACGGACTGCATTGTCGTAAATACTATCTTGGACCTCGAAAAAGTCGCGAAATCCAAGTTGATCAAAAACAGGAGCATATTCAAAGAAGGTTGTAAAATTGACGAAGGCTCCAGCACAAATACGACGAAGAGAGAAAGAATCAAACCAGAGATCGGAGAAGTCTTTGTCAGGAAATAAAGTGCTACCATATTCCTCGGGATCTCTAGGTTTGGCTGGACTGAAGAGACTTGCCGGAGTGTAGTCGGATGAGGAGGAAGCACCTTGAGAAGAATTTCCTCGTTGACGTTTCGGAGCCATGAGGAAGAAGATCGCCCACTTGAACTTGTCGATTCCTTGCAAAGAAGGAGGAGAAAGGATTTCTAGTAGGAGATGGAAGTATTCCACGTTTTGGTGTGGAGAAAAAATGGAAGAAAGGATGAAATAAATAGGTGCTAGGGCCGGCTGTTCGGTTCTGGAACCATCACAGCGCCGACCGAACTCGGTCCGAATTCGGTCCGAACTCGGTCAGAGTTCGGGCCGAGTTCGGCCACTTGCATTCCCGAGACAGTCAAAGCAGTCAGGTAAATAAAGACTGTAAAAAGTAACATTTGACTGGTTTATTAAATAACTGCTATTATTTTCGGGTTAACTATAGGGGTTGTCCCAGCTAACGGTGGTTCACCGGGGAACTCTTAAGTACCGTTTCGCTTCGACCGTAGCCGTGGTGACAGACATACCCTTTGTAAATTTGTCCCCAAAAATAATTTTCATTAAATAATAAATTATCAAGTTATAAATGCAGTTTTAATTACCATATGTTTTAAGAGTTCGAGAATTCAAAAATGCCGAGCTCACGCCTCAAGATGTTAAAACGGTCTTCAGCCAATGGTTTAGTGAAAATATCTGCTAGTTGATGTTCAGTATCAATAAATTCTAAGCAAATATCCCCGTGTTGTTGATGATCACGTAAAAAATGATGTCTAACTTCTATGTGCTTTGTGCGTGAATGACAGATAGGGTTCTTAGTCAAATTAATTGCACTAGTATTATCACAATATATAGGAACATTTGTATAGTGCAGATTGTAGTCCTCTAAGGTTTGCTTCATCCACAAAATTTGAGCACAACAACGTCCTGCGGCGATATATTCAGCCTCAGTAGTTGATAATGCTACTGAATTTTGTTTCTTGCTAAACCAAGAGACTAAGGCCTTTCCCAAGAAATAACATGTGCCACTGGTACTTTTACGGTCCACTTTGCATCCAGCAAAATCCGCATCCGAGTAACCTATAAGGTCAAAGGATTTGGTTTTGGGATACCATAAGCCAACTGTAGAAGTTCCTTTAAGGTATCGGAAGATACGCTTAACGGCACTAAGATGTGATTCCTTAGGATTTGCCTGATATCGTGCATATATGCAAACACTAAACATAATATCAGGGCGACTAGCAGTTAAATATAATAAACTACCAATCATACATCGATACTTACGCTGATCAACAGGTTTGCCACTTTCATCAGCATCAAGCTTTGTAGATGTAGCCATAGGAGTCCCAATTGGCTTCACATTCTCGAAGTCGTACTTCTTCAGTATGTCCTTCGTGTACTTGGCTTGGTTGATGAATGTTCCGTTTGAGTGTTGTTTGATTTGCAATCCTAGGAAGAAGTTCAGCTCTCCCATCATGCTCATTTCAAATTCACTCTGCATACACTTGACAAATTCTTGACAGAGTTGTTCATTAGTAGAACCAAAGATGATGTCATCTACATAAATTTGCACTAGAAGTATATCATTATTCATAGATTTAATAAAAAGAGTAGTATCAATCTTGCCCTTTGAAAAACCATTATCAAGTAAGAAGGCGCTTAGGCGTTCATACCAAGCACGAGGTGCTTGTTTGAGTCCATAAAGTGCTTTCTTAAGCTTGAAGACGTGATCAAGTTTTTGAAAATCTTCAAAACCAGGGGGTTGTTTCACAAAAACTTCTTCTTTCAAAAATCTATTTAGAAATGCGCTTTTCACGTCCATTTGAAAAAGTTTGAAATCATTAAAACAAGCAAAAGCGCAAAACATGCGAATGGCTTCTAGTCTAGCAACAGGAGCATAGGTCTCATCATAATCAATTCCTTCTTCTTGATTATAACCTTGTGCAACTAGACGTGCTTTGTTGCGTAGAACTTGTCCATCTTTACTAAGTTTATTTCGGAACACCCATTTGGTACCAATTATCGATTGACCAATAGGTTTAGGAACGAGTTCCCAAACTTGGTTTCTTTCAAATTGATTAAGTTCCTCTTGCATGGCAGAAATCCAAAATTCATCAGAAAAAGCCTCATCAACATTCTTAGGTTCTATTTGAGAAATAAATGCTACATTAGCTGCTACTTCAGAATCTCTAAGAGATGAACGAGTACTTACACCTTTGGATACATCACCTATTATGAGAGTTTCTGGATGATCTGGTTTGAATCTCAATGATTCGAATCTTTGGGCCATACCTTTCACAAGGCTCTTCTCAGTTCCTGCATCTTCGGAACTTTTATCAGTTCTTGCCTCTTTGGTAGGATCTTTCTCAGAACTCTTCTTTGTTTTTGTAGGTGCATCTTCATCATCACTGTCGCTAGATCTATGACTATTCAACTCATCAAAGGTAACATTAATACTTTCTTCAACAATCAGAGATCTTTTATTAAAAATTCTATATCCCTTACTCTTAGCAGCATATCCGAGAAATATCCTGTCATCTGCTTTGGAGTCGAACTTACCCAAGTTATCCTTGGTGTTCAGGATGAAACAGCGACAACCAAAAACTTTAAAATAAGAAATGTTTGGAATTCTTCCAAACCAAAGCTCATATGGTGTTTTCTTCGAGATAGGTCGAATTAACACCCTGTTTAAAATATGACAGGCTGTACTAACAGCTTCTGCCCAAAAATATTTAGGAAGATTATGCTGATTAAGCATGACTCTAGCCATTTCGCTTAGAGTACGGTTCTTCCGCTCCACAACACCATTCTGTTGGGGAGTTCTAGGACAAGAAAATTCGTGGTAGTATCCACTATCATCACAAAACTTTTTGAAATTAGTATTTTCGAATTCGCCACCATGATCACTTCGGATACGAGTAATCATGAAGCCTTTTTCGTTTTGAACCTTTTTACAAAATATCTGAAATTCAAAAATAGCATCACTTTTGTTTGATAAAAAGTAAACCCATGTAAAACGAGAGAAATCATCAACAATGACAAAAGCATAGAGTTTACCGCCAAGACTAGCGACTCTACTTGGACCAAATAAATCCATATGAATCAACTGCAAAGGTCTCGAAGTACTTACAGCGTTGATGGATTTAAAAGAAGATCTATGTGCTTTGTTCTTTTCACAGTCAGCACATACTATGTCTCTCTTGAATGGAATTTCTGGGAGTCCTTTTACCAACTTCTTTGTGTTCAGACGTGAGATAGTATCCATGTTTGCATGTCCTAGTCTCATGTGCCATAGCCAGCTTTTATCTTAATTGGCTACTAGGCACCTTCCTATAATATCAGCTCTCAAGTTATTTTCGAAGGAGACGTATCCTTCTTTCTTCATCGATAGCGTAGCGAATAAAGATGCATCACCAGTCATGTGTCGCGAACATCCGCTATCGAGGATCCATTTGCTTCTAGCATGAGAGGGTTGAGGGTCCACCTATAAAACAAGTAGATGAATCCTTTGGTACCCATTTTCTGAAGGGTCCATGCTGATTAGCTTTAGGTTTCCAAACTAGAGTATGGTTATCAACAAGCTTTCTTGCCATACAGTATTGTGATATATGACCGTGTGTAGCACAATATGTGCAAGTCAGTTTAGTAGAATAAACTGTGTTTGCAGGCTTGTTCTGTTTGGAAAACCTATAAGTGAAAGCATAATAGTGTTCGTGTTTTCTCTGTGCTTTCTTGTGTTTAGTCCTTTTTGGTGTATGCTTTGCATTAGGACTAATCTTGGGCTGTGTCACAGGTATTGCCTGTTTGCCCAACTTGATTTCTAACTTTTTAGAAATTGCTACAGACTCTTCGTATCTTGCAGTCATATCAAGGAGTCTTTGTTCAGTTACTAGGTGCAACTTCTTCTCTATGTCATAAAGTTTGTGTATTTTGACATAGTCCTCTTCTTTCTTTTCAATGTTGAGGATAGCCTCATGATAGTCTACTTTAAGTTTGGCTATCTCTTCCATGTTACCGGTAGTAGATGTCTCTTTAATGTCTTCAAGTAGATTAGACAATCTAGCTATCTCGGCTGTGTGTGCCTTAATCTCTTTTCGAGATTGCTTATACTTGTCGAGCACAGTTTTGTGATCTTCAAGTAAATCGCTAAAGGCAGTCTCTAGTTCATCAAAAGTAAAATTATCAAACAGAGGATTAGATGATACCTTTTCGAATGCTATAAGACAAACATTTGTATTGCTGCAGGGTCTGTCTTCTTCTTCTGAGTCACTGGCATCACTCTCGTGCCAGATGCTTGTGTTGGCATACTTTCGGCCAGATGTGGATCTTCTGTTTGATCTTGACCGATCATATGGACTGCTCTTCTTGGTAGCTGGACAGTCCTTCTTCATGTGCCCTGATTTCTTGCACCCGAAGCATATAGTCTCGTATTCATTGCTTTCTTGGATGTCTTTCTTCTTTCTGCTTGTGAACTTTAGATATTTCTTGAAGTTCTTCACAAGTAAGGCACGTTCATCACCACTTGATGATTCTTCATCTGAGTCGTTGTATGTTGATTTTCTTGCTTGAGCTTTGAAGGCGATGGTCTTTTCTTTTGGTGTGGCCTCTTCAAAGTCTTGCAAGTCGAGCTCATGAGTCATCAATTTGCCCATCAGTGTTTCTAGAGTCATCGTGGTGAGATCGTTTCCTTCAATGATTGATGTGGCTTTTGGATTCCAGTTCTTTGTTAGAGCCCGCAGCACTTTTCTGATTTTCTCATGGTTGTTGTAATCTTTACCAAGAGATTGAAGGGGATTAGTTATATCAAGGAAACGAGTAAACATCTGTGTAATTGACTCACCAGGTTTCATTTTAAAAGATTCATATTCCGGAGTCAGTCTACTGATTTTGGATTCCTTGACTTGGGAAGTCCCTTCATGGGTTACCTCAAGGAGTTTCCAAATTTCATGAGACGTCTTACAGGTAGAAACTCTATTGAACTCGGTTTTGTCAATTGCACAGAATAGTGCATTGATGGCTCGAGCATTAAGACTAGCCTTTGCTTTTTCAGCATCAGTGTACTTGTCATGCGGCTTTTCCATAAGAATACCTTCAACCACAGTAGGTGGCGGTTTCTTATATCCATCAATGACTATTGACCATAAATCAAAATCTAGAGACTTTAGAAAGAAAGTCATACGTGTTTTCCAGTATGTATAGTTTGTTCCATCAAATAGGGGAGGTCTATTTATGGATTGCCCTTCACCGTTGAATATAGATTTCACGGCTGCCATATATATACTCTCTAGGGTATGTTATATAAGAATATAACCTGCTCTGATACCAATTGTAGGACCGTTGAGCACCTCTAGAGGGGGGGTGAATAGAGTGCGTGTGTGCAGCGGAAATAAAATTACCAATTAATAATTTAAACTATGGCAATGATGTAAGAGCAGTAAGTAAAGAAAGGAGAATCAAACTCAGTAACACAGCGATGTATACTGGTATCCCTCTGAGAGGACTAATCCAGTCTCGAGTACTCTTGCTCGATGTTAATCCACTAAAGGCACAAGCTTTAACTGAGTGCTTGCAACTCTTACACCACCGTGCTTGTTGACGAGTGCACGACCAACTCCAACACACACCGTGCTTGATGACGAGCGCACGACCAGCTCCACAACGAGAATTTGTTGTTGAAACTTGACGACCTCTTTACAACTCTGAATAACCAAAAGACTTCTAAATCAATCTGATAGTACTGGCTTTTGGCTAAGAGATGTGTAGGTGAGATTTGAAAATCTTGGATCGTTTAGAAAACACTTGAATAATAGAGAAGAGAAGATGAAGAATGAATTGATGTTTTGAAGTGAAAAGTTCTTCTCTATTTATAGGTGTTTTCATCAACCGAACTCGGGCAGAACTCGGGCAGAGTTCGGGTGCAAATATCTCGCAAAATAGACGTTGCTCGCAGATTTGGAGGCAACAGAAGTTTGAATACAAACTGACCGAACTCGGTCAGAGTTCGGACCGAACTCGGGCCGAACTCGGCTGGGAGTTCTGTCAGGAGATATTTTGAAATTCTTTTGTAAAAACAGTTTTCAAACTGGTTTTTGGTTATTTGTAAAATCATTTGAAAAATGAATATTTTCGAAATATATTTTTGAAATATTTGTAATCGAAAATATGAAAGGGTAAAAGTAGGTTTTGAGAAAGGAGGATAATTTTAACCCTAAGCCAGTATTACCATAATTGATTTTACAAAGTAATTCCTAGACTCAATAAAATGTAAAATACAGAATAAAAGTAGAAAAGAGTCTTCAGAAGATTTTGATGACTTTGACGCTTTGATTTATGCAGTACATCGTCCGTTGAATATGATTTCATGCATCCTGAAATAGTTAGCAGCATTTTCTATATTTTGTGTATTGACTAAAGTATATGTTGATTATCGAAATCGGGTGTGACCATGGAATGGGCCAACAAAGCATGCGGTGTAATCTCTATTTTAAATAGTGGATTATAGCGAGCAAGAGTTATCGCGAACTGGACTAATCCTCTTAAAGGAAAACCAGTATAATCATTGGTGTCTTCATATTGCTTTTTTGCCTCTACTTACTTATTGCTTTACTTCATTGCATTAAGTTTCATATGTATATCTGTCTTTACTTCCTTAATTTTTTATTCGGGATATTTTACCGCTGTACTCTATTTACCCCCTAGAGGTGCCATCGATCCTACAGTTGTGTCAACTGCACTCCTCTGAATCGAACCCGGAGGTCGATGTCCGTCTCTTCTAGGTCCCGTAGTAGCCTGCTGTTGATGGCTAGCGAGGCAATGTCTTTTCGACTCAGAGCGTCTACCACAACATTTTCTTTACCCGTATAGTTAATCGTCAAGTCATAGTCCTTGATTAGTTCTAGCCAACGCCTTTACCGTAAGTTCAGCTCCTTCCGAGTGAAGAATTACTTGAGGCTTTTGTGGTCGGTGAAGATGTTGCACGCAACACCATAAAGGTAGTGTTGCCATAATTTCAATACGAATACAATTGTCGCTAACTCCAAGTCATACATGCAATAGATGTTCTCGTACAACTTGAATTGTCTTGAGGTAAAAATATTACCTTGTTTCGTTGCATGAGCACACATCCCAAGACATGGCCTGAAGCATCGCTGAAGATTTAAAAACCGTCTACCCAATCCGGAAGTGCAAGTATAGGGGCCGAAACGAGCTGCTGCTTCTGTCACTCCATGTTCCCAATATATGTATTTTATTCTGTATTGATCCTGTATATGGTATCTGGTATTTGTACACGTGTAAATATATCCTGTATTTAACCTGATTATAGCATGACACAGTGCCTCATCGTGGAATAGTGTGCCACCCCTTGTCCTTGTCTGGTTGTAGGTGTGGTTCACTATTTTGATGATGAAATAACTGGATCGTGTTATGATCCGAATTTTCATCTAATCAAAGGTATTATGAAACCACACTAGCCCCTATATATATTCTCTTCCTTCTCACTTTCCTCATTTTTACTTTTTATTTCTTTTCCTCAACCCTAGGCAAGTACTCCTTGCACAAAATGGAGAAACTATTTTCTCAAATTATTTTCTTGATTCCTTTACTTATTTTAGATCCATAATATGTATCTTTATATTCTCTATATGTGTTTTTGGATTTGATGGATATTTTGGCATAGATCTAAGTTTCTAACCTAGGATTTTTTTCGATTTTCATGGTTTTGATATATCAAAAGTTATTATTTTTTAAAACAAGTTTCTTTATATGGTAAATAATTTGATTTTATGCAATTTTAGCTTTTCTGTCAGATTTTGAGTCGTAGAACACAAGTTATGGCCATTGGAAGCTTTTGGAACTTTCATTGTTGAACTTGCTGTTTGGGGACGACGACCCTTATGCACGCAGGAGGCCATGCGCAAAGAAGTCCTTGCCGCATCACCATTCAACAACATATGTAATGCACGCATAAGCTTCCTATATGCGCATGCTGAAGGCGCATGCTTGTTTGTTATGTGCCATTTGGTGCCATGCGCCAGTCTGCCATATGCATGACTGTCCATACGCCAGATTCCTATACACCAGACTGTCATGAGCCAGGTTGACATGCACATGTCTATGCCATGCACCGGTCTATGTCATGCGCAAGGTTGTCTTTGCGCCTACCCTTGTCATGCGCTTGTTGGTCATACGCCTGGGTGTACTCATGTGCCCGGATATGCCTATGCGGCTAGACCTACCCTCCGGACCTAAACCGTTCATGCGCATGACTGCTCATGCGCGTGATTGACCCATGCGCCTATTTGCTGAACTAGTTTAGTTTTATTGAATTCCTTTGATGAATATATATATATATATATATATATATATATATATATATATATATATATATATATATATATATATATATATATATATCCTGACCCATGTGCCTATGACACTCATGTGCTTGACCTGATTATGCGCTCATGTGTCCCATACGCCTATGTGGTCCAAGTGACCTATGAGACCCATGCACCTATGGTTAAATAACCTTTAATTAGAGTTTATTGTCTTCACTTGGTGACTTGACTATGTTCCTAACTTGACTACATGTATATATGCTGATACTATTCCATGTGTGTATTGAGGTACAATTTCTTGCTTGAGCACTGAGGTGCGTCCCTGTCAATACCCTGAGGTGCAAAATAATCATGCCTGCTATATGTCAGTACATTCATATCTAGCACAATCTTGGTAAATGGTCAGTAACAATGGTGTGGTACGATGATTGTTTGTATGATGTATTACACTTAGAATAAATCTTAATTTGGAACTCTGTGAGCCGATGTGGATTCATACTTAGGGGTACCCCTACTGAGGTACGACATCTAGTAGGAAGACCATGTGACCACGACATGTAATTCCAACACAAATATAGGGTTAATTCTAAGCAACATGAATTGGTAGAATTTACCCGCCCTGTTGGACAATTGTCTGGGAGTGCAAGGCTGGCCACCACGGATACTGTATATCATTCGTACTAGTGGAGTGCAGTATCTGGTTTACTAAATGTCGAGCTATTACCTCTCTATAGAAGGACTAGAACTGTTATTACTTGTTTAGCATTATGGCCTTATGAGTGACCAATGCATTCTTACATGCCTTTATTATATCTGGTTTGTTTGCCATGAAATATAAAAGAACATAACAATTATATCGGAGGACTGGACTTTTACTTCACAATACAAACTCGCTTGTACAAAGAAAGCCTAGGGACGAAAACCTGGGTACAAAAATCTAAGTACAATTGTTTATTTTAGATTCTGGGGGATGACGGTAGAGGCTCGGGAAAGCGACGGCAGCTCTGCCTTACTCCTTGGACGATCGGATGCAGCCTTGGCTCCAGGGAAGAAATGCTCTCATGATGCCCTCTGTGCGTGCCTTTGTCTCTCTGCTCTCTCTTTTCAAGTCTCTCCAGGTGCTCTGGTGCTCTTCCAAAAAGTCCTCTCTTGCAAGGGAATGGCACCTTGCTATTTATAGGAGTGGGATGCAATCATTAGGGTTTGCAATGATTATCTCCTTGATAAGTCGGCGGTTAAGGATCAATTAATCTGGGCCCTTCATTCTGATTGTAGCAAATCTAGGTAATTAATGTAGATTGCATCAAATCTCTGTGAGCAATTAATGATGATTGCCATAAATCTTCATGATTTGTTATGCCAAGCTCGGATCTCCCGCCACGTGTTCAGTTTTCATGATTGCAAATGATCTGATTTAATCCCAGTAATTATGAGGATGGCACTAAACCTGGTTGTTGGGATTTGATAATGAATCTTGATCGATTTGATGCCATGTGCCCCATTATTATTATACTGCTAGCTGTAGGGACGCGGAAAAAACTAATCTTCTGCCACATGTCTTAACCACGAGCCACTTAGGAAATCTAAACCGCATGAGGATTGTTTCCTACTGAGCTGCATAAGACTGGCCATGTATGGAAATGATCTGAGCTGCTTGAGCGTAGGTGACCGCATGATGGGTGGCTTCTCAGTGAGCCGCATGAAGATAGTCTTCGTGAGCCGCATATGGTAGGCTCTGCCTGAGCCGCATGAGGTGGCCTCTCCCTGAGCCGCATGAGGTGGCCTCTCCCTGAGCCGCATGGGATGGCCTCTGCCTGAGCCGCATGGGGTGGCCTTCTGCCTGAGCCGCATGCGACTGTCCACGTGTCAAGGCCGCATGAAGGATTTTGGGATTTGTGTCAGAGATTTCCTTCGTTTTCCTAGGAGTCTGCCATTATGACAGGGTCTTTATAGCAGCTTTATGTCAGAGCCGTCAGATCTCCTTTATGTCAGAGCATTAAATAGGACCTTTACTTATTGGCCAATTGCAGGAGCAAACCGCAGAAGGCCACGTGGTGTTTCCTTGAGCCGCATGTCCAAGTGGGTGACTTTTGAACCGCATGATGTTCTTGAGCCGCATGAAGCTCGTCTATTTTTGAACCGCATGAGTTTTCCTGTTCTGAGCCGCATGGGCAATCATGCTCTTTTCTATGCTTCTACAAGACCCCCTTCAAAGTTTTTAATTTGCAAAATTGAAATACTTTGAATAAGATGCATGGTCAAGTAAAAATTCTTCTGGCCGTATCGGATGTTCTGGCCGCATGAATGTCTCAACCGTATGGCCTCCTCAGCCGCATGGCCATCTGAGCCACGTGGCCTATCTGAGCCGCATAGGTCTCCTTGCTACGTCTTCATGCCACGTGTGCAAATCTTTACATTGATGTCCTTTGATTTGCTGTCAGATTTAAAGCCGCTTTTTGGGGCAGGATCCCAAGAATTTAGCCTTGAATAGTCGGATCGCCTTGATAACCGAAGAGTCGGTTCATTGCACATAGATCGATACGTCGGTCTATGGGCCTCGTCTATAAATAGCAGCGTGTTTTTGGAAAGAAGACTCCTTTACTTTCTGCTCTTGCCCTAGCTTTCCTATCTTCATCTTCCTTTTCTGATCATCAGCAATGGCTCCCAAGTCCTCCAAGGTTGCGACGAAAGCTGCTGCGAAGGGTAAGGGTGCGGCTTCAACGTCGGCTGCGGCACCCGAAGCTCACTCCGACGTTCGTCCTGCTGTTAAGGGTAAGGATTTGGAAAAGTCATATTCTTCGAAACCCTAACAACGGCTTTGTTGCATGCTTTATGCGCAAGCCTTTAATGCAAACTGTTCGAATTGTATGGGCCGCATATATGTCCCATAACCGAGCCGCATGGGGGTATACCCCATGTCCGAGCCATATGGGAGTTGTCTTAGTGGCCACATGAGCACTTCGTAAACCGAATCGTATAATGGCCTGTCGATCAGATCCGTATGAGTCCCTCTGAATCGAGCCCACATAAGCTCGTCTAAATTAGGCCGCTTGAGGCTGTGCTTCATCGAGCTGCACGAGCTTCCCTTTTGGACTGTGCCGCATAAGGCTCTGACCATCTTTTGACTTTGTTTCTTTTTTATCTTTGATTCTTGCAGTAACCCTGCCGAAGGCTGAGATCATTGAGAAGGAAGAGTTGCTGCCCCCTTTCAAACAAGAATCATCGCTTGTTAAGGAGGAGGTAACACCGGCAGCGGAGGAACAGAAAGGAGAGCTGGCGCCCGTTGCTGTAAAGGAGGAGCCCCAGTCTGACGGCGGTAGTACTGAGAGTTCCGATCCTCCTATTTCGGACGAGAATCTTGCTCAAGTACATCCGTCATATGCAAGATGGTTGAGGGACTGGTATATGTGTCCTCGCAACTAGGATTCGTGGGCTCTCACAAATGTCCGTCTTTGTTTTGATACTTCTGTCTATCTTTAGTTGTGGTTTATGTCTTGCTTCTTTTGGCCATCAATGTAATCTTTTTCCTTCTTGTCTGAATAAAATAATAGAGAACTTTTCTGGCTTGCTCATGATATGTAGTTATGTAAATATAACTGATTTTGAACAGAATACATTCGCTCTGTTCTTTGCTTGTAGTAGTTGCCCCAATGGGAGACTTTTTGTGGAGGTTTTACCGCAGAGTCTTACTACTCAGAGGTAATAAGGACATGTCAGGAGTGGACTCGACGGGGGTTATTTGTGGTCAAAAGAGGACATTTGTGGACCTATTATCCTTGGCGTACCCTGGGGTTTTTTTTTGGTACAGATAATAAGTCGAGGGAGGACCAACATATTTACTCAGAGGTAATGAGGACATGGCAAATATGAGGGTTGCTTCGATGGAGCCTTCCCACTCAGAGGTAATGAGGACATGATAGGAGTGGGCTCCATGAAGGGGTACATAGAACGACTCAGAGGTAATGAGGACATTGAAGTTCTATGTAGAGGGGTGATTTATTTTTGGCGGAAGTGAAGCGACTCAGAGGTAACATCGACGTGGTCGTTTTGAAAATTTGTGGATCTGTTACCCTTTTTGTGCACTGAGAGTGCGGGTAGTGGATCATGAGGGGGGAGCTCTTTCAGAGAAATAAGTTCAGAGGTATGGTCATACATGACTTACTATCTGAAAGAGTGACCGAAATATAAGTTCAGAGGCACCTGCGGGTACATAACTCAATAATCTGGAAGATTGTGAATGTGAGTTCAGCGGTACCGGAGGGTACATAACTCGACAATCTAGAATTTGGAGAATGTGAGTTCAACGATACCGGGGGGGTACATGACTCAATAATCTGGAATTTGGAATATGAGTTCAGCGGTACCATCGGGTACATAACTCAATAATCTGGAATTTGGAATATGAGTTCAGCGGTACCGGCGGGTACATAACTCAATAATCTGGAATTTGGAATATGAGTTCAGCGGTACTGGCGGGTACATAAATCAATAATCTAGAATTTGGAATATGAGTTCAGCGGTACCAGCGGGTACATAACTCAATAATCTAGAGTTGGGAGAATGTCGTTTAGACATAATATTTCTTCAGGAACTTGCCGTTGACGGGTAACATGAGCAAGTCTCTGTTTTGTTTTGCGAGACGGTAAGCACCGTTGGAGAATACGGCCTTAATGATAAATGGACCTTCCCATTTTGGCTAGAATTTGCTGGCGGTTTTGTGAGTCATGACCATCGGCCTCCGAACTGCCAGAACGAGATCGCCCACTTGGAATGTTCTGATTTTAACCTTCTTGTTGAAGGCTCCGGAGATGCGTGCTTGGTATAGCTCGATTTGTTGCTGAGCCAAGAGGCATTTTTCATCTAAGGCCTCCAACTCTTGTAACCGACGACGATAGTTATCGTCTGTCGTCAATTGGTAAGTGAGAGCGACGCGGAGCGAGGGTATTTGAGTCTCCAATGGAAGAACTGCCTCACTTCCGTATACCAGGGAGAATGGTGTGTTCCCTGTGGCTGTTCGAACTGTGGTACGGTACGCCCATAAGCATTCACCAAGCTTCTCGTTCCAGTCGCGTTTGTTGGACGATACGAACTTCTTGAGAAGTTTGATTATTGTTTTGTTGAATGATTCTGCCAACCCATTCGCTGCCGGATTGTATGGTGTTGAGGCAATATTCTGGATGTGATGCTTGTCGCAAAACTGATAGAAGGCATGGCTTGCGAACTGCAGACCATTATCGTGGATGATCCTTCGGGACAGTCCAAAACGATAGATGACGTGATGCTTGAGGAAGCTGATCACGTTTGAAGTCTTTACTTCTGCAAGCAGAACAGCTTTCGTCCATTTAGAGAAGTAATATATGATGGCAAGTATGAAGCGATGTCCTCGGAAAGAAGGTGGAGCGATCGGACCGATGATATCCATTCCCCATGCTTCGAATGGCCAGGACGCCACTGTCGGATGTAGAAATTCGGATGGCTGGTGGATGAAGTCCGCATGGACTTGGCAGGCTTTGTACTTTCTTGCGTAGTCTATCGCATCTGCTACCATCGTGGGCCAGTAGTAGCCCATTCGACGAAGACGGTCTTGCAATTTTGGGCCAGGCTGATGGGCTCCGCAGACACCGTCATGAGCTTCGCGTACGACTTCTTTGGCTTCTGTATTTGACAGACATCGAAGCAATAATCCATCGTAGGATCGGCGATACAGCATTTTCGTCTCTGTATCGTAGAAGAATCTGAGAGAACGCCTTCTGATAGAGGTGGCTTCCTTTGGGTCCTCTGGCAGAATGTCGTAGACTACGAAGTCAATGAATTGTTGTCTCCAGTCTTGTGCTTTGTCGATCGTCTGAGCAGAATAACTCGCCACAAATTGAACATTGTTCTTGGGACAGACCAATTAATGGCCTATCACATCCACCAAATGATGAATATGGTTCGATACTGCTAGGGAAGCAGCAAGGCCTGCTAGGGCATCGGTTTCGATATTTTGGAGTCTGGGGACGTGTTCGATGAAGAACCCTTCAAATGACGAGATGATGTTGATCGCTATTTGGTGATAGGGGATCATGTCTTCATGGCGAACCTCGTATGAACCCCGGATCTGATTGACGATTAACTACGAATCGCCGTATGCTTCAAGATATTCTACCCCCAGCTCTCTTGCAAGTTGGAGGCCAATGACCAAAGCGTTGTACTCGACCACATTGTTAGAGCAGGGTTCCGTGAGAGAGTAAGCATGACTGATTACTAGTCCGGAAGGAAAAATCAGCACCACCCCAACTCCAACGACGATGTTGCCCTTGGGTCCATTTCTCGAAGCACCGTCGAAGAACATTCGCCATATATCATCATGGGAGGCCGCATGTGAGTCGGCGACCTCATCTGGGATTCCTTCATATACTTTGGACGACTCCGAGCCTGGGTGGACTGCTAAAAAGTCTGCTAGGGCTTGACCTTTAACAGCCTTTTGCGGGACGAAGATCATATGATAAGGAGACAGCAATATCGCCTATGTGGCGAGGCGGAAGCTGAGTGCCCCTGGTTTAGTCATGAGGACCCTGAGAGGGTTGACTCGTGAGATCACATATATGGTTTGTCCTGTGACATAGTGCCGCATCTTTTGAATGGCGAACACCAGGGCGAGGCATTCCTTCTCCATGGCTGTATATCGGTGCTCTGGCCCGATCATCATTCGGCTGAGGTAATATATAGCTTGTTCATGGCCTGCATCATTGTTTTGTACCAGCAGAGCATCGAGGAAATGCTCCATTGCTCGTACATAGAGCAAGAATAGTTTTCCAGCAACCGGGGCCACGAGGACTGGAGGGTTCGACAAATATTCTTTGATGTTGTCGAAGGCACGTTGGCATTCTTCATCCCATACGAACGAGACACCTTTCTTCATGAGATGGGTGAATGGTTGACATCGCCCGGAGAGGTTAGAAATGAACCTCCTGATGTAAGCTAACCTCCCTTGAAGGCCTCTGAGTTCGTAGAGATTTTTCGGGGGACCCATCTCCATAATTGCCTTCGTCTTCTCTGAATCTACATGAATTTCCTGGGCAGTAATAATAAAACCTAGGAATTTTCTGCTGGATACGCCCAAGAAGGATTTTATGGGATTCATTTTCAAATTTTGTGCTCGCATCAGGTCGAATACCATCCTCAGATCCTGCAGATGGTCTTTCTTATAACGACTCTTGACGACGATGTCATCAACATAGCACTCCACAGCCTTGCGCAAGTGGTCTCTGAAGATGATACTCATGGCTCTTTGATATGTGGCGTCAGCAATCTTTAAATCGAAAGGCATGACTGTGTAGCAGTATGTGCCAATCGGTGTTCAGAAAGATATATACTTTTCGTCGTCAGGAGACATCTTGATTTGGTTGTACCCCGAAAAACCATCCATGAATGACATGCATTCGAAGCCGCATGTGTTGTCGATCATGATGTCTGTGATAGGGAGGGGAAATTCATCTTTGGAACATGTCTCGTTCAGATTGCGGAAGTCGATGCAGATTCGAATCTTCTCATTCTTATTAAGGACCGGTACTATGTTGGCGACCCAGTTCGAATGTTGTTCTTCACGAATGAAGCCACTGGCTATCAGTTTGTTGACTTCGGCTTTGATCGCATCCATGATTCCCGGGCGGAAGCGTCGCTGTTGTTGTTTGACCGGCTTTACATCTGGCCGAATGTTGAGCTTGTGAAAGGCAACCTCGGGGTTTAGTCCTGGCATGTCTTCATAGCTCCAGGCGAACACATCAATATATTTTTTGACAAGTTCCAGTAGCGATTCTCGCTCTTCGTCTGTCAGGCCTTTACTGACGAAGATTGGTTTTGGAGAAGATTCGCTGCCGAGGTCAACCTGTATAACCTCATCTTCAGTAGGAGGTTCTCTCTGTTCGAACCGCTTTTCCCATTACGCATCCAGCTGTTGAGTCCATGACTCTAATTCGAGGCATTCTGGAAAGTCTTTACCTTCTTCGTAAGCATCGACGAATGCCATATTGACAGACAGGACTTGCCTGAATACATCCCTGATGCTGATATCCGAATCAGAGGTTGGTGATCCGGTTGAGTGTGAATGCCAGTCGCATTTCTCATCCGAGCTTTCAGGAGTCGTTGCAGGTGTAACATATCTCAGTCCGCATCGGGTCTTGCTGTAGTAGTCTTGTGGTTTGCCAGCCGAAACCGGCGACTTTAAAGGTAATCGTCGACCAGTGTCGTAGTTCAAACCTGGCGTAGTGTAGTACCCCGCTCCTCGCGGTCCACTATGTAATACCTACGGCTTGCTGACTCAGTCTTGAACTGAGTGTTTGGGGAAACCTTTGCCGGTATCGATTGATCACGGATGAAATGCAATGAACCTTTCCAATTGATGGATTGGCTTCTATTGAAATGAATCCAAGAGTTTTGCTGAATGTTTTCTTTCGCTGCTTGGTTTTGATGAATGTGTTTTCGTGTTGGTTTTCGATGATTGGTTTTCATTGTTCGCTTTCATCGCATTTCGCATTCATTCTGAATCTTGAGAGAAAGAGACAAAGTATGCTAATCAACTGTTGGTGCCAATGTAGGCCGTGTGAATTGTTCGTGAACGGCACGTGAAGTCCCTCCTTCTCTCAACTAATATTCATCTCGGTGAGTTGCTTTAACCGGGCTTACATTTATTTGTACGCCCTAATAAAAATGATCTTTAGTCCACTCTGTTGCCTTGTCCCTGTGATTAATAATACCTCAATAACAAAAGATAAAAAAAAGAATGAATGCCAACGAATGACTGTAAGGGAAATGAAATGTTATTGAATGCTATCGAATGACCGAATGTTACTGAATGCAAATGAATGACCGAACGATTAAGGCTAGTTATGAACTGGTCACTATCTGTTGCACTGCTAAGTTTTATCTGTTAGAAAGAACAAGTCATGCATTGGTCTCGGACAACTTGTTAACAAGGTAATAGTCTCTCGACGATTCTGGGGGCACCTAAGATCGATCGGCCTAGGAGAGATTATAATAGCACCCCGGGGTAAATGCTACACCTCGGGAATGTTGTGTCCTTAGCGATGAGCTGAACCATTGAGTCACAGCGGCTAATCATGGGGAACGGGCCCATGGACCACCATGTAGTTAGGACATGCATGTGAACAAACCCTTAATACAAAGCCTAACAATAAACGATGATGGTATAGTATGCTTCTTATATTCATATGCAAATTGTGCTAACCTGTTTTGTGCAGGGGTGACTGTCGGCGATGGGTAAGTTGGTTATGAATAATTCTACTGTCATGCTTCTTATGAATTGTTAAAAAGAACCTAGACAAGTAGAAAGATCACTAGTAAATGTGTAGCTTCACATATTGAATTAGTACAGATATTTATGAGTTTCGGCGAAGAGCCGCTCGCCAGTACATGATGTGTGCTGACCCACGTTGTGGGCATCCTTTTCAGAAAGCAAAAAGAGACAGGGGGATTTCAAGTGAGGCATCGAAGCTCGTCTAGCCTAGTAGAGCTGTAGTTCGCCTCAAAGCTACTTTTCAATTCCAGTCAAGTTTCAAGTTTCTTTTCCTTCTGAAGGTTTCTTTTATTTCCAGCATGTAATAGAGGGATATGATGTATGGGCATTGCGACTATTTTTCAAAAGAGAGTTTTAAAGAGAATCATGTAGCCAAAATATAAGGCACTCTGAGTTTGTAAAGCTTTGTACTTGTATTCCTATCAAGTTTATCAATAAAAGAAAGTATTTCCATTTCAAATCTCTGTGTCCAAATATTTGGTTTTCTGAAATGAATGGGTGCGTGCGTGTGTTTTGCTTAACTAATTGGTGCGTGCGTGTATTTTTGCTTGACTAGCTGTTTTGTGTAGGTACATGGCTTTGTGCAAGTACAACTTTGGCTTGTACGGCATTACGCCTTAGCGAGGACGATCGATCCCGTAGGGATCCAGGCAAGACGGACGACCCTAGCGGGATCGGGGCGTGACAAAGTGGTATCAGAGCACGGCTTTACGTCCTTGGCCTCTTGCAAATATCGTTTTCGAAAAGTATATAAAGTATTTTGATGGCTTTCAAAAGAGTCCTAATTTTGAGTTATGAAAACCAATGCCCCATACAATAGGTCCATAATATTTTATGAGACTGACAGAAGTTATACTCTTTTGTAGAGAAATGGCCCCTACTCGACCAGCTTCCTCGACAGATCCGATAGAAAGGATCATGACATTGTTAGAACTGCAGAGGCAGGACAATGAAGAACGCAATCAAATATAACAGGCCCAAATAGAGGCCCAGCAGAAACAGCTGGAGTCCTTGACTCAAATTGTCACGGCGCTTACGACAAATCAAAATACCACCGCAGCGACTAAACCAACGGGAACGCCCGAGATTGAGCCCGTGGAGGGTGACGAGCCCCAGCCAGCGCAAAGGCACACTTCCTTTAGACGCAAAACCTCCAGAATTTGAAGACAAGACGTCATCCGACAAGGTGATGGACTGGATTGATAAAATAGAGAGTCTGTTCGCATTCGTAGGAGTTCCAAGTAGCAAAAAGGTAGTTTGTGCCGTTCTGCTCCTACGGCTACGGGCAAAGGATTGGTGGAAGGCGAAGAAGCCGGCGCTTCTCGCAACGGCTAGGAATGGAAAGATTTCATGGGCCTTGTTCAAAAAGGCATTTCTGGATCAATATCTGCCTCCAACCATGAGCAAGAAGATGGAGGATGACTTCATCACACTGAAACAGGAAGATATGTCCGTGGAGGACTATGAGTCTGAATTTGCTAAGCTGGCAAATTTTGCCGCTGTCATGCTTCCCACTGAGCAAACTCGCATAAATCGATTCGTTAGAGGGCTGAATGATGACATCCAGTTAAGTGTGTTGAATCAAGAATGTGGGTCATATTCTCAGGCCTTTGAGGCGGCTCTACAGTTAGAACAGTTCTTCCTGAAGAAAGCGTCCAACAAAATACAGTATAGTCAGAATCAGCCTGCTAAGAGATATCATGACGGAGAGAAAAAGACTGAAGGAAAAAATAAGACAGACAATGATCAGCATCGAAGACCGGAGTGTACCTACTGCAGTCGTCCTGGGCACACCAAAGAAGTCTGTCGGTTCGCCAACAGATCATGCTTCAGCTGTGGAAGCCCGGACCATAATGTCAAGAATTTCCCGAAAAAGAATAGAACGACTCAGAATCAAAACGACGCTGAAGAGCGTGGGCAGCTGCCAGGCCCACCGCCGCTTCGAGATCATCCGCACAATCAGCAGTTGCAGAATGTAAACACCGCGATAGCACGCGTCTATAATCTCTCCACGTTGCTTGATCCAGAATGCAACAATAGTGGAGGTGAGTTTATTTCTTAAGTTTTGAGGACAAAACTTTTTCTCAGTGGGTTATTATGTAGTGCCCCGCTCCTCGCAGTCCACTATGTAATACCTACGGCTTGCTGACTCAGTCTTGAACTGAGTGTTTGGGGAAACCTTTGCCGGTATCGATTGATCACAGATGAAATGCAATAAACATTTCCAATTGATGGATTGGCTTCTATTGAAATAAATCTAAGAGTTTTGCTGAATGTTTTCTTTCGCTGCTTGGTTTTGATGAATGCGTTTTCGTGTTGGTTTTCGATGATTGGTTTTCATTGTTCGCTTTCATCGCATTTTGCATTCATTCTGAATCTTGAGAGAAAGAGACGAAGTATGCTAATCAACTGTTGGTGCCAATGTAGGCCGTATGAATTGTTCGTGAACGGCGCGTGAAGTCCCTCCTTCTCTCAACTAAGATTCATCTCGGTGAGTTACTTTAACCGGGCTTACATTTATTTGTACGCCCTAATAAAAATGATCTCTAGTCCACTCTGTTGCCTTGTCCATGTGATCAACGATACCTCAATAACAAAAGATAAGAAAAAGAATGAATGCTAACGAATGACTGCAAGGGAAATGAAATGTTATTGAATGCTATCGAATGATCGAATGTTACTGAATGCAAATGAATGACCGAACGATTAAGGCTATTTATGAACTGGTCGCTATCTGTTGCACTGCTAAGTTTTATCTGTTAGAAAGAACAAGTCATGCATTGGTCTCGGACAACTTGTTAACAAGGTAATAGTCTCTCGACGATTCTGGAGGCACCTGGGATCGATCGGCCTAGGAGAGATTGTAATAGCACCCCGGGGTAAATGCTACACCTCGGGAATGTTGTGTCCTTAGCGACGAGCTGAATCATTGAGTCACAGCGGCTAATCATGGGGGACGGGCCCATGGACCACCATGTAGTTAGGACATGCATGTGAACAAACCCTTAATGCAAAGCCTAACAATGAACGATGATGGTATAGTATGCTTCTTATATTCATATGCAAATTGTGCTATCCTGTTTTGTGCAGGGATGACTGTCGACGATGGGTAAGTTGGTTATGAATAATTTTACTGTCATGCTTCTTATGAATTGTTAAAAAGAACCTAGACAAGTAGAAAGATCACTAGTAAATATGTAGCTTCACATATTAAATTAGTACAGATATTTGTGAGTTTCGGCGAAGTGCCGTTCGCCAGTACATGATGTGTGCTGATCCACGTTTTGGGCATCCTTTTCAGAAAGCAAAAGGAGACAGGGGGATTTCAAGTGAGGCACCGAAGCTCGTCTAGCCCAGTAGAGCTATAGATCGCCTCAAAGCTACTTTTCAATTCCAGTCAAGTTTCAAGTTTCTTTTCTTTCTGAAGGTGTCTTTTATTTTCAGCATGTAATAGAGGGATATGATGTATGGGCATTGCGACTATTTTCAAAAGAGAGTTTTAAAGAGAATCATGTAGCCAAAATATAAGGCACTCTGAGTTTGCAAAGCTTTGTACTTGTATTCCTATCAAGTTTATCAATAAAAGAAAGTATTTCCATTTCAAATCTTTATGTCCAAATATTTGGTTTTCTGAAATGAATGGGTGCGTGCATGTGTTTTGCTTAACTAATGGGTATATGCGTGTTTTTTTGCTTGACTAGTTATTTTGTGCAGGTACATAGCCTTGTGCAAGCGCAACTTAGGCTTGCACGGCATCATGCCTTAGCGAGGACGATCGATCTCGTAGGGATCTAGGCAAGGCGGACGACCCTAGCGGGATCGGGGCGTGACACGTAGTCTCCAGATCATACCCCTGTTTTTGTATGAGGTATTTGGATTGGGGGCTATATAGATAGAGAGGCAGTCCCCCGGCGTCTGATTCGAGATAGACTTCTTCTATGGTGAAGGGTTACGAATCATTCTTTCGACCAAAGATGATTGGATGGTCCCCTCCCTCGATTATGTGGTAAGCGTCTTCCATGGGAGTGAGTTAATTTGCGGTGTAAACATTTGTCACCTGTGTGTGTAGGTGAGTGCCTATACCGTGTTCCATAGCATACATTTTACAAAGCTTATTAAGCTCGAGGTAGTTCAAAGATAGCCCTTTATTGATGAAGTAAGGTATCTTTTCTAGCTGGATTACATCATGTACAGAGGGAACATCAGTGTGGGCAGCCACATACTTGGCCAGTTCCGGCTCTTCTTCGGCCACCCCCTATATAAATGAAGACTTGGAGGATGACCTGGGCAGCTTGATCATTAGGGGTTCTGTTGGTGGGGCCGAACGTGGAGTTGTTGGCAAACTAGCGACCCTCCAGTTTGGTTTTCGATGCGGGGTGGGGAGTTTTTGGCTCGCTAGAAGCCCCAGACTCTACATCGAGGTGACGATTCTTCTTGGGAAGGTGTATCGTCATTAGCTTGTCGGAGGGGTTGAGCTTCTCCGTTTGTGGCTGGCCGACTCTTAGCAGTCTGATTGTCAGTGGCTCCGTTGTGGGTCTTGGCGCTTGGCTGGACCTTGGCAGCCGGATTATTATTTGTCCTTCTTGTACCGAGAGGCTGATTGCGTCCTTACGCAGAGCGGCCGTAAGGGATACGGATATGCCAGGTTTGCGAGCTTGAAGATAGATCGTCAGAGGTTCTTCTGATCCTGAGGCCGTCTCAGTTTGAGCTTGTACATCTTTATCCAGGTGCCTCTTCGACTTCTCGTATAGGCAGGAATCCGAGTAGTAGGATTCGACCTCTTTGAAGAGATCAATGTCGGCAAATTCTGTCCTCACGAAGCCGTGCTTGTCGACATACTTGAAGCACTGGTGTAACGTGGAAGGCACGATCATATAATCATGTATCCAAGGGCACCCCAGGAGGATATTGTAGGAAGTGTCTGCATCTATGACGTAACAGGTTACTTCTGACTGAAGATCGCCGATTTGGCACTTCAGGCGAATCTTTCTAATCGGGTAGCTCCTGCCCGAATTGAAACCGCTAATGGCGGTGCTTGTTGGTGTCAGGCGATGCATAGGAATATGGAGATGATGTAAAAGACTCTTTGGGATGATGCTTATGGAAGAACCAGGATCAATGTGCATCTGATCCACCTTTACGTCGCCGATGTATCCAATGTAATATAACGGTCGATCGTGCAGGTTGGTTTTGATGAGCATATCCTGTGGAGTGAAGATAATGTTGGGCATCGCTCCTGTGCAAGCGTTGTCTTGGAGATTTGTAGGTGGGCTCTCTCCTGTGAGGTTGACCTGAGCCAGATAGGCGTCGGCATTCTGGAGTGCATCGCTCAAAGCCGTACGAACATCCTTTGAGAGTCTCAGAAGCTCGTATAATGACAATTTGGCCAGTGTGTTGGCCAATTATGCCAAGATGTCAAAGTTGTAGGGCCTCTCCAGCCCCGAAGGTGCCTCTTTTCGGAGGGATTTGTCAAAGCGAGTCTCCTTCGGCCTAGGCTTGTCGGTCGTCTGAGGCTGAAAAGGTCCTGGAGCGTCAGCAATAGCTGGTTGATGATCTTCAGCCGAGTTATCAGCCATAGGTTGGGATTGTGCCCCAAACCGGGTAACGACATCCGTGACTTCTTCGATATCTGCCGAGATTGTGCAACAGGATCTGACTTTTCCACTCTTCTTCTTACGAATGGAAGGTGGTGGGGACTGAGTCACCTCAAGTACCAGGTCCGGATGGACCCATATGACCTTCCCCCGTGATGTGGTGAGGGGCACTAGACCAGCAGCCTGATCCCGAGGAGGTGGAAGATTAGCAATCTCTATTGTCGCCAGAGGGACGGATACCACACCATCTTGAGTCTCTGTTGGAGGGTAGCTGCCAAATTGTACGGACACCATGTTGGCTGCCACGGTTACCTCCTCGAAATCGATGGCCAGAGCCTTCGAGCCGATGAGATGTTGGATGTATCGTTTCAGTTGGTAGCAGTCGTGTGTAGCATGGTGGACGTAGCGGTGGTAATGGCAGTACTTTGGGCTCTCTATTTCTGTCGGCCGAGGTTCCCGTCTTGGTAGAGGGAGCTGAATTCTATCTCCTTGTATGAGCATGTCCAAGATGGGCTTGACATGACCGTCTTCGAAGGAGTAGGTCATTTGCGGCCATTGTTTGTCTGCCAGTTTTGACTCAGGTTGCTGGGCTGTGTCGGCCACCATAGCCTGCTTGCCCTTATTGTCCCGATTGTTGGAGGAGTTACCACTATTGTTGTTGTTGGTATTAGGGCGCTTGCCCTTGTCCTCTCCCTCCGAGATGTGCAATCCCAGTTGGCGAGCCTTCTTCAACCGTTCTTCGGCGCTAGTGGCACTGATGATAAACGTCTTCCAGTCCTTAAATTGACTTTCGCCCATCCAGAGACTGATTGTTAGGAGCAATCTCTTTTGGCAAATTTCAATCAAGGAGGAATCTGGGTTACCAGACGGCAACTTCATGGCGGTTTGGCGGAACCGCTCAATATAGTTCCTTGTCAGCTCTTTCTCCCCTTGAACGACGTCCATGAGGGTGGACATTGTGATATCTTGTCCTACTTCGTAGAATTTCTCCAAGAACATCCGCTTGAAGCTAGCGAAGGAGTGGATGCAGTTGTCTGGCCGGTTGCGATACCAGTCGAAGGCCACCCCTTCCAATGCCCCAATGATTAATCGTGTAAGGATGGCATCGTCATGGGGCAGATGGTCGGTGGTGACCTCGAAGTAAGTGATGTACCGACTTGTGGAGGTTTTGCCATTAAGAGGATTGATGTTGAACGGCTTATATCTTGGTAGGAAGGGGACATCCCTCCATGCAGCAGGGTATGGTTGCCGTATCCTGAGGTCTTGGTAGTTTTCTCGGGAGTAGAACATGGCTCGGAGCTCCTGGACCTCTCTTCTTGCCTTCCTCACCTCGTCTGCAGCGGTAGGAGCCGACATTTTAGGAAGATTATAGCCCGAGTTCGGTGCCGCTGAGTTCGAGTCTGCATTGACCGCAGGACCCAAGTTTGTTTGGCCAGGCGTCCCTCCTTGCAGAGTATGGAGGGCTGCTTTGATCTCGTCCACCGATTTGACCAAAGTACGCAGTATGGCCTCCAAAGTGTCGATGCATTGGCGATCACTGGGACCATCATGTTCGTCGTTTGTCATGAATGCCGTCCTGACATGAGTAGAAGTGGAAGGGACGGTGGTTGACGTACACTCCGAATCATACCCTTGTAACGAGAAGTCATCGGGGTATGTGGGAATGTCTTCCTCTGGTTCGGACTCAGAAGGAATAGTACCCCCAGCTTTCGAGTTCACCTCGTCTTGGGAATTGTGGACATCCTCGGAGACGTCAGGATTTGTTGTATCTGATGGAAGAGTTGTTTCCCCGGGCTCGTCTCCTTGGAACATCGGATTGTCATGAATGTTCGGAGGAGTGCTACCCCAGTTCTGACAACCCCCAGTGATGTGGATGATGAATCTCCTACTGTAGCAGATTTTATCTTTGAACGGGTACCTTGGAAAACTCCGGTGGTGGGCAACCGTTTAGACGATAGTTTCTTAGTCATAGTGGTTGAAATTTTTGGGCTGGAAACGTTTATCTTTTTCCCTCTCCCATCGACGAGGATTTTCTGAGCAGAGTTGCAGGAGACGACGGGAGGTGCCTCATCCTCTGAACATGGTTGTTGCAATCTTTGGAAGATGGACTGCCGGTCTTCTCGTCCCGTCGCGTTATTGCAACAGCAGTTGATGATGACTTGGGTGCAGTGACGTCCGTAGGAGGACTCTTTGCACCCCGAGGCTCCCTCTCTTTCCTTGCGCTTGTGGAGGATAGCCTCGCGCAAGTCAGACGGGTCTGAAATGACCATGTTTGCTCCCTAGATTTTGGGAGACTTTTGGGAACCACTATGTTCGTTTGTCGCCGGGGGCTGGACTCGAGTGGTTCTGTACAACTTTCCATCAGAGGCCCGCATAACAGTATGTAGGACGCTCGGATGGTCAGAGGTCGGGCCAGCGGACTGAGCTTGCCAAGCTCGCGCTACCCTAGACTTCTTCACTCTAGTGCGTGAGGGCACATACTAGGAAGAGTCTAAGTGGTGCTGGAGAGAGTCAGACATATTTTCTCGGGAGCACGAGAGATCAGGACCATAGGAGAGGCGATCGAAGACTGAGCCGCGTGGAGCAGGCGGCATGCGGCAGGAATCAACAGTCTTCATGCAGCTGGCAGTCGTAGCCGCATGGGCTTTCTTCATGTGGCTTGAAGTCTCAGCCGTATAAGTCTTCTCCATACGGCTGGGAATCCTGGCCGCATGAGTGTTATGCATTCGGATGGCAGTTTTGGCCACATGGTCATCATGCATGCGGCTGGCAAGTTTGGCCGTATGAGTCTTCATCTTGCGGCTAGTGCCTTTGTTCGGCTTTTTCCTGGAGCACATAGAATCACTCTTTGCCCCTGCAAGTCCAGCTTCGTAGTGCTTTCCTCTGCCGGACTTGGGGACAGCAGAATCTTCTATGGCTTGAAGTGGGGCCGCATGACAGTTGCCTTCGTCGTCTTGGGCAGCAGAGAGTGCTCCGTCCAGAGCTTGGAGAGGAGCAAATGATTTTGGCCTCCACTCCCTGCAAGCCTTCTTTGTGCGGGTTCGCTTCTGGACCGGGCCAGCGCTCCCGTCGAAGAGCATTTCTTCAAACGTCTGTTGGATGAAGCGGACGACCATCTTCTGTTGTGTGGAGCCAAGTTTGGCTGCATCTGATTGCGTCACCAACTCCTCAGCCGTGGAGAAGTTTATCCCCAGCAGAGTCGTCATCGTGTTTGCCATAAAATATAAAAGAACATAACAATTATATCGGAGGACTGGACTTTTACTTCACAATACAAACTCGCTTGTACAAAGAAAGCCTAGGGACGAAAACCAAGGTACAGCAATCTAAGTACAATTATTTATTTTAGATTCTGGGGGTGACGGTAGAGGCTCGGGAAAGCGACCGCAGCTCTGCCTTACTCCTTGGACGATCGGATGCAGCCTTGGCTCCGGAAAAGAAATGCTCTCAGGATGCCCTCTGTGCGTGCCTTTGTCTCTCTGCTCTCTCTCTCTTCAAGTCTCTCCAGGTGCTCTGGTGCTCTTCCAAAAAGTCCTCTTTTGCAAGGGAATGGCACCTTGCTATTTATAAGAGTGGGATACAATCATTAGGGTTTGCAATGATTGCCTCCTTGATAAGTCAGTGGTTAAGGATCAATTAATCTGGACCCTTCATTCTGATTGTAGCAAATCTAGGTAATTAATGTAGATTGCATCAAATCTCTGTGGCAATTAATGATGATAAGCTCGGATCTCCCGACACGTGTTCAATTTGCATGATTGTAAATAATCTGATTTGATCCCAGTAATTATGAGGATGGCACTAAACCTGGTTGTTGGGATTTGTTGATGAATCTTGATCGATTTGATGCCATGTGTCCCATTATTATTATGCTGCTAGCTGTAGGGATGCGGGAAAAACTAATCTTCTGCCACGTGTCTTAACCACGAGCCACTTAGGAAATCCGAACCGCATGAGGATTGTTCCCTACTGAGCCGCATAAGACTGGCCATGTATGGAAATGATCTGAGCTGCATGAGCGTAGGTGACCGCATGATGGGTGGCTTCTCAGTGAGCCACATGAAGATAGTCTTCGTGAGCCGCATATGGTAGGCTCTGCCAGAGCCGCATGAGGTAGCCTCTCCCTGAGCCGCATGAGGTGGCCTCTCCCTGAGCCGTATGGGATTGCCTCTGCCTGAGCCGCATGGGGTGGCCTTCTGTCTGAGCCGCATACGGTTGTCCACGCGTCAAGGCCGCATGAAGGATTTTGGGATTTGTGTCAGAGATTTCCTTCATTTTCCTAGGAGTCTACCATTATGACAGGGTCTTTATAGCAGCTTTATGTCAGAGCCGTCAGTTCTCCTTTATGTCAGAGCATTAAATAGGGCCTTTACAATGGCTAATTGCAGGAGCGAACCGCAGAAGGCCACGTGGTGTTTGCTTGAGCCGTATGTCCAAGTGGGTGACTTTTGAACCGCATGATGTTCTTGAGCCGCATGAAGCTCGTCTGTTTTTGAACCGTATGAGTTTTCCTGTTCTGAGCCACATGGGCAATCATGCTCTTTTCTATGCTTTTACATGGTTCGGCTAGCTCCGCTCGAATACGACATGATCTTTCACTACCACATTCCTAGACATGAGTATTTTTGTCAATTTATATTACTAATATATTGTGTGTATTTATTTAATTAATTTTAATGGTGGTTGCATTTATTAGTTACCAGCCTATTTATTGAACCCTTAGTTAGTGAACGTATTTAGACTTGTCATGACATTTGAACCAATATTTTAGGTTAAACACAATTAGACTCATTTAAGTCATAATAGGTCATGAATATGATTAGAATTAATTACCAATTTAGGCTAAAAAACATCCATAGGTCAATCAAACTTTCATGACAACTAAAGAGGGGCACTGTGGACATTTTCTATAGGTACATTAGGGCTCTTTATGGATGGTCTTATTTCCTATATAAACCCCTCATTTGGTTTATTATTTAGCCTTCAGAAACCCTAATTTACCTCTTCTTATTTCTCCTTCTATTTGAGAAGAAGATCCAACCTCTACCATTCCCAAATTGATTTCCAACCCATTCCTAGTGTCATCTCAAGGAGGCTAGAGGTTGGATTAATAAGAAGGAAGCTTCGAAAGTAGAAAAGCTTGAAGGAGGTGTCCATTCTTGTAGATTGTGTCCTATAGGTGCACTACATTGGGAACCCATCTCCTAATAGGTAAACCCTTGTCTCTCTTGTCATTTCATATTTGAATGGTGATTTAGACCTTTAGTAACCTTCCTTTGGCTAGGAGATACCTATAGGAACAAGAACTAGGTTCATAAGAGATCCATGGTGGAAGTTACGGTGACTTTTGTGGCCAAATTGGGGGAAATCTGAATTTGGACCACCACGTGTTTGTAAAAATGTTACATAGAGGGTTTTGGTTAGGGAAGCATGTTTTGAGAGGGTTAGTATGTCCAAAATTAGATACGAGTAGGCCTTATCGTAATATTTTGTGATACGGGGTAATTTTGGGAGTTTTCCTTCGACACGGGTGCCACACACATGCCATATTGTGCCACGACACTTGGAAGGGTCTGCTAACACTTCGTTTAGACAATATCATCATAACTTGTTGGTATGTCACGACCCGATCCCAACTATTTGGGTCTAGTCGGATCATGCCCAGCCTGCACCGTTGTTGAGACGGCGGCAGTAAGCTGTTCAGTAGCAGGTAACCATACAACAACACAGATACATTTGTCACAACTGTTCTATTCAGAATTGAAACTTTGTTAAATAAAATATTCAAAATACATCTGGAAATGGATATGCAGAAATAAATACAAACTCCAAAACAAAAATGCTGGAAAGGGAAACTATCTAAGCATCTGGTTCAGTTGTTCCAGGTTCAGCGTCCCCCGGAGAAGGCTCCGGAACCGTCGCAGGGTAGAGAACCGGGTCATAATAGCCATAATAGAATAGCTCGTCATCCTCAGTGTTACCTAAAATGTTGTCTCCAGTCAGGAGGGAGCAAGAACGAAATATGCATCTCATATCTTAAATAGTAATTGGAAAGTGCAGGATAAACAGTTTGAAATAATGATTTTCAGCAGTTTAAAACAGTTCAGTGTTTGAATATGCAAACGTCTATGACCGGCTTGGGTTGATCAGTAGTATCCTAGCGATACGATATGGCTTATCCCCGTGTGTGAGAGGGGTAAGCTAACACAGTCAGTTCAGTAGGGGCTTTGGTCATAAACGTTTACACTATTCCCCCAGTCCCAGATTCAGTAACAGTAACAGTAACAGTCGGTAGAGTTCCGTGCCAGCAGTGTGGTTTAACATGCATCTTAACTTTACTAAATAAAATACAGGAATACACAAATCGTAACTTGCCTTGTATTAGATTGACTGGAAGAACAGTTCGGTACCGAGGAGGACGTCAGGTCCGACTTCGAGTTCCTACAGTTGAGAACTCGATTTAGAATCCTGAAAACCAGACTAAGTGTGCTAGTTGCAATCTCTAGTAGTCATGTCCTAGTCAAGTTTTAAGTTGTTTTAATCTACAGCTAACGGTTACGTCGCAACTACGTGCGTTGATTAAGTCGGTTAATTGGTTTATTTGGAAAATCCCGAAAATCAAGTACAATTTGAAAAATTCGCGAGAATCAATTATGATTTGGAAAACTTTGTGTTTGTAATATTAAAATACAATTTCTTTTTAGTGATAATCTGTGAGTTAACATTATTTTATTCATTTTAGCTAACTTCGAATTAAACCGTAAATTACGTCCTAAACTACGAATATGCAATCAACCCAAAATCCACCCAAATCACATCCACCAGAAAAGAAAAGAAAATAACTACGCTACTCAAATACATGGGCACAGCTACTGGTCCTAGGATGGGCTTATGCCCGATACATTTTTCTTTTTACATTAAATAAGAAAATGACAGAATTAAATAATTAAAATGCGGGAAATTAGAAGACTATAATAATTAGCCTAAAAATAAAATAATTAAAATAAAGGAAACTAGGAGTCTCAGACTCGGTCCATTTTCTCAAATTCGGTTTATGCCTCAACGTCCGGTCGGACCGGTGCGTTTGCATTTCGCCGGGGCCCACAGACCGGTACGGTCGTTGCCCAGAAATCGGTTTTATAAATCGTTTTCGAAAGCCGGTTTGAAATCAAATAAAATATAATTTTCGTAAAAATTTGGGCAGCACTTCCTCTATTCCGGGATGAACCCAAAACTGGGAAAGTGCGCCGAAAATACCTGCAATTAATTTCCAACCCGAATAATCCACCAAAAATAACCACCAAATAATTCCAACACCACAACCATAATTTCCAACCCACAGAATAGTTCCCGAAAAGTCCGGGAACTCAAAATCCATCCCATTCACACCAACCCAGCAAATAAAACACAGGCAATCAAAATAACGCGGCTAATCGAAAAGTAAAGCACAGCTATCCGGATTCCCAGGAGGGAACCGGGGGACCGATTTCATCATCGACTCTACGGGGAGGGACGAACTACTCTGATTATCAGAAGTTACCTATTTCCGTTGGCGGGGAGCCGCGGGAAAAACTCGGGAAAGAATCCGAACAAAGTCGGCAGCAGGTAGAAGTCCAATCCCGCGGGAAAAATCCACGGGGACAGCAAGAAATCCTCAGAACAGCGCTGGACAGCAGGTTCGGCCGCGGGATTGCTGACAGCGGCGGGAGTTTGCTGCTGGCAGCGGGCGGATGGCCTAGATCTGGCCAGACAGGGGGCTCCGGACACGTGGGGTGCGCGGAACAGCGGCGGAGGGTCGCCGCAGCGCTGGTCAGCGGCTCGCGGAGACGGGATCGGCCGCGGATTGGCCGGACGGAGTCGCCGAAGGCCGGGGCAGCGGGGAAATGGCGGGCGGAGTTCGGCGCCGGAGAGGGGGCGCGGGCAGAGGACGGTCGGCCGGCGGAAAGGCGGCGGCGCGGGAGTCCGCGGAGCTCGGGGCTCGAGGAAAGGGGCTCGGGAAGAAAAAGTGGGTTTCTCCTTCTCCAGGAAGAAGAGGAAAGGAGAGAGAGATTGAGAGTGGTTGATGAGAGTTTTGAGAAAAAAAATGGGTTTCTTTTGTTCTGTGAGGAAAAGACGTGGGAGAGAGAAGAGTTTTGAGAGTTATGAGAGTGTTGCTCCTCTGTTGGAGTAGGGGAATTATAAGAGGAGTAGTGATTGGGAGTTATAAGGGGAGTGGAAGAGTTGGACGTGGATGTGACGGTTTTAGAATGAGTAAAATGATGTGAGAAATGAATTGAACGTGTAATGAGGGTTGAGGAGTTAAAGAATTTAATTCAGTTTAAAGAGAGTTAAGTGGGTTTTAAGAAGTTGTGCTGAGAAAAGGAATTCATTCCTTTATAATATATATTAATTTATAATTTATACACGAAATCGATCTCGGTTTCGGAATTGATTCCGAGTCGGATTTCGAAATTAGGAACGGGTTCGGATCTGGGTTCAAAAACACAACAAAATTCATTTATTTAATAGTAATTTTTCCTAACCAACAGATAAAATAATAATAATAATAAACTATATAAAAATAAGAATAATAATATTAACAATGATATTAATAACCTAATTTAACTAGAAATCTACCGAAAAATTCTATAATAATAAAAATAATAAAAATCAGATTTTTTTACGGGTTTCACAACCTTCCCTCCTTAGAAAATTTCGTCCTCGAAATTAAAGGCAGGGTAGGAGAATCAAATAGGTACGGGTACTACACTCGTAACTCAGGTCCAACAATAAGAATTTTCAAGGCAGTCGTGGATGAGACGATTTAGGGACAAATTTTTATTTATGATATCATCCACGCAGAAAAATACAAAAGCGAACCAAAGTACACGAGGTTGATCAGACCATCATGCACCGGTCCTGATTAGACAATATTTTAGTGGGTGCACCCAATAAAATACCGTCATGATCAAGCTTGACAAAAAGATAGCTTGCAAAACTAGGCTAATTTAGCAGCATTGGTCAAATTTAGAACGGGAAAAGAAAAGATAAGGAATAGGAGTTTAAGTGATGGCTCAAATTCTGATTTCTTCTCATTTCTGACTAGGCTTGCAACTGATTTCTCTGGCACTGAAAGGTTGATTCCAATCTTCAGTTCTGAATTATCCAAAATGTAACTCGGATCCGAAATGTAACGTCTGAGGTGTGACGTAGAAAACGTTGCACACTCCCAAGATTAGCTGGTAGATCTAACTGGTATGCTACTTCCAACTTGTCTTAACTTCAAATGGCCTGATGTTCCTGGCCTCAATTTCCAGCTCCGTCAAAACTGATTGTTCCTCTGGTAGGAGAAAACTTCACCAAAAGCAATTTGGTCTTCCCAAGACATACCAAATTCCGAGACGCAAAATCTCAATACATCTTCAAGCGTCTGGATTGACCTCTCTAATTGCTCGTCCCACGGTACTCGATGAATCCGGTAGATGTGCTTCCCGTACAATGCTGCCCACTTCTTAGTGGATAAACCAACTTTGAAAGTGTGCTGACTTAGTCAGTCGGTCCACTATAATCCAATTGGTGCCCTTCCCTCCTTGGGAACAAGGCAATCCTTACTCAAAGTTCATTGTTATATGCTTCTACTTCCATTCTGAATGGTCCAGCGGCTCCAACAAGCTTGTTGCTAATTCCTCATGTTGACAAATTCACATCTAATTCTCATACCTGGAATTATCCTTCTTTATTCCATAACACCAATTAATGGAGGCATATTCCGATACATCTTATCGTCTCCTGAATTTATGGAATACTGCGACTGGTGCATTTCTTCCTTCAACTTGTTCCTCCATTTGTCAGCCGATACGCAAAGTCTCGTACCATTCTTCAGAGTTCCACTGCTGATCAATTTAGAAACCCTCAAGTGTTCTTGCCAACACTTGATCTCTAAGCCTGCAAAGTGCCTCGTTTTGAAACTACGTCCTCTTGATTTTGTCCATCAGCCTCGAACTTCATAAATACTGAATCAGTATCCAGCTCTTTTCTTCATCTCCAGGTATTATAAGCTCCAGTCCAAACTTCTCGATGTCTTCTAGCAGGTGCTAGTCCTTGGTTAAGAACTTCGCCATCAGTATCGACCAAGTGCAACAGCGACCACATTAGCCTTACCTGAATGGTACTGCAGGTTGATTTTGAGATCCTTCATCTGCTTCAGCCATCTTCCTAGTCTAACATTCAGCCCTTCCTGAGTAAAGACATATTTCAGACTTTGGTAGTCCGTACATATTTTCACTCCCTTTCCATAAAAATTATGTTTCCATAGCTTCAAAGATAATTGCAGTAAATTCAAATTAGGCGTGGGATGATTCTTCTCATGAGTCTGTAGTTGCCTAGATGTGTAAGCAATTACTTTCTCATGTTGTTGAAGAACGCAACCCAGTCCTTTTCCAGAGACATTACTGTAAATTGAGAACCCACCGGTTCCTGCGGGTAGCGCAAGGATTGGTGTAGTGGTAAGTCTCTTCTTCAGTTTCTCAATGCCGCCTGGCAAACTTTTCGTTCAGATGAATTCTTCATTCTTCCAAGTGAGCTTCGTCATTGGCTCAGCAATCTTGGCGAAATCCTTCACGAACTTCTGATAGTAGCCGGCCAAGTTCAAGAATCTTCCGAATTGAACTTGGGGTACATCACTCTTCGACAACAGCTATCTTCCATCGAAATTTCTTCTCTTGACAACATGGCCAAAAATCCACCTTGTCAAAAATCCACGTTCAGATAGCTTACCATAAAACTTCTTTTTCTTCAAAGTTTCCAGAACTTTCATCAGATGTTCTTCATGCTCTTCTTCAGTCTTCGAATATATCAGAAGGTTATCTATGGGGAAGATAAACTGATTCAAATACTCATGAAAATCTCTGTTCATGAGATTCATGAACACAGCAGAAGCATTTGTCAGTCTAACGTCCTGACCACAGAAAACTATCCTTACTTGGTATTTGAACGCCGCCTTTGGAAATGTCCTCTTTCCTGACTTTGGTTTGATGGTAGTCAAATCTTAAGTCAAACTTCGAAACACCCTAACTTCACACAAACAGATCAACCAGATCCTCGATCCGGGCAGAGGGTACTTGTTCTTTAGTGTCTGATAATTTGATGCACATCCATTGTTCCATCCTTCTGGGGCATATACAAGATAGATGCTCCTAAGGTAAAGTTCCACTCTGAATAAATCCTAAAGCCTTCAGTTCATCGATCTGGTCCTTCATCTTCTATGATCTTCGAGTCTGAATCATGCCTTATTGTAAGGGGCAGGGTCTGCTGGATAGGAAGAGGGTCCTTAGATTGTGGCCTAACAGGTGTTGTTGGCCTATGAGCTCTGGCTTGATAAACAGATAAGGGCAGTCCTTTACCCGATGTTTAGCAGATCCACATGCCAAACATTGTCCCAATCTTTTGCGGCAACTAACGGTCTGATGACCAGGCCTCTTGCAGTAGTTACAAGCCCATAGTTTCTTACGACAAAGCTGCCGGAAGTAGAGTATTTGATGGGACCCAAATATCTTCAGGGGTATCCTTCCTAAGGCAAAAGTTCTGCTCTAACTTGGTTGGGGATAACTAAGGCTACATCATGACGTTCTTCATGTCTTCTCTCGTGGTATTCATCTGTTCCTGCTGGGCTTCATCTTGAGCTTTCTGAAACTCCAGGATTTCTTGAAATAGGACAACCATTTGGAAGATGATTGCTGGTACTGGTGGAGCAACAAAAATGGATACTCCACCAAGGAAATGCAACTCAGTTGAGATGAGGTAGGAATCGCCAGTGTAGTGAAATCTTCACTGGATGCATTATGCGAACGGTCAAACAGCCGCGAGGGGAAGGACCCTGGGCTTGGTTGAGGGGATGGGGTATGATCCGGAGATAACACCTCATCGCCAACAGGATTTGGTCTTGTCAATGGTCATTCTCTGGAAGGTTTAGGATGCAAACATAAGCAAGGTATCCTACCAGTCTATAATCAAACAAAAATATTTATTTATAATATATTTCGGTCCTATGTTGTGACAAATTGATGTTCTAGTGTTCTAATTGTTTCTAAATATGTTTTCCTAAGTTGTTGTTCAGATTGACCTGCATGGGCCACCACTAAAAATATGTCACGACCCGATCCCAACTATTTGGGTCTAGTCGGATCATGCCCAGCCTGCACCGTTGTTGAGACGGCGGCAGTAAGCTGTTCAGTAGCAGGTAACCATACAACAACACAGATACATTTGTCACAACTGTTCTATTCAGAATTGAAACTTTGTTAAATAAAATATTCAAAATACATCTGGAAATGGATATGCAGAAATAAATACAAACTCCAAAACAAAAATGCTGGAAAGGGAAACTATCTAAGCATCTGGTTCAGTTGTTCCAGGTTCAGCGTCCCCCGGAGAAGGCTCCGGAACCGTCGCAGGGTAGAGAACCGGGTCATAATAGCCATAATAGAATAGCTCGTCATCCTCAGTGTTACCTAAAATGTTGTCTCCAGTCAGGAGGGAGCAAGAACGAAATATGCATCTCATATCTTAAATAGTAATTGGAAAGTGCAGGATAAACAGTTTGAAATAATGATTTTCAGCAGTTTAAAACAGTTCAGTGTTTGAATATGCAAACGTCTATGACCGGCTTGGGTTGATCAGTAGTATCCTAGCGATACGATATGGCTTATCCCCGTGTGTGAGAGGGGTAAGCTAACACAGTCAGTTCAGTAGGGGCTTTGGTCATAAACGTTTACACTATTCCCCCAGTCCCAGATTCAGTAACAGTAACAGTAACAGTCGGTAGAGTTCCGTGCCAGCAGTGTGGTTTAACATGCATCTTAACTTTACTAAATAAAATACAGGAATACACAAATCGTAACTTGCCTTGTATTAGATTGACTGGAAGAACAGTTCGGTACCGAGGAGGACGTCAGGTCCGACTTCGAGTTCCTACAGTTGAGAACTCGATTTAGAATCCTGAAAACCAGACTAAGTGTGCTAGTTGCAATCTCTAGTAGTCATGTCCTAGTCAAGTTTTAAGTTGTTTTAATCTACAGCTAACGGTTACGTCGCAACTACGTGCGTTGATTAAGTCGGTTAATTGGTTTATTTGGAAAATCCCGAAAATCAAGTACAATTTGAAAAATTCGCGAGAATCAATTATGATTTGGAAAACTTTGTGTTTGTAATATTAAAATACAATTTCTTTTTAGTGATAATCTGTGAGTTAACATTATTTTATTCATTTTAGCTAACTTCGAATTAAACCGTAAATTACGTCCTAAACTACGAATATGCAATCAACCCAAAATCCACCCAAATCACATCCACCAGAAAAGAAAAGAAAATAACTACGCTACTCAAATACATGGGCACAGCTACTGGTCCTAGGATGGGCTTATGCCCGATACATTTTTCTTTTTACATTAAATAAGAAAATGACAGAATTAAATAATTAAAATGCGGGAAATTAGAAGACTATAATAATTAGCCTAAAAATAAAATAATTAAAATAAAGGAAACTAGGAGTCTCAGACTCGGTCCATTTTCTCAAATTCGGTTTATGCCTCAACGTCCGGTCGGACCGGTGCGTTTGCATTTCGCCGGGGCCCACAGACCGGTACGGTCGTTGCCCAGAAATCGGTTTTATAAATCGTTTTCGAAAGCCGGTTTGAAATCAAATAAAATATAATTTTCGTAAAAATTTGGGCAGCACTTCCTCTATTCCGGGATGAACCCAAAACTGGGAAAGTGCGCCGAAAATACCTGCAATTAATTTCCAACCCGAATAATCCACCAAAAATAACCACCAAATAATTCCAACACCACAACCATAATTTCCAACCCACAGAATAGTTCCCGAAAAGTCCGGGAACTCAAAATCCATCCCATTCACACCAACCCAGCAACTAAAACACAGGTAATCAAAATAACGCGGCTAATCGAAAAGTAAAGCACAGCTATCCGGATTCCCAGGAGGGAACCGGGGGACCGATTTCATCATCGACTCTACGGGGAGGGACGAACTACTCTGATTATCAGAAGTTACCTATTTCCGTTGGCGGGGAGCCGCGGGAAAAACTCGGGAAAGAATCCGAACAAAGTCGGCAGCAGGTAGAAGTCCAATCCCGCGGGAAAAATCCACGGGGACAGCAAGAAATCCTCAGAACAGCGCTGGACAGCAGGTTCGGCCGCGGGATTGCTGACAGCGGCGGGAGTTTGCTGCTGGCAGCGGGCGGATGGCCTAGATCTGGCCAGACAGGGGGCTCCGGACACGTGGGGTGCGCGGAACAGCGGCGGAGGGTCGCCGCAGCGCTGGTCAGCGGCTCGCGGAGACGGGATCGGCCGCGGATTGGCCGGACGGAGTCGCCGAAGGCCGGGGCAGCGGGGAAATGGCGGGCGGAGTTCGGCGCCGGAGAGGGGGCGCGGGCAGAGGACGGTCGGCCGGCGGAAAGGCGGCGGCGCGGGAGTCCGCGGAGCTCGGGGCTCGAGGAAAGGGGCTCGGGAAGAAAAAGTGGGTTTCTCCTTCTCCAGGAAGAAGAGGAAAGGAGAGAGAGATTGAGAGTGGTTGATGAGAGTTTTGAGAAAAAAAATGGGTTTCTTTTGTTCTGTGAGGAAAAGACGTGGGAGAGAGAAGAGTTTTGAGAGTTATGAGAGTGTTGCTCCTCTGTTGGAGTAGGGGAATTATAAGAGGAGTAGTGATTGGGAGTTATAAGGGGAGTGGAAGAGTTGGACGTGGATGTGACGGTTTTAGAATGAGTAAAATGATGTGAGAAATGAATTGAACGTGTAATGAGGGTTGAGGAGTTAAAGAATTTAATTCAGTTTAAAGAGAGTTAAGTGGGTTTTAAGAAGTTGTGCTGAGAAAAGGAATTCATTCCTTTATAATATATATTAATTTATAATTTATACACGAAATCGATCTCGGTTTCGGAATTGATTCCGAGTCGGATTTCGAAATTAGGAACGGGTTCGGATCTGGGTTCAAAAACACAACAAAATTCATTTATTTAATAGTAATTTTTCCTAACCAACAGATAAAATAATAATAATAATAAACTATATAAAAATAAGAATAATAATATTAACAATGATATTAATAACCTAATTTAACTAGAAATCTACCGAAAAATTCTATAATAATAAAAATAATAAAAATCAGATTTTTTTACGGGTTTCACATGTTGGTAGGATTTGGATTAGTTTTTGATAGGTTTGGGGTGCGTATCATGAGCGTATCCTAGCATATCGCTTGTGTGCACACCATGTGTTTGTTAGAATGCCTATTGGTCTAATATAGCTCTAGTATTCAGTTTTGTACACATAATTATATATATATTCAAGGTAAGTTACTATATATATAAATATATGTTTGTGTATATATATGTATGTATTGTGTGGGGATTGATAGATTAGTTAAGTGAGTGCAAGAGCTATCTTGAGAGTGTGTTAGGTAATTTAATAATTGGTAGTACATGGATATGTAGAGATTAGTGAGAGATGAAAGAGTAGACAGGAAATGTGAGATAGGAGCAGCATCGTGCATGTGTGTGTGTGTATATTTGTACATGTAACCCGCTCTCCCAAATTTTTTAGAATTCTAAGTTTTTTTTAAAAAATAAGTAAATTTTTTGAATAAACAAGTTTGAATAAGTTTCATAATATTTTTGGTGGGAATTGATTTAATAGCAGGATTTTCAAATCTAAAAGTTGGTTGTAACAAACTAATTGTGGTCCCAACTACTTGTAATCTCTTAACATTCTCCCTAACTGTTTTCTTTTGAATGCTTTTCAATTAATGAAAAGGAAGGGGGCTCCTCTACAAATAAACCAAATTGCGGAAGGGTTTTTTTTGTAAGTTGCAAAGTCTGTTTATAAAGACTTGGAGAGAGAAATGCTCAGCCATTTCATTCTTACTCGGCCACTTAATTCTTCTTCCGAGAGCTTTCCTTTTTCCCCAATTCTCGGCTAACCCTAACCCTAATTTCTTTCGTGGAGATGGCGGCAAGCTCGACGAAGAAGGAGACTTCCTTTTCCCGGCGGTGAGTCACCTCCGACGCGGACACGCGCAGTTCGAGAAGCTCCCGATCTTCTCTTCAGCGGTTCTCTCCCGATTATACGACGGTGGACGGTTCTTCTTCCTATGCTCGATTTCGACTCAGATTCCCGGCTTCGACGACCCTGAGTGCCAGATCGACTCGTGACCATCCGGTAGTGAGTCCCAACTTATTTTCTTCTAATTCTTTCTAGTTTCGTCTTAGAATTGGTTTGATTTTTCTGGATCTTTCTCCTGACCTTGTTAGTATGTGTGGAGCCGACAGATCAGGACGACAGTTGCCTGTCCTTGTCCTTCAATCCTTCAATTTTTTGTAAGTACTTCTTTTGATATCCACTCTTTTATAGATCTGTAGTTTTCCAAATTGAGTGATTGGTTCGACTCCTAGATTTGAAAGTTTGTGGACTCGAGGAATTTGGTGTTCTTGATGAAGTACTGTGGTTTTGATGTTTTCGAACAGAGTTTGAATTCGAGTTTGATTTGTTTTCTCGATTTGTGGAAGTGTTGTGTCTACTTTCGAGTAAGTCGAATTATTGTGTTCGATTTTGCCAATTGCTGCTTAGATCCACATTATACTTTGGAGTCTATTTTCCTGATTCTATATCGATTATTATTGCGTGATGTTTCAGAGGAGCTCGAGTTGTATCAGATTGAATAGCCGTGTTCGTTATTGTTGTTCGTATACTTAACTTGGGAGAATCTTCTTCAGGTAATCGTTACTCAATTTGATCTACTCTGTGTTGTTTATTCATATTGAAGTTGTGTTGTGTTGTACTCGTTCGTCGGGGACGTGAGTTCGTGTTGCTCTTAGTTGGCGTTCGGATCGTGTCACGACCCGCTCCCGAATAATAGGACACGAGTCGGACACGTCCAGCCTTCATCGTTAGACACGACGAAGTAAGCTGTACCAAGCTAGGAAAATCTAACTAGATAAACATGAATGTGCACAATCACAGCATCTATAAAATGTTCCCAGAAAGATCACCATAATCCACAAATCCATAAAACATAAGGTACTAGAGTCATCAGGAATGAAATATACTATGAACATTAAAATATCTAGGAGTAAAGCAAAACAGTCTAAACCTGAAGCCTCTAGCTAAGTCGTATCTCCATTCTGCTCAGCTAAAATCCCGGGCTGTGGCCCATAAGGTAGAATGATATCCTGTAAGTACACCTGCAACATATCCAGTCAGGATCGGAGCAATATACAGTTCTAGGTAATGCACAAGAACATCATATGATATGGAAATAGGTACAGGAGAACATGAACTATGAAGTACAGGAAAAGAACATAAAAGTACAAGAATGTAAGTACATTAAATAAAGTACAAGAATGTAAACTATGAACCAGAAGTACAAGACATGACATGTGCATACTGTTTGAAATACAACTAGCCTACGTGACTGGCTGGGATGAGTACAGGAATATGTACAGGAGTACATGAATATCGGTACGACTTAGGACCCGCGAGCACGATGCGAGGCCTAAGCTATCTACATGAATATAGTAACTGGGGTTTGGTCACATAGCTAGTGTATTTTCCCTCCCCGACACAAGTAAGTACCAGAACAGGAAAATACAGGGGTACAAGATATCGTGTCATGACGTGTCACAAGAAAAGTACAAGATATATAAATGCACAAAACCGTAGAAAAGTACTTGACTTGCTCCGGAAAAGTAAGGGTAATGAATGGAGCTGGATGTCCTCATGTTATATTAAGTACAAGTTGGTTAAGCTCAAAGTTTAAGTTCCAATTAGTTAGCTTTAACTTCTATCCATGTCCAACCATAGAGTGTTATAAAACACTAGATGTACTATAGCTAATGTAAGTATGCATCTAACTAAGATTCACCAAACCTACTCATATACATAATTGATAATTGGTTTAGTTATAACTTCTAACTACAATTGTTATAACATAAGGTTGGCCATACCGTTATCTATGATTAACTAACTAGTTGAATTGTATAGCTTGACTTAGCTAAAATAATATCATACCCATAACTTCCCAGTTTGACTAAATATACATGTATACTTCAAAACTTTATAAAAATGCTATTCTAATAATTATATAGCAATTAGAAACTTAACATCCAATAGTAGTTATTTCCTAGCAGATCGATAACACAAGAATACTATATAAAATAGTTAGACAAAAGCATATCTTTAAGCCTAGAATATACATTTAATTAAACAAAACCCTATACTAATATTTATAGATATAATCAATTTAAATTCTCAAAATAGATTAAAATTGATTTTCAAACTTTATAGAAATATTAGTTAGTGATATAACTAAAATTTAATCATTAATCAATTATTAAGAAAAACATAGTTAGACCCCATAAGATTTATAAATATTAAAATATATTAGTCATAGCAAATTATTGACTATCTACATTAGTAATCTTACTAAAATGAATACACATAAATTATTTCTTCATGTTAACTAAATTATTAATAATAATAATACATCAATATCTATATATAATCCCAGCCCACAACATGTTAATGGGCTGTTCGGGCCAGTCCAATCTCAGCAAATGGAACCCGGATATTTAATTGTATGGTTAAAAAGCACAGAAAAATTAATTAAACTAGTAAGCTGTAATGGGCTGTAAAGCCCGGCCCAGATTAAATAAGTTAAATTCATCATCTTCTCTGCATAAAAGAATGGAGAAGAGGACACAGCTGCATAAAGAATGTAGAAGATGAGGGATCTCTCGGAGGAGGACTCACCGAGGAGTGCAAAACCGGAGGCTGTCCATACGACGGAGACTATGGCCATGGAGACCGCGATGTGGGGTGCCGGAGACGGGCTCGGGGAAACCAGTTGGTCGGGAAGGGCGGCCCCACTGGCGAATCTCACACGACTGCATCGACGGATCTCGCACGGCGTCGTCATCCGATCTGTGCATATACCACACATTCGGCGAGGGTGACCGAGGAGACAAAGCTGGGCGCGGGGACGTCACTGGTCGGAGCTGCGGCGGTGCAGGCCCGGTAGACGTAATCGAGATAGGTCGGCTGTGGCTTGGCGAACGGGTCTTGGTCGAGGCAAGCAGAGACCAAGCGACCAGATCTGGCTCGTAGGAAGGGGTCGCACAGCTGGTCACGGCGGAGACTCGTCGTCAAAAATGGATCTCACTAGATCCAAGGAGATCGACAAGGTCTAAAGGAGACACCAGATCTGGACCAACAATGCGACGGCTCACGGCGGTGTTATCCGGATCTGGGTGGATCTCATCACTATGGAAACATCGTCACTCGAGCCTTGCAGAATGACTACAGATCTGGCGATGGATTGGAATCTTCGACGAGGCGCCGTAGTGGCGAGTCCGGATGGCGGCACTATTGCAGAGGTGCCGAGATCTGGACACGATGACACTGCTCAGGTGAGGGCTTATGTGGTCTTGCTTCCATTGGTGATTTGGTAGTGGTCACGCCGATGAGCGGTGGTGTATCGTGATGGCGGGGTGGCGGTAATGAGGAGTGGTAAGGTTGTGGCCAAAGGCCGGAGTGAAATTGTGGGGAAGATATTGGTGATGGTGATGGAACAATGGTGTTGATGGTTGTTGTTGGAGCCAAAGGTGGGCGGTGCTCCAGAAAATCGACTAGGAAAGACTGTATTGGAGGCGGGGACGATGTCGAGGAGTTGAGGAGACAGGAATGAGCAGCACCTCGTCGGAGTCCGGCTGCGACGCGACAGATGATGCTCGACAATTGATCAGTTGAGAGAGGAGAGAGAAAGAGAGTGTATTATAATAAAATATTAGGAATCTCCTAGTTAAAAGGGAATGAGTAGAGTGCTCCACAAGTAGAGTGGTATAGTAATTTAGAGTAGATCTAGGGGTCAAAGCAAGAACTCATAACTGATCCTAACTAACCCATAACTAATTAATAACCAATCATCTATTTATGACTAAATAATTAAGTAGAGCTAACTAGCCCACTAACTATTCCCTCATTTAGAGTATCGGCCTTCCAAGCCCCAAGGCCTAATATTACCAATGCCTAAACCATTTTATTCTATAACCAGCTAGACTTGAAGCCCAAACTATTATGTTAAATGAATAACTTAGGTTCTGGCCCTAGCCTACTCTAATAAAACCAAAATAAAATAGTAACAAAGCTAATAAGTTAATCAAGAAGGAATTTAACAAGATTTACTGGGCTTCCAGCCTAAGTTGACTAGGGTTTATAACCTTAACATTCTATCTGATAAGAGGGAAACAAGGGAAATGGTAGCCACAAGAAACGAAAAAAGAAGAGTGAGAATGATGGAATTCGGGAGGGCTAGGCGACTCAATATTAGATAATACAATGATCCTGAAATGAAATTGATTAACTAAAATAATAATCAAGAAAAAGAATTTATAACAGAAAAAATTTAGTACTAATTTTTTTAAAACTAGAAATTAAAAATTGCGGTAGTTACAAATCTACCCTCCTTACGAAAATTTCGTCCTCGAAAATTCAAAGAGGAAGGCACGATACATGAATGGCATGAAGTTCAAAATCGGTTAGGTGCGAATGTGAAAAAAAAAATTGACCAAGTATGATAATTTCATACACGGAGTTGAAATAAGACATTCTAACAATGATCGAGAATTAAGCAGGCATAAAGTGGAAGGAATTTAATTGAGGCTTACAAGAGTAAAATCATCAAGGCATGGACTTCCAAGCACGATCAAAATTGAAAGTTTAGCACGATTGAAAATAGAACAAAATAAGAAAATCACGGTTAGGCAGACATGATTAATATCAAGGTTTAGACAAAACATGATATAAGTACGATTAATAGAAAAATATGGTGGAACGGAACCAAATCAAGCAATTATGTACATATTGAGAAAAGTCAAATGATCGAACGATAAAATGCCAGAAAAGGAAATTGCAAGGGTTGATTGAAGATCGTGGAATCTACCGAGGAGATACTTGTATCAAATCAAGGTGAACGTGCATGGATTTGTGATTCTCAAAAATCAATAATCGTATGAAAAAGAAAATATAATTTCCATGATACCCGAGAACATATAGGTATTTGAAATCACATTGCTTAGAATCCCTATCCCGCCAGTACATATCTGACTGCAGAGGACTTTCGACTCTGTGACTCAAATAACAATATGTCACCGAATATTCTGTCAACCTTATCCATTTTACAACAATCATTGATGAAACAACCCAAGCGATCAAGATATAAAAATATGACAAAGTCTTAATAATACTTAAACCTATAAATGTCTGAAATTACTTCAACTTAGAGTTACTGCCTCGCCAGTGCACTGCTGGCTGCAGTGAACCCTCAGTCTCTATAATCCAGGCAGTGGTTGCAGCGCGCAACTGCCCCACCCTAATAGGTCATCGAATGGTCTTTCAACCTTATCCATAGGAATTTTCAAAATTTCAGAGAATTCAAAGGAGTTCAATTAGTCCAATTCAAGATAATAGATGATGTTATCGGTCTTTTAGAAAACAAGGGTTTTATTTGGTACTAAGAGACATCAAAGATATTTTTAGAAATAGATATTGAACTTGAAACAAAATTTTAGATAGAAACCGTGATCTCAACTGGCAACAACCTCATATAGGGAATCAAAATCCCGAATAGATAACAAAGTCCCAGAGTAGTGATCAGGAAGCAGAGTATATAATAGGAACAAAGTCCCGAATAACCACGAAATCTCGAAGGGAAACGAAATCTCTACTAGGACTCAGATTTTAAGTAGAAAATCAAATATCAACATGGTCGTGAATAAGAACAAAATCTCGAATAGGAAATCTCGACGAGGAAGCAAGGTTTCGAATAGGGAACAAGGTCTAAACAAGTCGTGCGTAGGAACTGAATATTGAAAGTCTGGAATAGAAACATAATCTCGAATAGGAGGCAAAATCTCGAACGAAAGCAAAGTCCCGAAATAGAAACAGGATCTCAAAATCTTGAATGGAATCTAGGTTATGAGAAAAAAAAATGGTTGAATAGGAAACAAGTATCCATGAAACAAGCGATATCTCAAATAGCAACCAAGGTTCCAGAAAAAAAAAACAAAGTCTACAATCCTTTAATAGAAAATAAGAGAGTTTTAAGAAACGGTCTAGGTGTTAAGGAAAAACTAAAAAAAGTCTGGATTATGAATCACGGTCCATGGTTTTCTCCAACCATGCAAGAGAGTCTTCTGCCTTCAGTCCGTCTTCAGTACATTCTTCAGGAGTTGGAAATCACTTTAACATCTTCAACTGCCCCGATGTAGGGTGGTCCTTGCGGCAGTTCTGGTGCTCCTCGTACTCGTCTTGGGCAGTACAATCAGCAGCTTTCGGGTAATCCTTGACTTGGTGGACAGGCGATCTGCAGTACAAGCATAGCCTCCGTCTTTTATGGTACTCTTCATATGGTGTCCTGAGAGGTGGCAAAAATTACAAATGATCGTCGGCTGGATCCGAATCTGGATCTCCTGCTGGGGCTGTAGTGCAGGGCTCTGGCAGGAATATATGGCTGTTGGCATGCTAGATGCTGAGATTTTGATGCTCCTCGATCATTGTGATCTGTAACTTGCTGGCAATCCTTCATTCAGTGAATGTGGGCCTGAATCTGCCTCTGATGATGCGACTGATGATGTGACTGAAGAAACGCCGTCTGAGTTGTGACGCTTTGTGGGTCCAGGCTAGTTGCTGCCTTTGTCATAAGTCTTCATGTCTCTACCGGGCTTCAGCTTCCGGTCTCGTTCTATTGTCTGTGCTATATTCTAGATCTCCTGGCTAGTGGTTCCAATCTTCAGAGGAGTAGGGTCCTCGGTGACTTGAATGATCTTCAGTGGCGGTTCCAGGTTCTCGATCTGCTCTTCGGTGTAAGGTATGCACTCGGTGTCGGAGAAGTCGAAGGATCCGAGAATCTGGAAGTCAGAGGTCCTTCTTGGCTCGGAGAGTGTATCCACAAGTCTGGCTTGGAAAAGGAGGGCCTGCTCCCTTTGGGCATCGAGGAACTCTTGAAACATCTCCATCAACTGCGTACTACCCATGGGGATAGTAGGGCGATAGAAGGAAGTGGAGGCTCGAAACCCTCAAGTATAGGTGGATCAATCTTTCCGGTGTTGCGTGCTTTGAACTATCTGGAAAATAGAAAACTGTTAAAATGTCCTAAACCTAAAAAATAACAAGTGTTTATAGAATATTAATATACCCGATGTACCTGATTTCTTATGGTGTGATCAAGTTTCTCTAGTTTAATCAAATCCCCCAATAGTACTATGATACCTAGGTGCTATTAGGACAGACCTGCATGGGCTACCACTGAAAACATGTTACGACCCGCTTCCGAATAATCAGACAAGAGTCAGACACGCCAAGCCTTCATCGTTAGACACGACGAAGTAAGCTGTACCAAGCTAGGGAAATCTAACTAGATAAACATGAATGTGCACAATCACAGCATCTATAAAATCTTCCCAGAAAGATCACCATAATCCATAAATCCATAAAACATAAGGTACTAGAGTCATCAGGAATGAAATATACTATGAACATTAAAATATCTAGGAGTAAAGCTAAACAGTCTAAACCTGAAGCCTCCAGCTAAGTCATATCTCTATTCTGTTCATCTAAAATCGTAGGCTCTAGCCCATAAGGTAGAATGATATACTGCAAGTACTCCTGTAACATATCCATTCAGGAGCGGAGCAAAGTACAGTTCTAGGTAATGCACAAGAACATCAAATGATATGGAAATGGGTACAGGAGAACATGAACTATAAAGTACAGAAAAAAACATGAAAGTATAAGAATGTAAGTACAGGAAATAAAGTACTAAAATGTAAACTATGAACTTGAAGTACAAGACATGACATGTGCACAATATTTGAAATACAACTAGCCTATGTGACCGGCTGGGGTGAGTACAGGAATATGTACAGGAGTACATGAATATCAGTACGGCTTAGGACCCGCGTGCACGATGCGAGGCCTAAGCTATCAACATGAATATAGTAACTGGGATTTGGTCACATAGCTAGTGTATTTTCCCTCCCCGACACAAGTAAGTACAAGAACATGAAAGTACAGGGGTGTAAGATATCATGTCATGACGTGTCACAAGAAAAGTACAAGATATGTAAATGCACAAAACCATAGAAAAGTACTTGCCTTCCTTCGGAAAAGTAAGGGTAATGAATGGAGCTGGATGTCCTCATGTTATATTAAGAACAAGTTGGTTAAGCTCAAAGTTTAAGTTACACTTAGTTAGCTTTAACTTCTATCCATGTCCAACCATAGAGTGTTATAAAACACTAGTTGTACTATAGCTAATGTAAGTATGCATCTAACTAAGATTCACCAAACCTACTCATATACATAACAAATAATAGGTTTAGTTATAACTTCTAACTACAATTGTTATAACATAAGGTTGGCCATACCATTATCTATGATTAACTAACTAGTTGAATTGTATAGCCTGACTTAGCTAAAATAATATCATACACATAACTTCCCAGTTTGACTAACTATACATGTATACTTCTATAATTTGTAAAAATGTTATTCTAATAATTATATAGCAATTAGAAACTTAACATCCAATAGTAGTTATTTCCTATCAGATGGATAACACAAGAATACTATATAAAATAGTTAGACAAAAGCATATTTTTAAGCCAAGAATATACATTTAATTAAACAAAACCCTATACTAATATTTAGAGATATAATCAATTTAAGTTCTCAAAATAGATTAAAATTGATTTTCAAACTTTATAGAAAAATTAGTTAGTGATATAACTAAAATTTAATCATTAATCAATTATTAAGAAAAACATAGTTAGACCCCATAAGATTTATAAAATATTAAAATATATTAGTCATAGCAAATTCTTGACTATCTACATTAGTAATCTTACTAAAATGAAAATAAACATAAATTATTTCTTCATGTTAACTAAATTATTAATAATAATAATAATACATCAATATCTATATATAATCCCAGCCCACAACATGTTACTGGGCTGTTCGGGCCAGTCCAATCTCAGCAAATGGAACCCGGATATTCAATTGTATGGTTAAAATGCACAGAAAAATTAATTAAACTAGTAAGCTGTAATGGGCTGTAAAGCCCAATCCAGATTAAATGAGTTAAATTCATCATCTTCTCTACATAAAAGAATGGAGAAGAGGACACAGCTGCATAAAGAATGAAGAAGAGGAGGGATCTCTCGGAGGAGGACTCACCGAGGAGTGCGAAGCCGGAGGCTGCCAAGACGACGAAGACTATGGCCATGGAGACCGCGGTGTGGGGTGCCGGAGACGGGCTCGGGGAAACCAGTCGGTCGGAAAGGGCGACCCCAATGGCGAATCTCGTACGGCTGCATCGACAGATCTCGTACGGCGTCGTCATCCGATATGTGCATATACCACATATCCAGTGAGGGTGACCGCGGAGACAAGGCTGGGCACGAGGACGTCACTGGTCGGAGCTGCGGCAGTAATGGCCCGATAGACGTGCTCGAGATAGGTCGACTACGGCTTGGCGGCCGGGTCTTGGTCGAGGCAAGCAGAGACTGAGCGACCAGATCTGGCTCAGATGAGGGGTCGCACAACTAGTCACGACGAAGAATCGCCGACAAAGACGGATCTCACTGGATCCAAGGAGATCGACGAGGTCTAAAGGAGTCACCAGATCTGGACCAACAACACGGCGGCTCACGACGGCGTTACTCCAGATCTGGCTGGATGTCATCATCGTGGAAACATCGTCGCTCGAGCCTTGCAGAACGACTACAGATCTGGCGATGGATCGAAAACTTCGGCGAGGCGCCATAGTGGCGAGTTCGGATGGTCGAATGGTGACACTGTTGGAGAGGCGCCAAGATCTGGGTACGACGATACTGCTCAGGTGAGGGCTTATGTGGTCTTGCTTCCATTGATGATTTGGTGGTGGTCACGCCGATGAGCGGTGGTGAATCGTGATGGCAGGGTGGCGGCAATGAGGAGTGGTGAGGCTATGGCCAAAGGTCAGAGTGAAATTATGGGGAAGATGTTGGTGATGGTGATGGAACAGTGGTGGTGATGGTTGTTGTTGGAGCCAAAGGTAGGCGGTGCTCCGGGAAATCGACTGGGAAAGACTACAGTGGAGGCGGGGACGATGACGAGGAGTTGAGGATACGGGAATGAGCAGTACCTCGCCGGAGTCCGGCTACGATACGGCAGATGATGCTCGACAATTGATCAGTTGAGAGAGGAGAGAGAAAGAGAGTGTATTGTAATAAAATATTAGGAATCTCCTAGTTTAAAGGGAGGGAGTGGAGTGCTTCACAAGTAGAGTGGTATGCTAGTAATTTAGAGTAGATCTAGGGGTCAAAGCAAGAACTCATAACTGATCCTAACTAACCCATAACTAATTAATAACCAATCATCTATTTATGACTAAATCATTAAGTAGAGCTAACTAGCCCACTAACTATTCCCTCATTTAGAGTATCGGCCTTCCAAGCCCCAAGGCCTAATATTACCAATGCCTAAACCATTTTATTCTATAACCAGCTAGACTTGAAGCCCAAAATATTACATTAAATAAAAAAATTGGGTTCTGGCCCTAGCCTACTCTAATAAAACCAAAATAAAATAGTAACAAAGCTAATATGTTAATCAAGAAGGAATTTAACAAGATTTACTGGGCTTCCAGCCTAAGTCGACTAGGGTTTATAACCTTTAACATTCTATCTGATAAGAGAGAAACAAGGAAAATGGTAGCCACAAGAAACGAAAAAAGAAGAGTGAGAATGATGGAATTCGGGAGGGCTAGGCGACTCAATATTAGATAATACAATGATCCTGAAATGAAATTGATTAACTAAAATAATAATCAAGAAAAAGAATTTATAACTGAAAAAATTTAGTACCATTTTTTTTAAAAAACTAGAAATTTAAAATCGCGGTAGTTACAAATCTACCCCCCTTACGAAAATTTCGTCCTCGAAATTTCAAAGAGGAAGGCACGATGCATGAATGACATGAAGTTCAAAATCGGTTAGGTGCGAATGTGTAATTTTTTTGACCAAGTATGATAATTTCATACAAGGAGTTGAAATAACACGTTTTAACAATGATTGAGAATTAAATAGGCACAAAGTGGAAGGAATTTAATTAAGGCTTACAAGAGTAAAATCATCAAGGCATGGACTTCCAAGCACGATGAAAATTGAAAGTTTAGCATGATTGAAAATTGAACCGAAATAGGATAGGCAGACATGATTAATATCAAGGTTTAGACAAAACATGGTAAGTACGATTAATAGGAAAATATGGTGGAACGGAACCAAATCTAGCAATTATGTATATATTGAGAAAAGTCAAATGATCGAACGATAAAATGCCAGAAAAGGAAATTGCAATGGTTGATTGAAGATCGTGGAATCTACCGTGGAGATACTTGTATCAAATCAAGGTGAACGTGCAAGGATTTATGATTCTCGAAAATCAATAATCATATGAAAAAGAAAATATAATTTCCATGATACCCGAGAACATATAGGTATTTGAAATCACATTGCTTAGAATCCCTACCCCGCCAGTATATATCTGACTGCAGTGGACTTTCGACTCTGTGACTCAAATAACAATATGTCACCGAATATTCTGTCAACCTTATCCATTTTTTAACAATCATTGACGAAACAACCCAAGAGATCAAGATATAAAAATATGACAAAGTCTCAATAATACTCGAAAACTTATGAATATCTGAAATTACTTCAACTTAGAGTTACTGCCTCGCCAGTGTGCTACTGGCTGCAATGAACCCTCAGTCTCCATAATCCAGGAAGTGGTTGCAGCGCGCAACTGCCCTACCCTAAAAGGTCATCGAATAGTCTTTCAACCTTATCCATAGGAATTTCCAAAATTTTAGCGAATTGAAAGGAGTTCAATTAGTCCAATTCAAGATAATAAATGATGTTATCGGTCTTTTAGAAAACAAGGGTTTTATTCGGTACTAAGAGACATCAAAGATATTTTTAGAAATAGATCTTGAACTTGAAACAAAATTTTGGATAGAAACCGTGTTCTCAATTGGCAACAACCTCATATAGTGAATCAAAATCCCGAATAGATAACAAAGTCCCAGAGTAGTGATCAGAAAGCAGAGTATATAATAGGAACAAAGTCCCGAATAACAACAAAATCTCGAATAGATCTCGAAGGGAAACGAAATCTCTACTAGGACACAAATTTTAAGTAGAAAATCAAATATCAACATGGTCGTGGATAAGAACAAAATCTCGAATAGGAAATCTCGATGAGAAAGCAAGGTTTCGAACAGGGAATAAGGTCTCAACAAGTCGTGTGTAGGAACTAAATTTTCAAAGTCTAGAATAGAAACATAATCTCGAATAGGAGGCAAAATCTCGAACGAAAGCAAAGACCCAAAATAGAAACAGGATCTCAAAATCTCGAATGGAATCTAGGTTACGAGTAAAAAAATCAATGGGCGAATAGGAAACAAGTATCAAAGAAACAAGCGATATCTCAAATAGCAACCAAGGTTCCAGAAAAAAAAAACAAAGTCTACAATCCTTGAATAGAAAACAAAGGAGTTTTAAGAAACGGTCTAGGTGTTAAGGGGAAACTAAAGAAAGACTGGATTAAGAATCACGGTCCATGGTTTTCTCTAACTATGCAAGAGAGTCTTCTGTCTTCAGTCCGTCTTCAGTACTTTCTTTAGGAGTTGGAAATCACTTTAACTTCTTCAACTTCCCCGATATAGGGTGGTCCTTGCGGTGGTTCTGGTGCTCCTCGTGGTCGTCCTTAGGCAGTACAATTAGCAGCTTCCGAGCAATCCTTGACTTGGTGGGTAGGCGATCTGCAGTACAACCATAGCCTCCGTCTTTTGTGGCACTCTTCATAGTGGTGTCCTGAGCGGTGGCAGAAATTACAATTGACCGTCGGCTGGATCTGAATCTGGATCTCCTGCTGGGGCTGAAGTACAAGGCTCTGGCAGGAATATATGGCTGCTGGCATGCTGGCTGCTGAGATCATGATGCACCTCGATCATTGTGATCTGCGACTTGCTGGTAATCCTTTATTCAGTAAATATGGGCCTGAATCTGCTTCTGATTATGCGACTGATGATGTGACTGAAGAAGCACCATCTGAGTTGTGACGCTTTGTGGGTCCAAGCTAGTTATTGTCTTTGTCATAAGTCTTCTTGTCTCTCCTGGGTTTCAGCTTCCGGTCTCGTTCTATTGTCTGTGCTATATTCTGGATCTCCTGGCTAGTGGTCCAATCTTTAGAGGAGTCGGGTCCTCAGTGACTTGAATGATCTTTAGTGGTTTCTCCAGGTTCTCAATCTTCTCTTCGGTGTAAGGTATGTGCTCGATGTCGGGGAAGTCCAAGGATCAGAGAATCTAGAAGTCAGAGGTCCTTCTTGGCTCGGAGAGTGCATCCACAAGTCTGGCTTGGAAAAGGAGGGCCTGCTCTCTCTATCAACTGCGTACTACCCATGGGGATAGTAGGGCGATAGAAGGTAGTGGAGGCTCGAAACCCTCAAGTGTAGATGGATCAATCGTTCCTGTGTTGCATGATTTGAACTATCTGGAAACAAAAAACTGTTAAAATGTCCTAAACCTAAAAAAAAAGTGTTTATAGAATATTAATATACCCGATGTACCCAATTTTCTATGCTGTGATCAAGTTTTCCTAGTTTAATCAAGTCCCCCAATAGTACTCTAATACATAGGTACTATTAGGACAGACCTGCATAGGCCACCACTACAAACATGTCACGATCCGCTCCCGAATAATCGGACACGAGTCGAACATGCCCAGCCTTCTTCGTTAGATACGACGAAGTAAGTTGTACCAAGCTAGGGAAATATAACTAGATAAAAATGAATGTGCACAATCATAGCATCTATAAAATGTTTTCGGAAAGATCACCATAATCCACAAATCCATATAACATAAGGTACTAGAATCATCAGGAATGAAATATACTATGAACATTAAATTATCTAGTAGTAAATCTAAACAGCCTAAACCTGAAGCCTCTAGCTAAGTCATTTCTCCATTCTGTTCAGCCAAAATCGCGGGCTCTGGCCCATAAGGTAGAATGATATCTTGCAAGTACTTGCAACATATCCAGTCAGAAGCAAAGCAAAGTATAGTTCTAGGTAATGCACAAGAACATCATATGATATGGAAATGGGTACAGGAGAACATGAACTATAAAGTACAGGAAATAAAGTATTAGAGTGTAAACTATGAACCTGAAGTACAAGACATAACATGTGCACAATGTTTGAAATACAACTAGCCTATGTGACCGGCTGGGGTGAGTACAGAAATATGTACAGGAGTACATGAATATCGGTACGGTTTAGGACCCGCGTGCACGATGCGAGGCCTAAGCTATCTACATGAATATAGTAACTTGGGTTTGGTCACATAGCTAGTGTATTTTCCCTCCCCAACACAAGTAAGTACAAGAACAGAAAAGTACAGGGGTACAAGATATCGTGTCATAACGTGTCACAAGAAAAGTACAAGGTATGTAAATGCACAAAACCATTGGAAAGTACTTGCCTCGCTCCGGAAAAGTAAGGGTAATAAAAGGAGCTGGATGTCCTCCTGTTATATTAAGTACAAGTTGGTTAAGCTCAAAGTTTAAGTTCCAATTAGTTAGTTTTAACTTCTATCCATGTCCAACCATAGAGTGTTATAAAACACTAGCTGTACTATAGCTAACGTAAGTATGCATCTAACTAAGATTCACCAAACCTACTCATATACATAATAGATAATAGGTTTAGTTATAACTTCTAACTACAATTGTTATAACATAAGGTTGGCCATACCATTATCTATGATTAACTAACTAGTTGAATTGTATAACCTGACTTAGCTAAAATAATATCATACCCATAACTTCCCAGTTTGACTAACTATACATGTATACTTCTAGAATTTGTAAAAATGCTATTCTAATAATTATATAGCAATTAGAAACTTAACATCCAATAGTAGTTATTTCCTATCAGATGGATAACACAAGAATACTATATAAAATAGTTAGACAAAAGCATATTTTTAAGCCAAGAATATACATTTAATTAAATAAAACCCTATACTAATATTTATAGATATAATCAATTTAAGTTCTCAAAATAGATTAAAATTGATTTTCAAACTTTATAAAAATATTAGTTAGTGATATAACTAAAATTTAATCATTAATCAATTATTAAGAAAAACATAGTTAGACCCCATAAGATTTATAAAGTAATAAAATATATTAGTCAGCAAATTATTGACTATCTACATTAGTAATCTTACTAAAATGAAAATACACATAAATTATTTCTTCACTAAATTACTATTAATAATAATAATAATACATCAATATCTATATATAATCCCAGCCCACAACATGTTACTTGGTTGTTCGGGCCAGTACAATCTTAGCAAATGGAACCCGGATATTCAATTGTATGGTTAAAGCCCACAGAAAAAGTAATTAAACTAGTAAGCTGTAATAGGCTGTGAAGCCCCGCCCAGATTAAATGAATTAAATTCATCATCTTCTTTGCATAAAAGATTGGAGAAGAGGACACAGCTGCATAAAGAATGGAGAAGAGGAGGGATCTCTCGGAAGAGGACTCACCGAGGAGTGCGAAGCCGGAGACTGCCCAGACGACGGAGACTATGGCCATGGAGACAGCGGTGTGGGGTGACGGAGACGGGCTCGGGGAAACCAGTCGGTCGGGTACGGCGGCCCCAGTGGCAAATCTCGTACAGCTATATCGACGGATCTCGTATGGCGTCGTCGTCCGATCTGTACATATACCACAGATCAGGCGCGTGTGACCGCGAAGACAAGGCTGGGTGCGGGGACGTCACTGGTCGGAGCTGCGGCGGTATTGGCCCGGTAGACGTGCTCGAGATAGGTCGTTTGCGGCTTGGCGGCTGGGTCTTGGTCAAGGCAAGCAGAGACTGAGCGACCAGATCTGGCTCGAAGGAATGGGTCGCACAGCTGGTCACGGCGGAGACTCGCCGTCAAAGACGGATCTCACTGGATCCAAGGAGATCGACTAGGTCTAAAGGAGTCACCAGATCTGGACCAACAATGCGGCGACTCACGACGGCGTTACTCTGGATCTGGCTGGAACTCATCACCATGGAAACATCATCGCTCGAGCCTTGCAAAACGACTACAGATCTGGCGATGGTTCAAAATCTTCGGCGAGGCACCGTAGTGGTGAGTCCGGATGGCGATGCTGTTGGAGAGGCACCGAGATCTGGACACGACGATACTACTCAGGTGAGGGCTTATGTGGTCTTGCTTCCATTGGTGATTTGGTGGTGGTCATGCCGATAAGCGATGGTGAATCGTGATGGCAGGGTGGCGACAATGAGGAGTGGTGAGGCTGTAGCCAAAGGTCGGAGTGAAATTGGGGGGAAGATATTCGTGATGGTGATGGAACAGTGGTGGTGATGGTTGCTATTGGAGCCAAAGGTGGGCGGTGCTCCGAGAAATCGACTGGGAAAGACTGGAGTAGAGGCGGGGACGATATCGAGGAGTTGAGGAGACGAGAATGAACAGCACCTCGACGGAGTCTGGCTGCGATACGGCAGATGATGCTCGGCAATTGATCAGTTAAGAGAGGAGAGAGAAAGAGAGTGTATTGTAATAAAATATTAGGAATCTCCTAATTAAAAGGGAGGGAGTGGAGTGCTCCACAAGTAGAGTGGTACGATAGTAATTTAGAGTAGATCTAGGGGTCAAAGCAAGAACTCATAACTGATCCTAACTAACCCATAACTAATTAATAACCAATCATCTATTTATGACTAAATCATTAAGTAGAGCTAACTAGCCCACTAACTATTCCCTCATTTAGAGTATCAACCTTCCAAGCCCTAAGGCCTTATATTACCAATGCCTAAACCATTTAATTCTATAACCAGCTAGACTTGAAGCCCAAACTATTACATTAAATAAAAAAATTGGGTTTTGGCCCTAGCCTACTCTAACAAAACCAAAATAAAATAGTAAAAAAGTAATAAGTTAATCAAGAAGGATTTTAACAAGATTTACTGGGCTTCCAGCCTAAGTCGACTAGGGTTTATAACCTTTAATATTCTATCTGATAAGAGAGAAACAAGGGAAATGGTAGCCACAAGAAACAGAAAAAGAAGAGTGAGAAGGATGGAATTCGGGAGGGCTAGGCGACTCAATATTAGATAATACAATGATCCTGAAATGAAATTGATTAACTAAAATAATAATCAAGAAAAAGAATTTATAACTGAAAAAATTTAGTACCAATTTTTTTTAAAACTAGAAATTCAAAATCGCTGTAGTTACGGATCGTGTCCAGAGTCTTGTAGCAGTTCGTAATATGTTCGGGTCGGGTCGTGTCTGGCTTGCAGTAGTCGAGCAGGATGGGGACGAGTTCGTGACCAAGACATTCATGCATGTCCAGTTTTCTTCTATTATAGTGTGGGTGTCCGGGTTGCAGGTTGAGTCCGCCCGTGGACTCTATATTTTTGGACGTTTCTTATAGTAGTGAAGTTTATGGTTGTCTTTGATTTGGTTGTAGCCTTAAGGCTCCTTGTTGTAATAATTCTTTTTGGAAACAATTAGAACTAGAAGGAATAATGTTGTTGGGACACATCAGCTGTGTCCATAATATTGACTCGGGTGCAAACATATAATTGTAGGTTATGCCTACTTTGATATTTCCTTGATTTGTAATAACTTCTTTAATATTTTATGCTTCCTTTCTTTTCTTAGTTTTAAGAATATAGATTGTAGTTAAATAAGACGTCAGTAAGATTGGTTGCAATGGCTAGTAGTATAGTTAGGTTGCTTGCAGGATTTGTGATGTGTGGTTGGGTATTGGTATGGATCAATACATGGGTACTTTGAGGTGGTGAACCGAATAGTCGTTTTTGGTTCAAATGAACCTACTGGACAAAATTGTTAGGAAATATTATTTCTAAATAGTGGATCCTTTAAACTACTACCTAATATTAGTATTTTCTCTTACAAAAATCTGAGTATGCATCAACTTCTACCTATTAAACAGGAGGACATCCAGCTCCATTGATTACCCGTACTTTCTCGGAGCAAGGCAAGTATATTCTATGGTTCATGTTCTTTTACATTATTCCTGTACTTTGCTTGACACGATGTGACACGATATCATGTTCTACTGTACCTTTATGTTCTTGAACTTACTTGTAGTCGGAAAGGGGAAATACACTAGCTATGTGACCAAACCCAAGGATCAGAAATTTATGTTGATAGCTTAGGCCTCGCACCATGCACGCGGGCCCTAAGTCGTACCCTTATTCCTGTACTCCTGTGCTTATTCTTGTACTAACCCCAGCCGGTCACATAGGTCAGTTGTATTTCAAATATTGTGCACACGTCATGTCTTGTACTTCAGGTTCATGGTTTACATTTTTGTACTTTATTTTATGTACTTTACATTCGTATACTTTCCTATTCTTTCATGTGCTTTACATGTTCTCTTGCACTTTTCATATCATGATGTTCTTGTTCATTACCTAGAATTGTACTTTACACCGCTCATAATTGGATAAGTTGCAGGTGAGATGGAGGCATTTTGTGACACGAACTATAGACGTGAGCCTGCTGACGTACTAGAGCCAGCTGGAGATGCATTGGACTTAGAGGCCGGAGAGGCCTAGTTATCTTCCTTCTAACAGTTTACTTTCATTTGTATTAAAGACTTCAGGCCTTACTTGCTTTCTGGATGAATATAATAAATCATAGAATATTGTACTTTAAATTCTGGGATCGTTTATAGAGATGCTGTGATTTGTATACTTTTATATTTCCTTGTAGTTTCCCTAGATTGGACAGCTTACTTCGTCGTATCTAACGACGAAGACTGGGCGTGTCCGACTCGTGTCCGATTATTCGGGAGCGTGTCGTGACATATTTTTAGTGGTGGCCCATGCAAGTCTTTTCTAATGGTATCTAGGTATTTGTGTACAATTGGGGGACTTGATTAAACTAGGGAAACTTGATCACAGCATAGGAAATCGGGTACATCGGGCATATAAATATTATATAAAACATTTACTATTTACCTGTAAGTTTAGGTTTTTACAATCAACGAAGTTTTCTTTCTATCGCAGGATGGTCGCCACCAGAAAGACCGCAGATCAGCCTGGAGCTACAGGGTCTTCGGATCAGCCCGCACCTAACGTATCAGTGGAGCAGCTTTCATCCCTCTTGTCGCTCCTACTATCACCACTGGTAGTACGCGGTTGATGGAGATGTTTCAGGAGTTCCTTGACACCCAAAGAGAACATGCCATCCTTTTCCAAGCCAGACTTGTAGATGCACTTTCCGAGCTAGAGAGGACTTCTGACTTCCAGACTCTCAGACTTTTGGACTTCCCCGACACAGTGTGCATATATTGTACCGAGAAACAAATCGAGAACCTGGAGCAACCATTGAAGATCATCCAAGTCTCTGAGGACCCGACTCCTCTGGAGATTGGAGCCACCAGACATGAGATCCAGAATGTAGCACAGACAATAGAACGAGACGAAAAGCTGAAGCTCAGGAGACATGAAGACTTATAACGGAGATAGCAGCTACTATAGATTTATAAAGCGTCGCAGCCCTCAGACAGCATTTCTTCAGTCACATCATCAGCCGCTTCATCAGGAGCAGATTTAGGCCTACCTTTATTGTGTGTTCTGCAAGAGGGTGGAACATCTGGTTGACAAGTATCGTAAGAGGCTCGGACTCTGTCTATATTATGGATCTTCTGTCCATCGAATGAAGGATTACCATCATGTCGCGAATCACAATGATTGAGGAGCATTAGGATTTTAGCAACCAACACCCCAGCAACCATAACCTTCTGTCATAGTCCCTGCACTTCAGTCACCCCAGCGGGAGATTCAGATTCAGATTCAGCCGACAATCATTTACAATTTCTGTCACCGCTCAGGATACCACTACGAGAGTGCTATAAGGGACTGATCATATGCTTGTACTGCGGATTGCCTATCCATCAAGTCAAGGATTGCCCGGAAGTTACTGATTGCACTGCCTAAGGACGAGCACGAGGAGCACCAGAACTGTCGCAAGAACCACCCTACATCGGGACAGTTGAAGAAGTTAAAGTGATTCCAGCTCCTGAAGAAGTACTGCAGACGGACTGAAGACATAAGACTCTCTTGCATGGTTGAAGAAAACCATGGATTGTAATTCACAATCTAGGCTTTTCTTAGTTTCCTCTTAGCACCTAAACTGTTTCTTAAAACTTCTTTGTTTTCTATTCAAGGATTGCTAAACTTTGTTTCCTATTCTGAAACTTTAAGTGCTATTGAGATGTATTTCGAGATATTAAATCCTATTATAGATCTTGTTTCTTATTCGCAACTCTCTTCTTATTCAAGACCTTTCTGTTCAATAACTTGTTCCTTATTCATTATTCATGATGTTGTTTCCTTATTCGAAATTTTGTTCTACTCGAAATTTTGTTTCCTACTGGAGGTTCAGTCTTCTGTTAGGGCTTGTTGAAAATCTGTTTTCTACTCGTAACTTTGAGATTTTGAGATCATGTTTCCTATTTCAGGACCTTGCTTTCGTTCGAGATTTTGTCCCCTATTTTGAGATTCAGTTCCTATTCAAGATTTTGTTTGAATATTCAGTTTCTACTCATGACTCGTTGAGAACTTGTCACTATTCAAGACCTTGTTTGAATTCCACTTCTATTCGAGACTTTATTTGAAAACTCCATTTTCTATTTTGAGATTTTGACTCGTTCCGTACGAGATTTTGTTTTTTATTCGTGATTTGGTTTCTATTCGAGGATTTGTTTCTGTTTACGACCTTGTTTGACCTCATTTCCTATTTGAGATTTTGCTTATTTTATATTCACCATTTGATGCTTGTTTCCTATTCTTTAGTTGATACTGTAGAGCCTAAATATCAAGTTGCGCCCTGAATATCCTGATCAGTGATCAAATTGCGCCCCAAAAATTAGGTTGCGCCACTGATATGAAGCTCAGAGAACAGACTGTGCCACTGATCAGGTTGCGTCGGATATCAGATTACGTCCACTCTTTTTGCGTCGTACCTACGTGGCATCTGATACTTAATGGTCATCATTACCTGACAATACTGAAAACTGACACAACAGTGAACGAGGAAAATCTCTTCGAATCTCGTGAATTATACCGCTCAAGGGAAGTTGGTGGACAGCTGTCCAGTACGCTTCGTGAGTTATGCCCAGGCACAATCTAAACAAAATCCTTAGTTGCGCCTAGGCGCAACCTGAAGCTCATGCAATCTGATGAAGTTGAGACAACTGACATTCTAAAGCAGGATGACGTGGCGTACATGCCACTAATCTCTCAAGACGTGTCTACTATCCTGTACACGACCACGTGCATCTCAATCACATGATGCCATGCGTCTTAACACAGTTAGTACCCGACTGACAACTGAATGAAAGTTGGCACAACAGGAGGTTAGCGTAACCCAATGTGGCGCAACCCAGCCTCGCGCACATCAGAATAACTGCTAAAACAGTTATTTTTTGAACTCTATAAATAGAGTTTTCAATCATTGTGAAATCATCAGAGACGTAGGCACAGAGATCAGATACACACACAGAGATCAAGAACTCTTGCAAAATTGCTGCTGCAATTCTCTAGAGGCTACAGTCTTCAAGTTCACACTGTTGTGTCAGTTGTCAGTATTGTCAGATAATGATGACCATTAAGTGTCAGATGCCACGTAGGTTTTGGCGCAAAAAGACTGGGCACGGTCTGATATCAGGCGCAATCTGATCAGTGGCGCAGTCTGTTCTCTGAGCTTCATATCAGTGGCACAACCTAATTTTTGGGGCACAATTTAATCACTGATCAGGATATTCGGGGCATAATTTGATTTTTAGGCTCTACAGATACTCTAATTCTACTCACTATTTATGGCCTTGCCACTTGGTCGAGATTTACTATTCAAGAATTTCCTTCTATCTGCGACTTTGTATTCTATTGGAGATTTCGTTTTCCATTCAAGATATGTCCGAGATTTCTTTCTAATTCGAGATTTTGCTGAACTCTATTTTTCGGTATGAAATTTTGTTTCTATTTCCTACTTGCTTTTGTTCACCATCCGGGACTTTGTTATCTATTCGGGGTTTGGTTCCCTATATAAGGTTGTTTGCCATCTGAGGTCTCGATTACTACTCAAAACTAAATTTTGTGTTCAAGATCTGTTTATAAAAAATCTCCTTGATGATCTTAGTACTTAATAAGACCTTTGTTTTCTAAAAGTCATTTAACATCATCTTCTATCGTAACTGGACTATTGGGACTCATCTTGAATTCTTTTTGAAGCCTATTTGAAATTCCCATGGATAAGGTTGATAGACTACTCGACGATCTACTAAGGCATGGCAGTTGCGCACTGCAGCCATTATCTGGATTACGGAGGCTGAGGGTTCAGTGTAGCCAGCAGCGCACTGGCAAGGCATGAACTCTAAGTTGAAATAATTTCAGACATTCGTAGGTTTCGGGTATTATTGAGACTTTGTCCTAATTCTTCATATTTTGATCCCTTGAGCTGTTTTGTTAACATTTGTTTGAAATGGATAAGTCAATAGAGTACCCGGTGACATATTATTATTTGAGTCACGGAGCCGAAAGTTCACTGCAGCCAGATGTACACTGACAATGTAAAACCCCTAAATTTCTAATACGATTTTTTTAATAAATATGGTATTGATTTTTGTACTTCGTATTTGTACGTCGCATACGAGTTTGTGTTGCGTAAATTTCTTGTCAAGTGCGAATAAGTGCGACGTACATATTTTTATAAAATATTTTAATTATATAGATGTAAAAAATATTTTGAAATAATAGACGATAAATATTTTATATTGCTGGATGTTTTAAATGCGTCGCGCCGAGGATTGCCAAACTTTATTTTTATTTAAAAATGTCATTTTATTTTATGGTACAAGTATAACTAGTAATTTAGAAAAAAAATGTATTTAATGTAAGTATTATTTTTGCATGCGAGTGTATATATATTTGTATTTTTGAAATTAATTATTATCATTAATATATTATTTCGAAAAAAGGTATATTAAATATGGGTTGATTTAATATGTAATTAATTATGGTGATTTAAGTTGGAAAAAAATTATTAAGTTATTTAAATACAGTTTAAATTAGTGGTAGAATCTATCTACATTGGATTATATTTGATTGAGTTACTTTTAAATCAATTTGAATTAAATAGTGAAAAATCTAAGGAGAATTAAAACTTTTCTTAGTCCTTATCTAGATAAGACTTTTGTAAACCCCCTAATTTTTCAAAATAAATATTTATGGAATTTTTAGACTTTAAATAACTATTTACTGACTTATTATATAATTTGTATTATTTAACATATATTTAGTATAGTGCTCATTAGTGAATTTAGTATAAAAATATATAAAGCTATTTTTCTAGTACATTAAGGATCTAAACTATATTATGCATTTTTCTCAAAAGTTTAGGATTTATTTCATAACGTTTATTACTTTTTACATATTACTTATATTGTACATTATTTACATAATATAGAATAAATGTCAATTTAGTATTAGATATTTCAGCTTGTATAAATGAGATTAGATGAAGGTTGTTTAAATAATTATTAACTCTATTTATTATCTATAGTAATTTTAAATAATGTCATAGATAATTTAGATAAATATGAACTATATTTTAAGTTAATCATAATCCTAAGTCTAATAGGAAAGCATCCCTATCTATATTATATCGTAACAAAGTAACTCCTATCAATTTAAATCAAATCGTATCTAATTTAGGAGGTAAATCTGAAATAAGTGTCTATATATACCCAATACATTCCCTTCCTATCAACCATAATTCAAAATTATTTTTAGTCCAATAGGAACTCAAAATTCGTCATCAGAATTCAGCCCCGCTTTTTAGTAGCAAGAGCAACTTAGAACGACGATATCTCCGAGCTCCGAACTCTGTTTTGCCTCCAGTTTTATAAAAGAAGCGTATCGAGGTAAGATTTCCATAAACATATTTTAATAGACAAAATTCTTTATATAGATTTCTGCAAAACTTTTTGAGTATCTAGTGTCCCAAAAATAAATGTGTTTTAGTATTTTTGCGATTTCGGGAGATTTCGTAAACGAAAATGCGATCCATTTAGTTTTTTGGAAAGCTGATACGAAAACCTATGCCATATCCTAATTTCAGAATCTATTAAATAAATGTAATAAGTGCAGTATTAATTATAATTAGATAATAGACTATTTTCAGGATCCGAAGTTGTTCCTACACATTCCCCTTTATGCGTTGTTGTTTCGTCGTCAGGACATCATCTTATATCACTCCGGACATCAAGCAAGATACCTTGCCATAATTTACTATTATAATTAGTCTGTATTTTATTTATTGCATATCACTGTATATTTATTTCCAGTTCTTTTAGTTGTACCATTATTACAGTTCCTGATCTAGTGCCTGCTCAGTGATATTAGCTGTACTTTGTTATTATCCTTTGATTGTATATGGACTTAGAGTTAAGAGCCTACCGTTTGTAGTGTATTGGATATACCTCGACACAGTTATACCACGAGTATGTGTGAGATGAGTAGCATGTAGAGGTCCTTACATATTGGCTGATCACCCGTGCACATGCGTTAGGGCTAAGTGCTAATAGAGGCATGTTAGGAGACTTAGCAGTTAGTAGAGATATATGTTCTTGGATGCGACTTAAATAAGAGAATTGGATGGGGAGAACAATACCTGACGTATGGGCTTCTTTGTACTTTCCTGATTACCTGTGCGCTCCTCCGGAGACACAGGCTCCAGGTGCCCTCTGACGTTTCCCAGAGCGTTATGGACGTACCCCTTTGCACATGATGCCCTCTGACGATCTTTGGACATTACGGACGTAGGCCCCTGGTGCCCTATATGGGGACTATGCCAATCCTATTTACAGCCAGGACTCATGCGTCGAAAGGATTGTTTCTTAACTGCATGTTCACTTTAGTACGATTAGGTTACCTTATTAATGTCATGTCACTTACTTTTATTTGTGGCATATTTTATATTCAGTATTTATATGGCATGTTGTTTATTGTATCTTGTTACGTCCCTCTCAGGACTTGGTGAATTCTTCAGGTGTGCATTTGTGGTTTTCGCAGCTGCACTCTCCATGGCCATGTTTTCCTCTCTTTTATCGAAGAATTTTACTTGGATCGCCTTCGCATCGCTCGACAAAATTTCTTTATCGTGTATTTCTCTCTTTCTAGTTGGTAGTGGATTTGTCTCTGCCCAACAACTTGTAAATGATAATTCATGAGTTTATTATAAATTCTTTCTCCTTTATTTGTGGATGAGATTAGTGTCATGGATTACTGTAATTTACAGCTTATGTATACATATAAAGGTTCCATATATTACAGTTACTTCGTATATATGCAGCTGGCATGTCGATGTACTTAGTCCTAGGTATTTTGGGACTGGGGTGTTACGTTTTTGTGGTGGTCCATACAGGTCAAGTTTATCACTTCGGTTAAGTTATTGTACCGATGTGAGCCTGCAGATAGGATTAGAGTCTAGGATCTCATCCATATACTTGACATTCTTTTTTGACTCCAAACTTTGAACTCGCGTTTTCCTCCCTTGATTGCATCTTGTTGATCCCTTTCTACCGTGAATCCTTACTTTCTCGTGCTTAATGTCGGTTAGGAAGATGACTACAGTAGTATATGCTCATAGGTCAAACGCGTGACTAGAAGGATTACATTCACAATTAGTATACATTGAGGTCTTATTTAAGATATAGAGGCTTTTATTTTTTCTAAAAAGTATGATCTTATGGATTAGTTAATTCTAAGTTGGGTAGTAGTAATATTACCAACTTTGAGGACAGAGAGAATTTTATCTTGAGACTACTAGGAGTATTCACCAAAGGATTGATAGAAGATTAAGTAAAATCTTTGATTTTGAAGATTTAGAAAATATTTATGATTTTTGGGTTATAGCTATTCATATCTTTTGAGGATATAAATTGATTTGAGGAAAATTTTCAATTTTGAACTGCGTCATACGATCTATGATTGATAAATTTATTTATATTTTGAGTTTAATATTTCAATTGTGAAAAACAAATCTTCAAATTTTGTCGCATAATTCACGATTGATAAGATTATCTAAATCTTGAGTTTAAAGTTTGGATTTATAAAATTACGATTTTGTGGAAAATTTATTAAGAGATATGATAAAGCTTATTTTGAGATTGATTAGAGGAATCTAATTTTTTTAAGTTATGATGGATGACCTCAACCGACTAGAGAATAAAAAAGTTTAGTTTGTGCATATTGGAGGAAAAATATATATATTTTTTGTCATACTAAGGGTTATCTTAGGGTTATTAAAGACTTGAATTATTTTTAGGATTATGCTTGAATATCGTAGTTTATGTCAAGCTTGGAAATACATATTGGGAACTCAAATTTTGGGATTAAATCGTATCTTGATAGAGAACCAAGAGGCCGGCAAGGTCATCCTAATGAGATAGAGGTACTATACATTCCATCCATGATAAGATAGTTGTATATACACAATTATAGCTAGTCTTCAACAAAATCATGTGACTATATCTCAATTTTGACTTACTCGACCTTTCCCCAAATCCAGGTCTTTTATTGTGACCTTCTAATTATTTGAAATTTGAGAAATGATTTAATCGTTCCTTGACTGTATCCACCTAGGAGACTATCTTCTCTCTGAAAACTGTGTCCCTAAATTATTTTACTAGATTCCTTAATTAATTTTATTTCATGCTTCAACTTGATCTTCTTTAATGTTTGTGCATTAGTTGTCACTTCATGAACTCCCACTTTCTATTTAAGATCTTTTTGTGTCCTTTATCGTGACTTTGATATTTGGAGTGTAATACTAGTTGTTACCTTCTAACAAATTTCATATGTAAGACCTAGACGAGCTCACCTTCATGTACGTATATCATGTCCCACTCAAACACGTCCCTTGGTACTCTATTTTTATGATATAAATTTTGGGTCATAAATACTAGACTATAACCTTTACCATGATACCGATATATTTTTCGACCAATGATAGGGACTCAACCTCGACTCAATTCTTTCGATCCGATATGTGATTTTGTTCTACTTAATTCCTTAAATGCTTAATTTTGTGCTTTATCTTGATTGCTTGACCCATTCTCCCATCACACTACTAGTTTAACTCTTGTAAGTTGGGTAGACTACCTCATGACCTAACAAACCTTTGTCCTTGTGACCCATATTGATAAGTTTACTTAGACTATAGAATTCAGAGGACCCTAACTTATTTAGTCAACTAAGCCGTAGATAAGAAAATACTAGGACGACTGCATAAGCCCAAACTTCGGCAAGACTTAATTTTAATGTATCTTCAACTATTTAATTTCCTTTATTAGTATTCCTTACTTATATTTTGACTATCTTATGATGCTAATTTAGCCTTAGTTTTGCAAGCTTATTCTTTTATCGAGCTTGTTCACGACATATGTGTTATTGGGGACGCCCACTAATACATTGTCTAATCAGAACCGGTGCATGATGGTCTGATCAACCTAGTGCATTTGGTTCGCTTTTCATATATTGTTCTACGTAGATGGAGACACAGTTAAACTTGGCCTCTAGAATTCCATCAGCGACTGCCTTGGTAATTCTTTTTGAAAATTTTCAATCGTTTTTGAACCACTTATTCGTATTCGATATTATCTTCTTCGAACTCTTTATTATTTTCGTCGGCCTATATTAGAAAGACAAACACTCGTACTTGATATCCCCTTAGTTGCCCACCATCTATTGCCAAGATAGTTAACAACCGACCAACCAATGTGACTATATTTGTCACGACCCGCACCCTAGAGTAAGGGCACGAGAAGTGGGTACGTCCAGCCTATGTCGCAGTGTCAGCGGTAGAACGCTGTCCTAGGTCACAATATCTAACAATATAATGCTAAGCAGTTTATACTCCCTGAATGGGGGTGACATAGCAGAATGTAAACCCAATCACAACTAAGGAAAAAGAAGCACGATATGATATAGAACTCAAATGAAATACAGATGATCAGAAGAGTCTAAGTGTCTAAGATAACAACTCAGCAACATCCAGAAATACAAAGTCTCAACTACAGAGTATGAAAGAATATATACAATCCAGATCTCAAATGACAGATAGTAAAACCTAGACTAAACTAGTCCCAAGATAACATAAGTGAGATAAAGCCTAACCAAAATAGTCTAGGCAGTAGGGGTAATGTCATCAGCTAGAGCTGGGTCCTCCTGAGAGTCCAGCTCACAAGTGTCGTCTAGGGCTGTCCCATAGAAGGTGTCAACACCAGCCTCATCTTCGTCCTCTGTAAACATTCAACGGTGCCCAATCAGGACGGAGCGAGCACAATACATCTCAAAAGTTCATAGCAGGTTAGAAAATATAAGCATGCAGTAAAGTAAGTTACAGAAAACTGAAAAGAAGTATAGAATGTAAACAGTGAGAGAACTGTAATAGAAATATCTACTATAAGTAGAGAAGTAACAGTGGCTAGTGAGTCAGAGTACAATATAAACATGTGAATGGCATAGGAGATTCTGATGAGACACTACGAAGGTGATCAGATGAGATACTACTTGGATATTATTCACATGTCTACTTCTACTCTCCCGTACCCCCAATCAATACACAAGGATCCAGCCAGGTTATGTTATGATCCATGCATTGGCCCACAAGGGGTGATACATGGTAGGCCCAAAAATGGGTGATTCTAGGAATGTCCATAAATGGGTGATTCAAGAAAGACTCTGTGATCATGAGAGTACATGTCACAAGTGATCAATGAACCATGAAGCATAGTGATACACAATGTAAGTAAAACGTACAGAACATGTAGTATCCGATGCTCCCTGAGGGAATAACATCTTAAGAAAGTATCTATATAGTACTAATCCGTGTGACCAACGTGACAGTATCAAGTAAAGTGATTTAAAGCAGGAGAATAATTCTAACAGGATATGAAATGATCAGAGAATGTACTCGCCGGTTTCCTGAGTATCTGAAGAGTATCTACTGTCCGAGGAGTGGTGTCTGTCTCCTATAGAACAGTACAAGTCACAACATGTCTAAAATGATGAAATAGACTGCTACAATGCATCTACATGCTGTCTAGGTCAAACTAGACTAAAGTCAACACTTGGTCAACTCCAGTCAACTATACTAGTCAACTAGGTCAAGCAAACCATTCCAAGTCTAAACCTAGACTAACAAGTCATTCTAATCAATATAGGCCTAACCAAGCCTACTAAACCTAAGAACACCAATACAAACAATGTCAGGGTATCACACACAAGTTTTATGTATAATATATAGACTAATGAAGATAGACAAGGCTATAATATGCCTATCATTCACATCAACATCACAACTTACATATATATATATATATATATATATATATATATATATATATATATATATATATATATATATAATATATATATAATATATAAAATATATATATTAAAATATATATATATATATATATATATATATATATATATATATATATATATAATATATAAATATATATATTAAATATATATATATATATATATATATATATATATATATATATATATATATATATATATATATATATATATATATATATATATATATATATTTATATATATAAAAATATATATATATATATATTTTTTTTATATATATATATATATATAAAATATATATATATATATATATATATATATATATATATATATATATATATATATATATATATATATATATATATATATATATATATATATATATTTATATATATATATATATATATATATATAATATATATATATATATATATATATATATATATATATATATATATATATATATATATATATATATATATATATAAAATATATATATATATATATATTATATATATATTTTATATATATATATATATATATATATATATATATATATATATATATATATATATATATTTTTATATATATATATATATATAAAATATATATATATATATATATATATATATATATATATATATATATATATATATATATATATATATATATATATCACATTCACATATATGAAATACCAAGGCATCTCTATAGGAAGCTCTATATAGGCACATACTTATATACATACATATATATATATTAGAGAATGGAAAAAAAATGTTTAGAGAATGGAAAAGGCCACACAAGTGAGGGTGTGTATTGTGTCTAGTGACAGGGAAACAGTGTCAATTGAAAACAGTGGAGGATGAGTGTGTGTGGTGTCCATAGAGTACATGGTTGCATTCATTAAACCATTTATTCGTGCATATATTTCTATATCACATACACTTGTATATATACATAGAGGCATAATATGTAAAGAGATATAGAGGAAATGAAAGGAAAAAGGCAAATGGAAAGAAGGAACCAACTGAGGAAGGAATGGAAACAATGGAAAGGAAATAAAAAATGAGCAATAGGCCAACTGCCCAAACTAAAATCAAAGGCAAGCCATTCTCAGGTTTTAACATGTGTGTATAAACATATGTGAATTCCCAATACTTAGCTTGGAAACAACTTAGGAATCAACATGTAATCCTATGCTACATGTCAATTTGTGTAAAAGTGAACCAATATAATATTCAGTCCAGTTCTATATGTATAAGGAACTTTTCAGTCAACCATGAATATTCTCAGAAAACTCAGTGTGGAAGGGTCATTCAGGGTTCTCAGTTGACAGTCATTGCAAATCTCAGTTTTCTGATTTAGGATAGGGAAGTATCCATATCAATGTGTGTATAGGGACAGGGTTTCCAGTTGAGTGTGTGTGTAAATGATACATAGCAGTGTGAGGAACTGTGACATGTGTGTGAGAGACATGAGTCATACAATGTGTGTGTGTTAACAGCGAAACATGTATGCAGGAATCCTATTCGAAAGTGTCTCAGGAATTGATATTTCAGTGTACAGGCCAATCCTGTGTATAGGGTTAAGACCTGTGTGTTCTCAGTTGACAACCCAAGACAGTGCATAATCTGAAAATAATGAATCAAACATAAAACAGTGAATCCAATATTGATGAACCAGTGAAGCCCAATCTCAGGTTTAGGACATATGACAGATCAAATAACCAATCATAATTCGAATTTCCATTAATCCCAAATTCGACCATTCACTAATTTGAACTAACAATGAACTAAAAATATGTAATTTGGATCAATATTGAATCTAAGTATCAAAATCAGTTTAATTATAGGAATTAAAATCAAATCAAAACTGAATATACATGTATCAGTCAATACATTCGAATCCAATGTTCAAAATTCCATTAATGATCCTAAAACTTAATCTATCATGTAAAACCTATCTAGTAGGTATTAATACACATGCTCATAACCAATATGATAATTTAACATTAGTTTATATCAATACAATTGGATTTAAAACTCATTAATTGAGAACTGTACACTGCGTATCAGTCCTAAAGGGAGATTCAAATTCGACTATTAAAACACATTAATATTAGAGACTAAGGTTTGGTAATTGAAGAACAACAAGTTCTCGTGTCTCCTAGGTAGATTTGTGTCCAGCACAATGCAACACAGCGCGTGTCCAAGCCACAGAACATGAATCGAGCACTTACAGTGCACGTTCAAAATACTGTGCAGTGCACATGTACACGCTTGTCGTGTACACGACATGACACGAGCTAGGACACGTGCTCGTGTCAGTGGGTACGCCTAGGGTTAGTCTAGGTCTGACACACCCTAAATCGCACCCAAGTGTCGCCGTGTCCGACTTACAAAGCCGTGTCCGAACCCAAAAATACAGACTGAACTAACAGTGTAAAACCTGTGCAGAGTGAATCTCGTGTCCGACACGACACAAAAAGACTTGGGACTTGGGGGGAAGACTCGCAGACGTTGCCCCTACCCCCTCGTCCAAACTCAGCTCGCCACGTGGCCTGTGCAGTGAGCACAAGGCCACAAGTAGCAGGGGATCACTGTACACGCGCGCGCAGGCATGTGCATGAGTGCGACACGACACCAAATTGACACGAAACACGCTCAGTCGAGCAAAAACACATAAGCCACATCCAAACACAACTTTCTATTCATTTACATTTCAAAATCTCGATCGAAATGCCCACTGTGGTATTTCGTCGAACACCTGCGTTCGGTTACTGATACGTGTCCGATACGGACACGTATAGGACACAAAATGGTGCAAACCCTATTCCTACAGTACAAGGACACCTAGGGCTTGGTGTTTATGCAAAGAAACCCTAATTTCAATGGAGGGATAGAGTTTTACCTAGGTGTGTTCTTCACAACAAAAAGCCTCTTCAAAGGAGATCTCCAAAAGCCACTCAAAGTCTCCAAATTGTTTCAATCCTGAGATTTGACTCCACAAACAGTAGAAGAACAGTATTTAGAATACTTGGAAGAAATCTCAATAAAAATGGAGCACAAATGATTAATCTATGAAGAAATAAAAATGAAGTCTAACCTTGTTCTTAGGAAAATGATAGAATATTGAAAAGAGGCACAACTTTCTAAAGAGATACTTTATAGGCAAGGGGGTCCTTGGCTGGCCACTAGCTAGGGTTAGGATTTCTAGGGGTGCATCTAAGGCTAGCAATGCATCATGACTATTTGGATGGCCTAGAATCTAGGGCTCCTTCCTAGTCAAGTTGCAACACAATTACTTAGCTAATCATGACTTAAACCTATTTAACCAATGCTAGCTAAACTCAATGTGACTAACTAGACTAGCTATGACTAATCTAGGTTAGGTTCGATCTAGGTTAGGCTAACCTAAACCACATGGCAATCAATTAACTAGTATTTAAATCATACCATTCTAATTAATCATTTTAAATTCCTAATAAAATATATTAAATTCAAATAATTCAAAAATGATAAAATACTCTCAAACTAGATATGATAAATGAAATACCCTAATCACATGGCTAGGCTCTAGGTCACTATCTCTAGGGTTACACTAGCAAAACACCAAATCACAAGTCACGATTTTAAATAGTTTAAAAATGATTAAAAATCACCAAAAAATCATAATATGAAATAAATATCAATAAATAATAATTATAATTACAAAATTTCAAAATTACTCTCATCTGGAAAGCTGGGTGTTACAATATCCCCGTCTTGAGTTACATTTTTTCCTCTACCCTAGATTCATTATCGCAACCTTCTAATCGTTCTTGAAACTTGAAAATGATTCTAATCATTTTCTTAACCATACCTTAAACCTAGATGACTATATTCTCTCAAGAAACCATCTCTCCTAAATGTCTAAATTATTCTCTTTGACCTACTCAATTCCTTTCTATTCTCTAATTTATGTTATCATAATTTTATTACCTTGACTAGCGACCCTTCTTCAATTCCATAACCATGATGTATTTTTGCAGATATCAAAATCACGATCTTCCAATGCATGTTTGTGTCGAACGTCGTTTCTTCTTCGCCTCATCCAAAAATTTAATCGTATTTCGATATTGATGAACTCTTTCTACATCCCCTACCCTAGCTATTCCTAAATTTCGAGGACGAAATTCTTGTAAGTTGGGTAGGAAGTAAAATTGTAACACCCACTTTTCTAAAATGAGGGTAATTTTAAACTTTTATAAAAGTTTATTATTTAATAATAGGATTTATGATTTATAGGAATTTTTAATTAATTTAATACTATTTAAAATTGGTAATTATAATTTTGATATGTTAGCTAGTGAACCCTAGAACTGTTGAGCCTAGAGACTAACCATGACCATGGGGACCTAACCATGTGAGTAGAATGACTATTTACAACTTTTTAGGCTAAGGGTATTTTGGTTATTTTGTGACTTTTGAATTATTTAGGATTTTGATTAATTGGTAAATTATAGATTATTTTAATAATATTTAAATTGATTTATTGTGAATTTGGTCATTTTTCATATTTTAATATTTTGGGAATTTTTATATTTTAATATTGATTTTATGGGATTTGTTTAGTCGGGTTTGAGTTTCGTTTTGTTCTGACTTGTGTTAGTGACCCGGGTAGCTTAGACTGTAGAGGGGATCCCAAGATTAGTTAGTTATGGCCCACAAACTCCACTAATTAAGTTAGTGAGTTTAGACTAATCCCACTTGTTAGATTGGTTAGGTTAGAGGCTTAAATTTAACCCTTTTGATCCCAAACTTGAACCTAACTTAAAATTAACCAAGAGGACTAGTTGAGGCCTTATTGGGCTTTCCCCCAAGGCCCAAATAGGGTTTAATAGCAGCCACTATAGCTAGATTAGCCTTCCTTCCTTTCATTTCATTCTATCTTGCCTCTTTTCCTTCACAAAGTGTTCTTCTCCAAATTAGAGAGCTTACCTCTTTGATTTAATCTCCAAATCCTTACATCCCTCCACCAAAACTTTCATCCAAC
>JANAVB010018600.1:17124678-17152178 GCA_029216955.1 Iris pallida | reverse complement strand
CGTAGAGCCTGATTTAGATATACTTATCCTAGTTATGAAATCTAAATTTTCTTGCAGCCATACCGGGTGGCGTGGTAAGAATTCTAGATAACATGACTATAGGGTGTATACCTTCGTTATGGACTCTATTGTTTATTGCAGCTATGCTTACTAGCGTGGCAAAATTCTGACAACATGATTTCAGGAAGACGTGTTTGGTATTAGATTTTATCTTAAATGGGTTCATTTCTTTTAATAGTTGATGAAGAACATATTTTATCATTATTATTTTTTTGCCATTATTTTTTGTATTACCATTTAAAAAAATAAAATAAAACTATCTTTACATCAATCACTTGTCTCGTATCTAGTTCTGTCAGCTATACTTTGAAACCCTTGAACCTCCATATCTTTAACCTTCGAAAGGTCGAGGAAGTAACGTAAATCATCTAACTCGGAAAAGACTTGATTTGTTATCTTGTGATAATCTTGTGCCTATGAGTAGAGAAGGGTAGGAGGGCTTCCTGCACTCTCTTGCAACAACAACTACCTGCTGCTATAGGCAATATAGGAGTAGTAGCTCCTTAGCAGTACACACATATGCACGAATTTCACAGGTAGGATCCTTAGGGACAGGGGATACACCACAGGTGTAGGCAAGCAGCAGAGCTTGAGGGGCAAGGGTTTTAGGACATTGTACATAGATTATCTACTATAGGCGGCAGTGCACAAGTGCACTAGTATTTGTTCTTTTATGTGTGTGGTCTGTGATGAGGGTGCAGTGAGTTTAGCAGAGTGTGTAAGAGAGGGAATTTAGTTACCTGCAGATTCTTACTGCTCTAAAACAGCAACAACAACAACAATTCTTGTTTGCAACATGTGTGTAATAGATGAGGTTATGTGTGTGTGTGTGTTTGTCGAGTTTCCTAGATGAGCGAGTATATGCCTAGAAGGGTCTGCCATGTATAGATGTGAATAGGTGAAGAGAGAGTGAGGGTTAAAAGTGATGGATGTGTGTTGGTGTTGGTGAGTGTAGTAAGTGTCCTATGGGAGTGAATAGGCACAGGGAATGTATGTAAGAGGTTGTGTGTATGCATGAGAGAATGTATGCATGAGTGTGATGGAGTGTGCATAGAGTGTAAGTGAGTGGAGAGTGTCATGAGAGGGTGAGTGACCTGCTGTTGGCACTACATAGCAGTGTGCAGTAGGAAGGTGAGGGTTTATATAGGTCAATGGTGATAGGGGCATTGTGCTTTGCTGCAGAGAGATGCACTAGGTCAGGACCTGTGCATAAGTACACAGGTATTGGGGAATAGGGGAGGCAGGCCCCTAACTTAGCTTTGTTTAGCTTGGGCAGACCTGCTTTGGGCCTGCACAGCAGGGCATATGCCCAGGGGCAAACTACAAGTGCAGTTGATCATAGGCAGGGCCTTGGTCTGTTGCACACAAGCAAGGGTCTGTATAGGCCGGAGAATAGGGTAAGGGAATGGTGCTTTTGCCACAGGAGTGGGTGATTTAGGGTTTTCTTCAGGCAGCACGTTAGCCTTTCTAGGCAGGAACTTCCTGCACACAAGCATTTGCCTATGCACACACAGGCAAGATAGGGAGCAAGGGCTCCCCTGCACAGCAGTAGACAGGGCCCTATGTGGCCTTGCACTGTTCTGTCAGAGCATTACATGTGTGTGTTTGTGTTCTGTGAGTAAGAGTGTATAGTGTGTGTGTGTGTGTGTGTGTGTGTGTGTGTGTGTGTGTGTGTGTGTGTGCGCGCGCGCGTGTGTGTGTGTGTTTGAAACATATGTGTGATAGTAGGTAATGTAGGATATATATATATATATATATATATATATATATATATATATATATATATATATATATATATATATATACAGTAGATAGGTAATGTAATGTAGTGTATGATAGGTAATGTAATGTGGGTGTAGGTATGAGTAATTTACCTATGTAAGAAAGTAGGTGAAAGGGGTATTACCTATGTAGTATAATGTGTAGGTAAGGGTAATATAGTGAGGAAATGTGTTTATATGTACAGGTAGTAGAGGATGGTGTATTGGGTTACCTATGATAGGTACCATAGGTATAGGGGTGTTACCTATATGTTAGGTAACATGTAGATAGGGCATTACCTATATGTAAGTAATGTGTATTGGGTGTATAAGTAGGGCAATTCATGATATCCTATAGGTATCCTAGGTAGGTAGTCACCTAGGTAAAGCCTAGAATAGCCTAGTATATGTTAGTTTACCTTGATACGACAAGGTATTGACCTAGAAACCTAGGTTTGACCAGATCTGACCAAGTTGATTAGTTTGACCCTAAAAGTCAACTATTGAGTCAAATTGACCTAGTTTGACCACGGAGACCTAATATTGACCTAGTTTGACTTCCATGACCTAAATTTGACCTAGAAATCATATTTCATCTTAGATATCTATGCTTAACACACCGAAAAACCAATTAACTTTAATATTTCATCTTTAGGTTTGTGTGACACCACTTTGGATGTCGATCCTCACTCGTTCATCAGGACCACAAGCAAGTGTATTCCATGTTCTCTTTTATTCCCTGATTGTTTTCTATTTTATTGACTAGATATGTGTTCATTGTTTATTGACACACTGGATACACGTGATTAGTTTTTGCGTATTCTATTTATGTTTATCATGTTTCGTAATTTTTTCGTGCTTATCGTGATTACCGCGGTTATCATGTTTATCATGATTACATGTTTCGTGCTCTGACTTGAGTCCGTGATTACTAGTCGGGTGGGAAGAAAATGCCTTAGTATATATATGATCAAACCTAATAGCCCATGATTATTGTAGCTCATGATAGACTGTGGATACTGTAGACTGTGGCCAATAGTTGGATCATGCACAACCGATCACATATGGAACATGGCATTTCCAAAACACTTAGTAGTAGTTGGTTTACTCCTTCAAATGTTTCTTTTTACTCATATGATTACCCTATTGTAATTGCTCCAAGACTGCTTCGTACTTCATGATTACCCTATTATTGTATCTCCATATTCTTTTTATTGTTATATAATTTCTATCATGCTATGAATAGTTATCATGCTTATACTTGTTCCAATCCTGACTAGATATATTTTTCAGTTGACGAACTCGAGGATACATGGCCTACCTATTACGGTGCTCCGGAGACCCAAGGAGTGGATCCTCCGGCAGAGTAGACTAGTTTTTTCCTAGATGGATGCTAGTTAGATAGCATCGTTATTGCTGGATTTGTCTGTAGTCATATACATTTGAGACATGTTATATTATTTGGGATATGTACTTATTTGTAGACTTCTAGACTCTGTTTGTATTTGACTTATGCTACTAAGCTCTATTTCATCATTTTATATCTTCTATCTATTCGTGATATCATCTTTCTTAGATATCTGTGATTGAGTATACATTTCTAGATGATATATTATTCCTCCATACGGAAATGAGATATACTATATACATGTTATTATTCATATATGTTAGATTGTTAGATAGTATAGTTGAACTATACAGCGTTCTACTACCGATATTGCAACATAGGCTAGACGTATCCACATGCTCGTACCCTTAAATTGGGTGCAGTTCGTGACACGTTTCTATGGTGGTCCATGTAGGTCTAGATCACAACTAGTATGATTTCGTAGTTTTTCTCGGACTTAGAGTGCTATTACGAGCCTACTATTATATCACGATCCGCATCTAGTGTGTAAGGGCATGAGAAGTGGATACGTCCAGCCTATGTCGCAGTGTCGGCGGTAGAACATTATCCTAGGTCACAACATCTAGCAATAACCATACCTGCACACTAATATACACTCAAAAAGGAGAACAATATAAAGATACAACTCAATCACAACATCTAAGGTAGAATAAAGAGAATATATGTAAAGATAAGATAAAAGAAATAATCTCCAACCAGCTATAAATGAGAGTAATATCTGAATGTACAAACATCTATCAATATCCAGAAACTGAAAGTACATAAATAAGACAACTAATAGAAAACTATTATATAAATCTAATCTAGACAATAGGCAAGTCTTCAACAACTGTAGGATCCTCCTGAGGGTCCAAGTCACCGGTGTCATCTAAGCCTGTGACATAATACGTAGGACAGAACTCCTCCTCATCACATGTAATATTTTCAACAGCCCAATCAGGACAGGAACGAGCATAATACATCTCACGCAGTTCATATCTTGACAAGAAATATAAAGCATGTGATATGCTAAGATACATGAAACGCTGTAAGAAATAAGCATGGAAGAAAGCGAGAAAACTGACAAACAAGTCTATCTATATATAATAATAGAGAACTATAAGTGACTATGTGATTTAGAGTACGAGATAAACATGTGAACGGCTTGATTTGCACATGATTATACTAAAGAGTTTGTACATGATTACACTACTTTAGAATTGTTCACATGACTATTTCTACTCCTCCATGCCCCAACCAATACACAAGGATCTAGACAGGTTATGTTATTATACATGATAGTTTATACATGAAGCTCATGAGATCATGAGAGTACATGAGAGCACATGAGTATACATGAATAATAAGAGTCCACAAAATACATGGTGTTCGTGAAAAGCACATGATACGATGTATTCGATGCACCCGAGGGGGATAACATCTCATGTAAAGATCCATATAGTACTAATCCGTGTTAATGTCGTGTCAGCATCAAGTAAATAAAACTATAACAAGAATATAATTCCTAACAAGTATAAAACAGTCAGAGAATGTACTCGCCTGATATCCTGGCTGTCTGATGAGAATATGAGTCTGAGCTGGAGTATCTGAATCCTATTTTGAGCAACACAGCTCACAACATGTCCAGAATGGTAATATTGAACTTTACAATGCATTCTACATGATTTCTAGGTCATTCTAGACTAAAGTCAACTCTTGGTCAACTCTAGTCAACTATATTAGTCAAACTAGGTCAACTAAGCCATTCTAGTCTAAACCTAGTCTAACAAGTCTAAGTAGGCCTAACCAAGCCTATTCTAGTAAACAAGTACAACCACAAGCACAAATACCAAATATAACACACACAAAGTATAAATAGATACTAATATATATATATATCACACCTATAGGCCATTGCCCATAACATACAAATACTATATATATATCATATATACATTCATTCTCATTCACATTATTATATATACATATACATATATAGCTGGGTGGGTGTCAATAGAGTATATAGTGTTAGTGTCAACAAGTGTTAATGGTGTATGTGTCAAGGTGAAATGTGTATAGTGTCAAGCATAGTGAGGTGTAACATGTGAATAGTGTCACAACAAGTATAGAGAGTTAATGAACATGCAAATGTGTCAAAATTGTAATGAAGGGTTAGTGTATATGTGTTATAGTGTACATAGAGTATGAGTGTAGGGGAGTTTAGTGTTCTGTCAACATGAAACTGGCGGTAAGGGGTTATTATCAAAGAGTGTAATTTGTACAGACATGTATAAAGGGATGTGAATCTCAGAAAAATGCACCATGTAATGTCAATCTCAGGAATTGCAATATATATAACCTAAACTTCATATTCAGTCAAGTTTTTGAACATCTAGCCCATTCGAAAACTCAAATTTTGATCTCAATCCTCATTCAATGTGAAACCCTGCTATGTAACATCCATCTAAACATGTATATATGTTAATCATCAACAAATTAACCTTGAATTAGCAGTTAAAATCATAAGAAAATTCTGAAACTCACTTTTCAGTCATGAATCGAGTATTCCGTATATTCAAAACCAAAATACAGCCTAAACATGAATACATATGCAATCCCATCTATGCAACATCATTCCAGGTATGTATACAAGCTAACCATCATCAATTAACCATAAATTACAATTTAATTCAGTTTAAAACTCTGAAATTCCGTATCAGTCAAAAAAAAAGGAATTGTAAACATTAAATCTCGATTTGATTTAGAAACCCAAAATACACAACTAAACTAATTGTAAACTGGAGAATATGAAGGGGTACACATGTGTGTCATGCTCGTATCAAATTCGTGTCAAAATCTTGTCCAGATTGTGTCCACAAATTGCGTATCAGTACTAGGTCACACGCGTGCAGTGCAATCATCGTAGGGACGTGCACATCGATCTAGAACTCGACACAGGCCACGTCTTGCCTCGTGATCGTGCACGAGGATCGACCTCACATAGGTCTAGGTGTCCAATACCCTGCCACACGATCACGTGTCCACGTGTCGAAGAATCATACGCATATCAGAGCGGGCTTGCACGCGCGTGCACGACAAGCCCTGATCCGTGAGGTTCGATTTGCGAGTCCGATATGAAACAAGATAGCATGGCACTTGGGGGCTAACGTGTTAGTCATGGCCCCAAGCCATACACCAAGTTTCGCATGTCCAAGTGGCACAAACACTATGCACTGCCACCCGATCAGCAGGGCACACACGCGAAGGCTCGTACGACATGTCATGTCCAAATTGGGACATAAAAATGATACGACACGATGCTCCCTGCCTGGGAAAATGAAAACTCAAATGTAGGGCTATAATCCTATTCAAATAGATTTCAAAATTACGAACAAAAATTCCTTTGTGGTATTTCATCAAACACCAATACAAGAATACTGATACGTGTCCGATACGGACACCAAATCAATAAAAATTCTTACGAAACTCATCCTACAGCTAGGGGCCACCTAGATGGATGCATCTACGGGAATGATTTATGAAATTATAGAGTTTTGGAGAGATTACCTATTGAGATGAATTTCCTATAGAAAGCTCCAAATGTGTAGATCCTTCTTGCGGCTCCAAAACTCTAATGCACTTCAATTCTGAATTTCCTCACCATCAATAATTTATAAACAAAGATCAGAACCTAATACAAAAGACTAGGGTTTAAAAGGAGAAAAAATAAAAAAGATAGGAGGGATACTTACTTCGGTTTTTGCCAGAAGGAGAAGAAAATGAAAAAGAGAAGAATTCTCAACATAAGATATTAAATAGGCTTCCCACTTGACCTAACTTGGCCGGCCACAATATGATGGGCTAGGGTTTCCTAATGGTTGGGCTTGGGCCTCTTTCTATGGTTAAAATGACTCATTAATTAAAAAAGTTCTAACTAGCCTCTAATCAAACATGCTAACTAACTTCTAACCTGAACTAACTAGAATAGGATTTATTAATACTAACTAACCATGCTAACTAAATCACTAAGTCATGGTGAGACACTAGGCTAGGTTGCACCAAGGCTATATTATCAAAAGGACAAATTACGACACCACTAATATAATATTTTAAAATAATCAAAGAAATTTACAATTACCAAAATACCCTTAACTAGAAAAGTGGATGTAACATATTACGATATAGGTTATAGGCTATATTAGGGCATACTCAATCACGATTTGGAAACTTCTGAACTTTTAATTACAATTTTAAATCTTCTTTTGTAATTATTCTTCGAATTCAATTATCCTTCCTGATAATATCTTATATTGTGCCATATTGACTTTCTTGCTTGATCTGTCTTCAGATGCTACCGAAGACTAGGTCACAGCGCTCTGGACTAGTGGGACCCATGATAGCTTCGGAGGGGTTTGCTACTTTACGACCTCCTGCTCCAGCTACGGGAGCTGAAGCTGTATAAGTTGCCCCTACTGCTTCTTCCGTCCATATGGAAGTATCAGCTACATTTGGAGACAATCTTTCGTCGGTTCAGAGGAATGTCCAAATACAGCCAGATGTGATTGCTTTGCCACTAGCTGAAGCAGCACAGACGTTCATGTTGTTCCTGCATATAATAGAGGTATAAAGGTCCCAGAAAGAGGCTCAGCAGCGACAGGCTGAGATAATGCGCCAGAGCATCGAAAGTGCCCACCAATTGGCACTTGTTGTAGTGGAGAAGGTGCCTACCTCTCCGCCTCAAAATGCTCCAGTCCTGCTACAGCGGACCATTCCTGGTACTATTATGGACTTCAAGAGGATGTTTCCTCAAGAGTTCAAGGGTACCAAAGGGATCCTTTGTGCTGACGACTGGCTAGAGGATATTGAGAGGATCTTACAGTTGGCATAGATACCAGAGAGCTTTCAGGTGGAGGTAGCCACTAGTCAATTATCCGATCCTGACTGGATGTCTCCTCGTTTACTGCCTACTTTTTATTTACTACTTCGTAATTCATGATTCCCATGTTGTTGTATCTCCATATTATTTTCATTATTATACAGTTTCTATCATGTTATGAATAGTTAGCATGCTTGCACTTGCTCCAATCCTGATTGGATATATTTTTTAGTTGATGAGCTCGAGGATACATACCCTATCTATTATGCTGCTCAGGAGACCCAAGGAGTGTGTCACGCCCCGACTCGAAAATCGTTCGTCCTCGTTTGATTTCATCGAATTGATCGTCCTCGCTGGGACGTGATGTCATACGAGTTTGGAGTTGCACTCGTACAAGACAAGATGACAGGTTCTCAAAATGGTTTTCTTTGATTTAATGTTTAGCAACGAAATAGACATAGTGTTTGAAATAATTATCTTTATTTAATAAGCAGAAGAATTACAAAGGCTTCTAATAGCCCAAATGAATCATGTCAGATTGGCTTACAACACTCAAGTTCTCTCTTGCCCATGAAAGATTTCACCATTCTATACATCAGGTCTTCTATATCTCTGCTGCATCAATCATGTTGCAAGTAATCTGGTGAAGGATCAGTACTAATCTGGTACGTGAAAGATTTCACCGTCCCATGAAAGATTTCTAACCGAATTGATCGTCCTCGAAATGCTACGACATTCTATGCCTCAGCACGTTAAAGCGAAGCTTCGCCGTGGGCAATCAATTACGTATATCCTGCAAGTAATCTGGTGGAGGATCAGTACTAATCCTCTCGCGCACTGATAAGACTCACTTTGCTAAATCGATATTAAGTGGATATATGAATCATGCAGCTTAAGTTGTGATCTTTCTATCTTTATCTTAGGATCAATTTCATAGCATATTCGAAAGCAGTAAAATATGTATTTCAGGTCAAGCATGTTATCATTATTCATGTAAGCAATACAGGCAACATATAGCAATATCGTATTGTTTTGTGGCGTGACTTGTTATCAATAGTGATGCACTCGCCCTTGTATCGACGTAAGGGGAATACGCCTACCATCTTTCCCTGTCATGTCATAAGTGATATTTGTGCAGGATCTCTATGTGCCTGCACTTTCAGCCTACCGTTTTTTAACTTTATGAAGGTCACTAAAATTCCAAGCCAGATTGGACTTATGTTACTCATATGTAAGATGATGATCACTCCATCTGAGATTGCTAATCCCTTATCCGGAGGACCCGAATTACTTGGTAAGTGGCTTATCACATCAATAGCAGGTCACAAGCCGTCTTAATAAAGTGAACCAACATAACAAATCTCAATTCCTAAATCACATCCCTCTTTGGTCGAACGGTCCTGGCGCCCCAGCGTACCATGTTTGAGGGATCCAACACCCATGCACGGTCTATATACCTCAAGTCCATGTGACCATGCAACGCGCATCAATTTTAAACAACCAAACATTCGATTCATGCAACTCTATTTCCATTGGCATAATACCCCAACTCAATTTTCATCAACGAATGCCCCAAGGGCCATAAATATTTCGAGGCAGCATGCTATATTCAATTCTTATTCGATATCCTTCGAGTCGTGTATTCGATGCGCGTCTCGATTCAGTGTTTTCATGTTCTACGCCTTAGTGTTAAATGTGTTAGACTTATGTTCCTTCCTTTCGACTCGTGCACTGAGGTACGCCTCGATAGGATATTCAATATTCGATAGCTCGTGCACCGAGGCACTCGTACCGATATGGACTTTCGATATTCTAGCATACTAACTCATGTAATGAGGCGCACATTTGATTGATATTAAACGACTTGTGCCTTGAGGCACATTTCGATCCAATCGTTCAATGTCCTATGACTCGTGCATTTGATGCACTTGTTCATACAATTCTCCCATGTTCTTATGGCTTGCGCATCGAAGCGCTCGCTTTTACGGTATTTCAATGTTCTATGGTGACTTGTAAATTTGATGTATGTTTCAATTCAATTGTTCTATCTTAGTGTTTGACATGCCATACGATTTCTCTCCTTTGAGCCACGCCCGTGGACTCGATAGGTTAACTTAGCATAAAATGGTACATTTTAATTTGGCATGACGGAGTAGAAAGAAGGGTCAAAGTCCTTCCACCTTAAGCCGATATGCCTTGTCGTTTCGTCGAGCTGATGCGGCTCAATTTTATAACTTTGTTACACAGCCAACTCTTCTGACTTAGCCATTCGAGCACTTTCTGCTGCGTTGAACTACTCGACAGATTTGGCCTACCGTACCCATACCTTAGTTTGTTGTGAGATGTTGCTTTGGTTTTGTGGACATCGCTGTAAATAAGGCACAAGATCGACCTCTTATAATTTAGCATAAAAGCTTAGCCTGTACACGAAACCAACTAAAATCATTACTTGTCAGAACCAGAGTTATGCTTTGCATCGATTCGAATTATTGGGTCTTCGAACCGATTCAATGTTTTCTCGTTCGCTCTTTGCATCGATCCGACTCGATGCATTCCTCGGGTCAACGCAACTCTTTGCATCGATCTGACTCGATGCATTCTTCGAGTCAACACAACTCTTCGAGTCAATGACTCAGCATAATGCACCGTACGGAGCAGGGCATTACATAATATACCACTCAAAACAAGGTTCGTCCTCGAACTGAAACCAACACTCAATCCAAGTATTTATGTAGATCGTTTCACGATCTCGCCCAACTATCGTTGTTCTGTTTCAAACACTCGTGCAAGCTTTTTTTAACTTTCATAGTCTTTCTTGTGGTTCGATTTGAATTCAGTATACCACTTTATTTGGATCGTACACATATTCAAGGCATCGCAAAAATATATGTATTTCAGCCAAGCCCAGTGGTTGAAACTCGGAATGAAGCTAACAAATAAATTTTCAATCCTCGAATACCTGCCATCTCATAATCTCGATCGGACTTATCTCTATCGACCGTTCTTGAAATTCTATCACATATGTATATTCGATACATACGTGATTCCTTCAACAAAGGCACCGCATGCGACGCGATTCAAAATTGCATTCCTTATTTTTTGTAAGTTTCGTACTAACCATCAAATATATACGTTGCGTCAAGCAGTTGCGCATACGATCGAAACAGGTCTCCGCGATGCCTTGCGTTCGAAGTCGCTGCCCAACTATTTCTAAAGTTTCACCTTGTAACTTATCTCAATACGATTTTCCTTTTGTTGACTTGCAAAATGCATCAATATTTAGGGCTACGCCCGCTAGGTAACTTACCTAGAGACCGTGCTTAAATTATTTCGACGCAACTTTAAATTGACGTTGCACAAAGGCCATAATCTATCTGATACAAAAGTTCAATTCAAGTCGACGATACTCAAAGGCAACGATCCCTTTGACACAAAGGTCTCTACGATGCGTCTTATGTTCGATTCCTATCGAGTAGGAATTTTTTAGCCAAATTCTCAACTTGTCCGTCTTGTGACATCGAATATAAATTCGATTCACGCAAGCTCAATTGCTAGGTGAATCCAAATCCAACGACACAACTTGAAAGTCATTCTCTTACCGCTCGCTCTCGTGCATAGCATAATTTTGAGATCGCTATCCGTATCACCAAGTTTGTTTGTGATATTTTTATTTCGATCATCAACCAACATAATCATTCAAGCATTCTTTTGACCAACTCTCAAAATCTGACTATAAAATTCTCAGCCAAGGCTGTTCCATCAATTCCAGAAACAATTATTCGATCGCCTAGACTTATCATCAACATGCACCATATTATATTTGTTCTCGACACAACTCCATATGCGACATCGTATGAGTCATCTTATGGGTCTACAACATTCATTTTGATTTGGCGATCAAGTCTTCTAGGGTCAGCTGCCCCGAAGCTATGCTCGATAATTGTGGATCATTAACAAAGGACAGTTACTACGAACCATGGTATATTATTTCTATAGGACTACCCAAATTTGGGCATAATCATTTCGATCTGCGCAACTGAGGCACAACTATCCTTTGAATAATACATACACTACAGTCAATAATTTTGCAATTCATAAAACATCTACTCGTATTGAGTTCGAGTCTATCTACCCACGATCAACACCCGAGATACTATACTTATCGAAACAATCATCGATAGCTTTATAGTCTCGCAATGATCAATCACAAAGTTTACGATCAACCAGTCCGACATTCTCGTATTGCTCTTTACAAAAATCTTGATATCATAGGCATGTTTTGTTTTGTGTTCTCACATCATGCTTATGTTTACTTGCGTATCAATTTCGATAGGTGATCTCAAATTTGACAGCGTGAGGGTCAACTTTGAATTTGTATCAACGTCAACTTAACTCGTATCGCATACATCCAAGTTCATAACGGACTTTTCTATACGCATCACATCATTTACCGATTTGCCGTATTTTGTTATACTTCGATCGCGTAACTGAGTTAACGATTATCCAACATCGAACCCTCAAGTTATACAATTATGCCCTCTAAGTTTCACGCATTTTGGTTGTACTCAAATGAGTTTCATCTCAATATAACCAACTATTTTGCAGGCATGATTACCCACATTAACCAACTTTTCACCGAGTCACAGTTCGTGTGATCCAATTATAATTTGCATTGACCAACATTTTATCAATTTTGTAATTCGTATGTTCTGACTACCATTCACATCAACTAATATTTTTCATCAAACTCGCATGTCGTGCGACTCATTTATAACGTTCAAGTTTTCTATCCCGCCGATTTGATTATTGTCTCGAAGCATAATTCTTTCGCTAGTCTCAGTCATTCGACCGATGTATCATTCATTGATATAATTCTATGCCCGATCGTTTTAACCGATTATCGAAGAAAGCATCAACATATTGTCATACAAATTTCCAATCGAGTCTCGGTACTATTCCGTTGTTGCGAATAAACCTTCTGCAATTCATGCAATGTGTCGATGTAATCCATCGCACAAGTGGTATAGTATATACAACTCAGAAATTAAATCATTCATCACATAGGTGGTATGGCATATACCACTCAGAAATCAAGTTATTTCTCTCACCTCATACTTCGTATGAATCAATGTTTATTCCGAATAAACCATCCCATAGTGATCATGCCGATCACAAACTTTACTTTCGATTAAATCAAAATCCGACATAACTCAGCCAATGTATACATTTTCTGACTCAAGTTCGGTGCGCGACCGAACAGATTCATTTCTATCGATTTATTATTTCAGTTTCATCCGTTGCACCACGTGAAACGATTTATTTTCGACATTCAAAGCCAATGCTCGAATCCGTTCAAAACATTCAATATCAACTTTCATGTTCATTTACAATACACAAATCTCAATTCAACTCGTTGCATTTCATGCAACGAAAATATTCTATGACTTTGGTTATATCGATGCAACCAATATTTCTCATATCGACTTGTTGTACTGAAACAATAAACATCTCAATTCACATTTTATGACTTGTTGTACTTGCAGCAACAAATATTTCAATTCTTATCATGCGACTTGTTGCACTTGCAGCAACAAATATTTTATGGCTCGTTGCACTCAATGCAATAAATATTTTATTACTTTTTCAGCAAACATCATGTAATTTCTAAAACACAAGCGACAAATTACACTTGTATTAGACTTATTCTATGGAACATCCGGGGTGGCATCGAGTAGACTCAAGAGTTATTCGATTGTGGTAGGCAACTTTTAGAATTATAACGAAGAAGGCGTCATGAGGAAATTGAACCTAGAGATCTAATACCACTTTGTCACGTCCCGACTCGAAAAGTCATTCGTCCTCGCTCAATTTCACCAAATCGACCGTTCTTGCTAGGGCGTGATGTCGTATGAGTCTGGTGTTGCACTCATAGAAGGCAAGATGATAGGTTCTTAAAATGGTTACCTTTGATTCATTATTTAGCAGTAGAAGAAACAGAGTGTGAGAAATAATTATATTTATTCAATAAGTAGCCAAAATACAAAGGCTTCAAATAGCCTAAATGAATCATACAAGATTGTCTTATAACACTCAATTTATCTCTTGCCCACAAAGGATTTCACCGTTCCATACATCATCTCTCCTATACCTTGGCCGCATCAATCTTGTTGCAAGTTCGAACGTCAATGCAGTCGCTTGCCTCAAAATGCTAAGGCATTCCATGCCTCAGCACGTTGAAGCGAAGTTCCGTCGCGGGCAATCCATTACCGGCATCCTACAAGAAATCTGCTGGAGGATCAGTGCTAATCCTCTTGCGTACTGATAAGACCCACTTTGCTAAACCGACATTAAGTAAATATAAATCATGCAGCTTAAGTTGTGATCTTTCTATCTTTGCCTTAGTATCAATTTTATGGCATATTCGAAAGCAGTAAAGCATGTATTTTATGGCAAACATGTTATCATTATTCATGTAAGCAATTCAGGCAACATATAACAATCTCGTGTTGTTTCATGGTGTGACTTCTTATCAACAACGACGCACTCGCCCTTATGCCGATGCAAGAGGGAATATGCCTACCATCTTTCCCTGTCATGTTATAAGTGATCTTTGTGCAGGATCTCTATGTACCTACACTTTCAGCCTACCGTTCTTTAACTATATGAAGGTAACTGGCATTCCAAGCCATAATGGACTTATGTTACTCATATGTAAGATAATGATACTCTGTCCGAGATTGCTAATCCCTTATCCGTAGGACCCCAAATTACTTAGTAAGTGGCTTATCATGTCAATAGCAGGTCGTAAGCCATCTTAATGAAATGTACCAACATACTAAATTTGAATTCCCAAATCATATCCCTCCTAGGCCGAATGATCTCGGCGCCCTGGCATACCACGTTCGAGGGAGCCAACACCCGTGCATGGGCTATATACCTCAAGTCCATTTGACCATGCAATGAGCGTCAATTTCATACAACCAAACATTCGATTCATCCAACTCTATTTCCATTGGCACAATACCCTAACTTAATGTTCATCAACGAACGCACCAAGGGCCATAAACATTTTGAGACAACATGCCTTATTCAATACTTATTCGATATCCTTTGAGTCGTGTATTTGATGCACACCTTGATTCAATATTTTCATGTTCTATACGCCTTAGTGTTCAATGTGTTAGACTTATGTACCTTCCCTCTGACTCGTGCACTGAGGTAGCCTCGATAGGGTATTCAATATTCTATCGCTTATGCACTGAGGCACTCATACCGATATAGTCTTTCGATGTTCTAGGAGGCACGCATTTGATTGATGTTCAACAACTCGTAACTTGAGGCACGTTTTGATCCAATCGTTCAATGTCTCGTGACTCGTGCATTTGATGCACTTGTCAATACAATTATCCCATGTTCTGTGGCTTGTGTACCGAGTGCTCGCTTTATGGTATATCGATGTTCTATAGTGACTTGTACATTTGATGTATATTTCAATTAAATTATTCTATCTTAGTGTTCGACACACGATACAATTTCTCTCCTTTGAGCCACGCCCGTAGACTCAATAGGTTAACGTAGCATACTACGGTACATTTTAATTTGGCATGACAGAGTAGGAAAGAAGGGTCAAAGTCCTCACAACTTAAGCCGATACACCTTGTCGTTTCGTCGAACCGATGCTGCTCGATTTCATAACCTTGTTGTACGGCCAACTCTTCTGACTTAGCCATTCGAGCACTCGTGTTGTGTTGTACTACTCGACTGATTCGGCCGACCGTGCCCATGCCTCAGTCCATTGCGAGGCAATGCTTTGGTTTTGCGAATATGTTGCAAATAACGCACAAGATCGACCTCTTATGATTTAGCGTAAAAGCTTAGCCTCAACACGAAACCAACAAAAATCAGTACTTGTTCGGTCCGGACTTATGCTTTGCACCGATTTGATTTATTGGGTCTGCGAACCGATTCAATGCTTTCTCGTTCGGGCCAACATAACTCATTGCATCGATCCGACTCGATGTTTTCCTTGGGCCAACGTAACTCTTTGCATCGATCCGAATCAATGTATTCTTCGGGTCAATTCAACTCTTCGAGTCAATGACTCAGCATAATACACCGTACGGAATAGGGACATTACAGAGTGGATCCCCCAATAGAGTAGCCTAGTTTTTTTCTAGACAGATGCTAGTTTGATAGCATCGTTATTGCTGGATTTGTCTCCAGTCATATATATTTGGGATATGTTATATTATTCGGGATATGTACTTATTTATAGACTTCTAGACTCTGTTGTATTTGACTTGTGTTACTAAGCTCTATTTCATCATTTTATATCTTCTATCTATTCGTGCTATCATCTTCCTTAGATATCTGTGATTGAGTATATGTTTTTAGATGATATATTATTCCTCCGTGCGGAGATGAGATATAATATTGATAGATTATTATTCATATCTGTTAGATTGTTAGATAGTACTGTTGTGTAAAACCCCTAAATTTCTACTATATTTTTTTAGAAATTTGATACTGATTTTTTTATTTATTTTGTATATTGTACGTCGCGTAGTTGTATTATACATCGCACGTGAATTTTGTTTTTCGTAATTGCTCGATGAGTGCAAATATGTGCGAGCGTACATATTTTAGAAAAATATTTTTTTCTATTTTTATAGTTTCAAAATAATATATATAATAATTATTTTAGCTATCGTACCAAAATTCTAAGCTCATTATTTTATTTATTTTATTTATACAAAGCCTTTCGTATATAACAATTATTGATAATATTTTTTGTGCATAGATATATCATTTTATAAATATTTTATTGGTTTATTTTTTTATAATAATGTAATTTTCAAAATTAATTATTATTATAATTTTAGTGTTCATAAAAATATATTTTAAAATGGTTGATATTTGTTAAAATTAATTATGATGATTTATAAATTTGAATGTATGGATTAAATTTATTTATATTTAATTTGGATTGAATTTGGAATTGATTTGAATTGTTTTTAAAAATATTTAAATTAAGTAGAGAATTATCTATTTTTGGGTTTAAATATTCCTAGTCCTTATCCAACTGGGAATTCCCACATCCTATAAATAGGCAGGTACTCCTTCATAAACTTTTATCATTCACAAATTCTTTCACAAATATTTCTCCAACCCTAATCCCGTGCATCGTGTCCGTGCCCCTATTTTTTCCTTTTCACTATTTTATTTACATGTACATTTCACCTTCTTCGTGTCTACATGTCGGACACAATTTTGACACAGCAAACCCTAATCCTATTCTAAACCCTAATCACTTTCTCTGGCTTCTCCCTTAGCCCCCGCCAACTGCCACCGCGACCCGCTGTCGCCACCACAGCCTCCTCCAACCAACACCAAAACATCCACCATAAAACTCCAATAATCATATACACCATCCACAGCTGTGTTCGTACGTTGTGTCCGTGTCCCCAATCCATCCTACTATTATTTTTATATACAAATACAATCACCACTTTCGTATCCGATGCACCAGGACACATGTTTGTGTTGGCATCCCGACACAGACTATATAATCTAGCACTTGGACAGAGCCACGATGCTTCCGACTAAACCCGGCTATCCCCACCCTTCTGCCAATAGCCATCATCGCCATCCCCTCAAAATCACCTTCACAACCACCACCAACCAATGATTCTGGCCGCCTGACCCCGCGACTCCACCCGACTGTCACTACCACAACCCTGCTTCCACCATGCCTAATCGCCAGAATCACCACAGCCACCTTTCTCGCCGCCTCCTTCTACCACCAATTCTTCCTCTGCCTCACCATCACCAGCGAACCCGCACCTCAAACACCACCACCAGCTTCTCCTTGTCGACCCACCAAAGCCGATTACCACCAGCGGCACCACCATCACCATCCCCAAACAGAACCCTAAAATCCTACGACCTACTAACCTCGACGAGCCCTCCGTGCCGGACAGCCTCGACGCTGCCCCGCCTTCGTGCATCACGATCGAGCTCTGTAAGACCACCTGCGCCACCATAGAGCCCGACCACCGCCAACCGCTACCGCTACTAACCGCTGCCATCGCAGTGCTTCGCCAGAGTAGCGCCCAGTCAGCGAACGTGCGCCAGCCAGCCTCTAGGGAGTCCCCACGATCTCTCCGCTCTTCCGCCCGAGCTCCCCGTTCCTATCAGATCCCTATTTTCCTGCTTTTCTCTCTCGTGCTTTTTCATTTTTTTTTCTCGATGCCAATGTTCTCTCTAATCCCCTTTCTTCATTACTTCTTGCTCTACTTCTTATGTTGACTTCCTGTTTTATTTTTTTACTTTTAAAATTTATTTTGTTGCTCTTTGTTTTACTAAGTAGAGAGCAGTAGATAATTAGTTGCTACTATTATGTATTATTATTATTTAGCTTATTTTATTTTTTGATAAATAGGTAGCTGTAATTACTATTATTATTATTATAAATATTATTATTATTATTATTATTATTATTATTATTATTATTATTATTTGAGAGAAAATAGTATTTCTTTTAGTAATATTATTGTTATTAAGTATTAAGTATATAAATTTTATATGATATATTTTTTTTAAACTTTCCTTTAAAACCCTCTCACTACTGGGAACATTTGTTCTCCTTTTTCTTGGTTGTGTTACTAAGTTTATTTTTTTACTATTTTTTCTTCATTTTTTGTTACAATTTTAAAGTTAATTAATATTTTTCTCACTTCATTAAAGTAAAAGTATACGATATTTTATATAGTTATGATTATTAGTATTGCTATTTTATGTTTAGTTATTTTATACTACTAATCTCAAATTTTGACGTATAACAAAAAGTATAGACTGGATTTATTTATAAAATTTCAAAATTTGGGGTTGGAAGCCCTAAAATATATTATTTTTTATTTTATGTCATTTTAAATACAACTTTTACCTAATATATTACTGAGATATTTCCTGCCTAGTTAAAAAAAATTTGATATAAAAATGATTTTATATTTTCAAAATATTATTCAAAAAGTATTTTGACTACTACAATATAGTTTCCAAATTATAAAAATCCGTTCCTATTATTTTTCTAGTACTTGAGTGAATTATTTTTACTGATAAAATATATTTTTCAAGTATTACAAATATTTTCTAAAATAATATATGTATTGATTTCCAAATTTTCTCTTCGACTATCATCTTGTCCGTGACTAAGCCCAAAATTTCTATTCCTTTACCAATTCTGGACTTCCTTATGTTTACCTTAACTATTTTGACCGTCCCGGACCTAATGAAACTGTCCGTGCCACCATCAGAGGTCTCCTTGTGTAGTTGTTACCCAAAATCGCAGTTCGTGCCACATTGATCATTGCAGTACATTATGCGTCCTACCAGGCAAGATACCTTGCCATTTGCTGTTTATTTATTTTAGCTCATATTTCATATTTCATGTATTATTCATTATTTTTTTTATGCAAAATAAACTGTGATACATGGCATAACCTGTTAGAACTTACTGTTCGTTTATATTTCCTGCTATGTATTAGTTTTCTTACACATTAAACCTAGATTTAAGGGACCACCATTGTGTGTTGCATTCATTGGCCTTGACACGTTGTAACACGAAGTTGTGTGTCGCATATAGAACATGGACATGCGTGACTGGCTGGCCACCGGTGCGTATAAGCCGTGCGATAGGAATAACCGCTAATAGAGGTTGCATGCTAGTTTGACTTAGCGGTTATAGAGGTTTACTGTTGTGGATACAACATAGTAGGTATTGGGCGGGGAGGACAATTCCTTAGCGTATGGGCTTCGATGCACTTTCCCTTTTGTAACCCGTGAGCTCCACCGGAGACGCGGGTGAGATTATCCATGATTACTGACGGCCACTGGCGTTCTACGGAATGCTATGCTCTTATCGATTGGGCCTCTGGTGCCCCAAGGGGGGACTACGTCGATCCTATTTAGCCAGGGCCCATGCGTAGGAAGGATTGTTCTTAACTACATTTTACGTAGAACGGTTAGGCTACCTTATCCGTTAGGTATGAGTACTTTTGGTTTGGGTACTTGTATCTGACCGTGGCTTGGAATAATAACCTATCGCGGATTAGTTCGTCACATCTTGTCCTTGTTTGGTTGTAGGTGTGACTTACTACTTCGATGAGAAGGTATTGAACCTTGTTGGGGTCCGGATACCATATTGGATTCATAGCATGGAAAGATACGTCATCGTGAATTAGTTTACCATCTTCTATCCTTGTTTGGTTGGGGGGATGGTAAGCTAGTTCATTAGGTGTGTATTGGACCATGTTATAATTCAATTGACTTATTTATTTGAGCAATATTTATTCAGTTTATATGGCATGATATTATGTGTCTTGTTACGTCCCTCTGAGGACCTGGTTACCTCGCCAGGTGTATGCTCTTGTCTTTCACAGGTGTTCTAGCCGTGGCCATGATCGTCTCTATTTCTTCGAAGGTGATTGCATTTTGATCGTCTTCGCTTCGCTCGCCAAACTCATTTCATTTTCTATGTATTTTCTTTTACTTGTTGGTAGTGGATTTGTCTCCGCCCAACATATTGTATCAAGACAATTCATTCTCATTGTATGATATCTTTTATTCATTTATTTTGTGTGGATGAGATTAGTTAGTTATGGTTTACCGTATTTTACAGCGTATGTATCCATACGAGGCTTATGTACTTCGTATGAATACAGTTGGCATGTCTACGTTTCTAGTCCGACGTATTTTGGGACTGGGGCGTTACATATTTTTGCGGTGGCCCATGCAGGTCGAGATAAATTGTTTGGTTACTTTATCGTACCAAGCAAGCCTGCGAATAGGATTAGAAGTCTAGCATCTCATCCACATACTTGACCTTTTTCCACGATTCCATATTCGACCGACTCATCGATTGTATCTTGCTTGATCCTTCTATCATTATTCTTATCTTCCCTTCGTGCTTGCTAGAGATTGACCCTACTAGTTAGATGTCCCAAACACCCTTAGCTTAATTTTTAAGTTGGGTAGAATATCCCACGACCTGACACACCCTTGACCATTAAGGAGAATACAAATAGGATTATCTAGACTATAGGGACTAGAGGGATTTAACCCATTTGGTCAACAAAGCCTTGGGCAATAAACCGTAGACTGATCGTATAGGAATAAACAAGACTTAGATTTTTATGACACTTAGACTATTCATATTGGTTCTTTATTTCAGTCTTAATCTCACGTGCCTACATTTTTACTATCTAGACTAATGATGCTAATGTAGCCTAGTTATTGCAAGCTCAGTTCTTTATCAAGCTTGTTCATGACATATGTTATTGGATGCATCCACTAACGTATTGTCTACTCAGAACCGGTACATGATGGTCTGATCAACCTAGTGCACTTTGGTTCGCCTTTATCTATCGTTCTACGTAGATGGGGACATAGCTAAACTTGCCCTCTAGAGTCCCATCCACAACTGCCTTGGCAACTCCTTTTGAATTATTCGGTCGCCTTTGAATCACGTATTCGTAATCGATAATATCGTCTTTTGAACTCCTTACTGCTTTCGCCTTTACCTATTTTAGAAGGACGAAGGTGTTATACTAGAACTTCCTCTAACTGTCCTATCACCATTACCACCCAATGTAACTATATCTTTGTCTTGAACTACTCGACCTTTCCCTCGACCCTAAATCTACAATCTTGACTTTCTAATCACTTGAATTTAAGAGTGATTACAATCGTCTCTTAATCATATCCTCAACCTAGACTACGACCGTACAAACTTCGAACCCTTCTATCTACCGTTGTGCCTTCTCACCCCCTACGAATTCTTAATTTCGAGGAGGAAATTCTTTTAAGTTGGGTAGGATGTAAAATCCCTAAATTTCTACTATATTTTTTTTATAAATTTGTATATTGTACGTCGCGTAGTTGTATTGTACATCGCACGCAAATTTTTTTTTTCGTAATTGCTCGACGAGTGCAAATATGTGCGTGCGTACATATTTTAGAAAAACATTTTTTTTCTATTTTTATAGTTTCAAAATAACATATATAATAATTATTTTAGCTATTGTACCAAAATTTCAAGCTCATTATTTTATTTATTTTATTTAGACAAAGCCTTTCGTATATAACAATTATTGATCATATTTTTTGTGCATAAATGTATATTTTATAAATATTTTATTGGTTTATTTTTTTATAATAATGTAATTTTCAAAATTAATTATTATTATAATTTTAGTGTTCATAAAAATAAATTTTAAAATGGTTGATATTTGTTAAAATTAATTATGATGATTTATAAATTTGAATGTATGGATTAAATTTATCTATATTTAATTTGGATTGAATTTGGAATTGATTTGAATTGTTTTAAAAATTATTTAAATTAAGTAGAGAATTATCTATTTTTGGGTTTAAATATTCCTAGTCCATATCCAACTGGGAATTCCCACATCCTATAAACAGGCAGGTACTCCTCCATAAATTTTTATCATTCACAAATTCTTCCACAAATATTTCTCCAACCCTAATCCCGTACATCGTGTCCGTGCCCCTATTTTTTCCTTTTTACTATTTTATTTACATGTACATTTCACCTTCTTTGTGTCCACATGTCGGACACGATTTCGACACAGCAAACCCTAATCCTATTCTAAACCCTAATCACTTTCTCCGGCTTCTCCCTTAGCCCCCGCCAACCGCTACCACGACCCGTTGTCGCCACCACAGCCTCTTCCAACTAACACCAAAACATCCACCATAAAACTCCAATAGTCATATACACCATCCACAGCTGTGTCCGTACATTGTGTCCGTGTCCCCAATCCATCCCACTATTATCTTTATATACAAATACAATCACCACTTCCGTATCTGACGCACCCGGACACATGTTTGTGTTGGCATCCCGACACAGACTATACAATCTAGCACTTGGACAGAGCCACGACGCTTCCGACCAAACCCGGCTATCCCCGCCCTTCTGCCATTAGCCATCACCGCCATCCCCTCAAAATCACCTTCACAACCACCATCAACCAATGATTCCAGCCGCCTGACCCCGCGACTCCACCTGACTGTCACTACCACAACCCTGCACCCACCATGCCCAATCGCCAGAACCACCACAACCACCTTTCTCGCCATCTCCTTCTACCACCATTCTTCCCCCGCCTCGCCATCACCGGCGAACCCGCACCTCAAACACCACCAACAGCTTCTCCTTGTCGACCCACCAAAGCAAATCACCACCAGCGGCACCACTATCACCATCCCCAAACAAAACCCTAAAACCCCACGACCTACTAACCTCGACGAGCCCTCCGCGCCGGACAGCCTCGACGCTGCCCCGCCTCCGTGTGTCGCGACCGAGCTCTGTAAGACCACCTGCGCGCCACCATAGAGCCCGACCACCGCCAACCGCCACCGCTACTAACCGCTGCCACCGCAGTGGTCCTCCAGAGTAGCGCCCAGTCAGCGAACGTGCGCCAGCCAGCCTCTAGGGAGTCCCCTCGATCTCTCTGCTCTTCTGCCCGAGCTCCCCGTTCCTATCAGATCCCTCTTTTCCCGCTTTTCCCTCTCCTGCTTTTTCATTTTTTTCTCGATGCCAATGTTCTTTCTCTTCCCCTTTCTTCATTACTTCTTACTCTGCTTCTTATGTTGACTTCCTATTTTATTTTTTTACTCTTAAAATTTCTTTTGTTGCTCTTTGTTTTACTAAGTAGAGAGCAGTAGATAATTAGTTGCTACTATTATGTATTATTATTATTTAGCTTATTTTATTTTTTTAATAAATAGGTAGCTGTAATTACTATTATTATTATTATTATTATTATTATTATTATTTGAGAGAAAATAGTATTTCTTTTAGTAATATTATTATTATTAAGTATATAAATTTTCTATGATATTTTTTTTAAAACTTTCCTTTAAAACCCCTCTCACTACTGGGAACATCTGTTCCCCTTTTTCATGGTTATGTTACTGAGTTTATTTTTTACTATTTTTTCTTCGTGTTTTGTTACAGTTTTAAAGTTAATTAATATTTTTCTCACTACATTAAAGTAAAAGTATACGATATTTTATATAGTTATGATTATTAGTATTGCTATTTTATGTTTAGTTATTTTATACTACTAATCTCAAATTTAGACGTATAACAAAAAGTATAGACTGGATTTATTTATAAAATTTCAAAATTTGGGGTTGGAAGCCCTAGAATATATTATTTTTTATTTTATGTCATTTTAAATACAACTTTTACCTAAAATATTACTGAGATATTTCCTGCCTAGTAAAAAAAAATTTTGATATAAAAATGATTTTATATTTTCAAAATATTATTCAGAAAGTATTTTGACTACTACAATATAGTTTCCAAATTATAAAAATCCGTTCCTATTATTTTTCTAGTACTTGAGTGAATTATTTTTACTAATAAAATATATTTTTCAAGTATTACAAATATTTTCTAAAATAATATATGTATTGATTTCCAAATTTTCTTTTCGACTATCATCTTGTCCATGACTAAGCCTAAAATTTCTATTCCTTTACCAATTCTGGACTTCCTTATGTTTACCCTTAACTATTTTGACCGTCCCGGACCTAATAAAACTGTCCATGCCACCATCAGAGGTCTCCATGTGTAGTTGTTACCCGAAATTGCAGTTCGTGCCACATTGATTATTATAGTACACCAAGCGTCCTACCAGGCAAGATACCTTGCCATTTGTTGTTTATTTATTTTAGCTCATATTTCATGCATTATTCATTATTTTCTTTATGCAAAATAAACTGTGATACATGGCATAACCTGTTAGAACTTACTGTTCATTTATATTTTCTGCTATGTATTAGTTTTCTTACACATTAAACCAAGATTTAAGGGACCACCTTTGTGTTTTGCATTCATTGGCCTTAACACGTTGTAAACGAAGTTGTGCGTCGCATGTAGAACACAGACATGCGTGACTAGATGGCCACCGGTGCGTATAAGCCGTGCGATAGGAATAACCGCTAATAGAGGTTGCATGCTAGTTTGACTTAGCGACTATAGAGGTTTACTGTTGTGGGTACAATATAGTAGGCATTGGGCGGGGAGGACAATTCCTTAGCATATGGGCTTCGATGCACTTTCACTTTTGTAACCCGTGAGCTCCGTCGGAAACGCGGGTGAGATTACCCATGATTACTGACGGCCACTGGCATTCTGCGGAACGCTATGATCTTATTGATTGGGCCTATGGTTCCCCAAGGGGGGACTACGCCGATCCTATTTAGTCAGGGCCCATGCGTAGGAAAGATTGTTCTTAACTATACACTTAGAACGGTTAGGCTACCTTATCCGTTAGGTATAAGTACTTTTTGTTTGGGTACTTGTATCTGACCGTGGCTTGGAACAATAACTTGTCGCGGATTAGTTCATCACATCTTGTCCTTGTTTGGTTGTAGGTGTGACTTACTACTTCGATGAGAAGGTATTGAACCTTGTTGGGGTCCGGATACCATATTGGATTCATAGCATGGAAAGATACGTCACCGTGAATTAGTTTACCATCTCCTGTCCTTGTTTGGTTGGGGGGATGGTAAGCTAGTTCAGTAGGTGTATTGGACCATGTTATAATTCAATTGACTTATTTATTTGAGCAATATTTATTCAGTTTATATGGCATGATATTATGTGTCCTGTTACGTCCCTCTGAGGACCTGGTTATCTCGCCAAGTGTGTGCTCTTGTCTTTCGCAGGTGCTCTAGCCGTGGCCATGATCGTCTCTATTTCTTTGAGGGTGATTGCATTTTGATCGTTTTCTCTTCTCTCACCAAACTCATTTCATTTTCCATGTATTTTCTTTTACTTGTTGGTAGTGGATTTGTCTCTGTCCAACATATTGTATCAAGACAATTCATTCTCATTATATGATATCTTTTATTCATTTATTTTGTGTGGATGAGATTAGTTAGTTATGGTTTATCGTATTTTATAGCTTATGTATCCATACGAGGCTTATGTACTTCGTATGAATGTAGCTGGCATGTCTACGTTCCTAGTCCTACGTATTTTGGGACTGGGGCGTTACATATTGACCTATACAATATTCTACCGTCGATACTGCGGCGTAGGCTGGACATACCCACGTGCTCATGCCCCTAAACCGGGTACGGGCCGTGACACATTTTTATGGTGGCCTATGCAGGTATAGGTCGCAAATAGTGCGATTTTGTAGTGGTGCTCAAACTTAGAATGCTGTTACGAGCCTGCTATTACGATATACGTTATAGGCTATATTAGGGCATACTCAATCACGATTAGGAAACTTTCAATCTTTTGATTATCATTTCAATTCTTCTTTTACAAATATTCTTCGAATTCAATTGTCCTTCCTTGATAATAGCTTATCTTGTGCTATTTTGACTTTCTTGCTTGATTTGTCTTCAGGATGTCGTCGAAGACCAGGTCACAGCGCTCTGGACCAACGGGACTCACGACAGCTTCAGAGAGGTCTGCTACTTCACAACCTCATGCTCCAGCTACGGGAGCTGAAGCTACAGGAGTTGCCCATACTGCTTCTCCCATTCATGTGGAAGTATCAACTATATTTGGGGGTACTCCTCCGCCAGTTTAGAGGACTGTTCCAGTACAGCCAGAGATGATTCCTCTGTCACCTCCACCACCGGCTGAAGCAGAACATATGTTCACGCTATTCCAGCAGATGATGGAGGCACAGAGGGCTCAGGCAAAGGCTCAGTAGCGGCAGGCTGAGGTGATACGCCAGAGCATCGAGAGTTCCCACCAGTTGGCACTTGCTACAGTGGAGAAGGTGGCTATCGCTCCGCCTCAGGATGCTCTAGCCCAGTAGTAACAGACGAGCCCGGGTACTATTATAGACTTTAAGAGGATGTCTCCTCGAGAGTTCAAGGGTACCAAAGGGATCCTTTATGCACGACTGGCTAGAGGATATTGAAAGGATGTTGTGGTCGGCACAGATACCTGAGAGCTTGCAAGCGGAGGCAGCCGCTAGTCAGTTATTCGATATCACCCTCACTTGGTATCGTACAGAGACTAAACTTGCCATGATGGGATTGACCTGGGATGCCTTCAAGAAGCTCTTCAAGAAGAAGTTCTTTCATGATGTGGCTTTGAGTGCCTTGGAGAGCCAGTTGCTGGGATTGGTTCAGAGGAACAAGTCGTTAATGAGTATGCTGCCAAGTTTTTCCACTTGAGCCGATTCATGAATGGCATAGTTCAGGAGCTAGGTGATCGAGCTAGAAAGTTCAAGAGGAGCCTGAACTGAGGTCAAATTATGTACATCTGGGCGCTGCACGGTTATATTCAAGGACATTCTGATGGATGCCCAGATTGTTGAGGAGGACTTGGGCCTTGGGTCCAAGAGAGGCAGTG
>JANAVB010018600.1:16744678-17119678 GCA_029216955.1 Iris pallida | reverse complement strand
GTCATCCCAAGATAAGGGAGTATGATATCTCTGCCCGTACAATGCCTCGAATGGTAACATCTTAATACTGGCCTGGAAGTTGTTGTTGTAGGCAAACTCAACCAAATGCAAATGATCCTCCCAAGGGCCTCCAAAATCTATAACACAAGTGCGTAATATATCCTCAAGAGTCTGGATAGTCCTCTCTGATATCCCATTCGTCTAAGGGTCGTAAGCAGTATTGAACTTGAGCTGAGTGCCCAAGCTATTCTACAGACTCGGCCAGAAGTGGAAAGTGAAACGAATATCCCGATCTGAGACTATGCGCACGGGAACTCTATGGAGTTTGACTATCTGCTTTATGTATATATCTGCTAGCCTCTTTGTAGATAAACCCACTTTGAATGGCAAAAAGTGGGCAGATTGGGTCAACCTGTCTACGATGACCCAAATCGCGTCTTTCCCTCCTAGGTACATGAAAATCCTGATACAAAATCCATAATGATGTGCTCCCATTTCCATTCCAGAATGGGCAATGGTTGTAACAATTTTCTTGGCCTCTGCCTCCATGCCTTTACCTGCTGGCAAACCAAGCATCTGACTACGAAGTGTTCTACCTCCCGCTTTATATCATACCACCACACATGCTCCTTTAGGTCTCTATGTTGACCCAAACTGGATCACAGTCAACCTGATTTTGATAATTAAACAAGACGATATCTGTTATGATCCAACTTGACACATCAAGCTCCATCAAGCCCCAAAATAGAACATCATCACATATCAGTTCAAGACAGACATCATCGACGATAACTACGACAGTGATGCTATTTCTTGTACTTTGAGTCTATTTTTTTTATATTTTATTATGTTTAGGCAGTTGTAAGTTGAGTCGCACTGAGTATCTCAACCCTAGACTTAATACCCAAAGCCCCACCAAGCAAACTCCAAAACATACCAAGCCCATCTAGCCTATTTGAACATTTTGGCCTCTAGGAGACAGAATTCAGGCCGAACTCTGCCCCACACAGAGTTCGGGCCAAACTCTGCCCTCTAGAATCCAGGACCTTAATTTTAGGGTTTTCTGGATGCTAGCTGTTCAACGATCGAAAAAATTGAATTTTGAGACAGAATTCTGGCTAAATTCTGCCTCCTCTGACTAGTATAAATATGGCATAATTTCTCCCTTTTTTATTTATCAAATCATCAAATCAATTCTTCTCTTCTTCTCTTCTATAGCCTATACATTCTAGAGCTTACTCTTCTCATCTACTAGCCACAAAACTTTCCAAGCCCCAAAGGTGCTCAGTGCAAGTCAGCTAAAAGTTTGTGTGCAAGAGTTTCAAAAGAAGTCACTAAGACAATTCCAAGTTTCGCCATCTGTGAATCTGTAAGAAGTTGACGTGCTCTTCTGAGTAAAGGCACGTGGTTGTACGCTATTTCACAAATAGTGGATTTCAATTCTGAGCTAGAATTCTCAGGCATGGACTAGTACTCCACGAGGGAAACTAGGTTAAAACTGCTGTGTTTGCGTATGCTTCTTTGATCTCTGTTTATATTCCACATTTATACTCTGATTATACGTTCTGTTGGTTGGACTTGAATAGAGTTATTTTTTAATTTGAGTATTATCGACACATACTCTATTCACCCCCCCCCCCCTCTAGAGTTGCCTATACGTACTTCAATTGGTATCAGAGCTCTGTTCTCTTGATATGGATTAACACCCTAGAGCTAATCCATGGCAACCACACAAACTATTTTTTACCAACCATGGTGAGGGACATGCCACACATAGGCTACCCCTATTTGATGGAACCAACTACATTTATTGGAAGACTAGAATTAGTTTCTATCTCAAGTCTCTAGACTTTGATCTTTGGACCATTGTCACTAATGGTTACAAGAAGCCTGCTAGGATTACTGTCGAGAGGACTCTTGTTGACAAACCCCACAACAAATATACCGATGAGGAGAAAAAACAGGCTAGTCTAGACGCTAGGGTTATTAATGCTCTTTTTTGTGCCATAGACAGGACTATAATCAACATGGTCTCTACATGCTCCAACTCACACAAAGTATGGAGGCTTCTGGAGGTGACTCATGAAGGAACCACACAAGTTAGAAAATCAAAGATCAGCCGTCTGACATATGGATACGAGGCATTCAAGATCAAGCCCAATGAGACTATCATTCAAATGTTCACAAGGTTCCTCGACATCATCAACCCGCTATCTTTCCTTGGCAAAGAGTACTCCAACCATGAGAAGATTTACAAGCTGCTCTGGGGGCTACCAAAGATCTAGAACCCTAAGGTCACAGCAATCATAGAAGGCAATGATCTCACCAACTTGTCAATGGAAACTTTGATGGGCATGCTGATGACTCACGAGCTCAACCTCAAAGACTTCGAAGAACCTGCTCCAAAGAAAAAGGAAATCGCGCTTCGAGCTCATCACCGGAGAACCATTCCAGAGGAGACAGACGACGATACTTCCGATGGTCATGATCGAGCACTCTTGGCACACAATTTCAAGAAGTTTCTACGCTTCAACCAAAGAAAGAAAGACTAAAAGGAAGATGATGAAGGACCCACTTGCTTTGGCTGTAAGAAGACATGACACGTGAGAAAAGACTATCCTGTAGCAAAGAAAGGCGACAGATATAAGAAGCCGTATAAGAAGTCATCCTCAAGAAAATATGCCAACACCAGCATCTGGCATGAAAGCAAAGCCAGTGACTCCGACGAAGAAGTTGATTCTCCCCAATACTCGACAAACATCTGCCTAACGGCAATCTCTAATAAGGTAACATGTGATCCTATTGATGACTTCACTTTCGAGGAAGTAGGTGATGCCTTTAGTAATCTACTTGTAGACCACAAAAAGGTTATTAACAAATAAAAACATGCTAAGGATAAAATCAGGGCTCATGAAGCTGCGATCCATAGACTTTCATGCTTATTAGATAATGTTAGAGACACTCCTCCCACAGAGGACACCGAGGAGGTATCCAAGCTTAAGTTAAGCTTATATGATGACGAATCCATAATTAAAAAACAAGCACGAGATATTTCAGTACTCAATAAAGGGCTTACAGAAGAGAAGAACAAATGCAAAGTTGTTATTGCTAGAATTAATGGTCTTACTGCTAAATATTATGAGTTGTATGTTGCTTCCAAGAAATTAGAGATTAGACTACGCAAACAAGTTATTCAACCTCAAACTCAGCTTCATAGTCACAGACTAAATACCAACACAATAGAACACATCATCACAATAACATGCATCCACATACTACACGAAAACATGCTTTTATGTACACCTACTCCCATGTATCATGTAAAACACACACATAAATTCTATCATCATCCTGCTGCTGCACACAATCACTATAATCTTTCCGCTGCTGCACGTAGCTATCATCATCCAACACCCGCATATAGACATCACTATCATCCTACACCTAATACAAATATGAATGCTACATATACTTACTGTGGTTTATACGGATACGTATCACCATAGTGTCGAATTAGAAAATTAGTTAATATTAATCTATATGCATGGGTAACAGACTAACTTTTTAGGACCCACAAGAATCTGTGTATCAAAGGTTACATCTACTCGTGGTGTTGGTGGGCCTTCCTTCTCAAACTAGAAGCAAATGGATTCTCGATAGAGGGTGCTCACGACATATGACTGGAGATGCAAATCTATTCGCAACACTATCGATGAAAAAGGAAGGATATGTATCCTTCGGCAACAATCTGAAAGGCTATATCATAGGTAACGGTATAATTGGTTATTCTCCTTCTTCTGTTATTAAGGATGTCTGTTTAGTGACCGAGTTAAAGCATAACCTGCTCAGCATTAGTCATCTTGCTGATCATGGATATGACATTAACTTCGGAAAACTAAATGCTTTATCTATGATAGATCATCAGGAGATATCACTTTTGAAGGGATAAGAGAAGATAACATATATATTTTCTATCTATCTAAAGATACTAACGGTGCCGGTAGATGCCTTTACGCCCACAAAGATGAAAGGCTATTATGGCACCAGCGTCTTGGTCATGCCAATACGGACACCATATCAAGACTATCTACCAAAAATCTAGTAAGAGGATTGCCTAACATCATATTTAAAAAGGACACGGTATGTGCTGATTGTAAAAAGAATAAGGCTACCAAATCCTCTTTTAAATCCATCAACACTCTACTTTAATCGATGACGACGTCGACGCTCAATCCGAACCATCAACTTCTACTCTTGTGGAAGCACCACCTGAAATCAGTTCTTTGGAGAGCATACCAAAGAAGTTCCAATTGAAACCTTCACATCCAGAAAGCTTGGTAATAGGTGAGGTATCACAAGGGGTAACTACTCGATTTTTTTGAGAAAATCTATTGCTAGCACTACTTTTATTTCTCAAATTGAACCCAAAAATGTTTTAGAAGCTTTTAACGATAAAATTTGGATATCTGCAATACAAGAAAACTCAATCAATTCGAACAAAATCAGGTTTGGGAACTTGTTCCTAAACTTGTTGATCACTCGATCATTGGTACTAAATGGGTTTTTCGTAACAAAGTAAACGAGGACGGTTCAGTCACCCGTAACAAGGCTCATCTCATAGCTTAAGGATACAACCAAGAGGAAGGTATCGACTACGATGAGACGTACGCTCCTGTTGCACGACTTGAATCTATTCGGATGCTTTGCGCCTTCACAAATTTCTAAAACTTCAAACTTTTTCAAATGGATGTGAAAAGTGCTTTTCTAAATGGCTTTATTAAAGAAGAAGTTTTTGTTAAGCAACCCCCTGGTTTTGAGAATCACAAATGTTTTGACCATGTTTTCAAACTTAAGCTCTTTATGGCCTCAAACAAGCTCCTCGAGCTTGGTATGAACGTCTTAGTACTTTCTTACTTGATAAAGGTTTTTCTAAAGGAAAAATTGATACTATACTTTTCATAAAATTTCTTGATGATACTATTCTGTTAGTAAAAATCTATGTAGATAATATCATATTTGGGTCTACTAATGAGGGTCTATGCAAGAAATTTGCCAAGTGTATGCAGAACGAGTTTGAGATGAGCATGATGGGGGAGCTCAACTAATACCTTGGATTACAAGTCAAACAATACTCGCAAGGTGTCTTGATCAGTTAGTCGAAGTATACAAAGAACATGCTGAAAATGTTTGAGCTTGACAACGTCAAACCTATCAGCACTCCTTTGGCTACTACAACAAAGTTGGAACCTGATGAAAGCGAAAAATCGGTTGATCATTGTAAGTATCGAGGTATGATTAGTAGTGTATTGTATTTAACTGCTAGTCGTCCCGATATTATGTTTAGTGTTTGCTTATATGCTAGATATCAAGCTAACATAAGGAATCACTGTCACGATCCGCACCGCTTTTCGGATACGAGACGTGTCCAAGCCAGCCTACGCCGCAGAGTCGGCGGTAGAACGCGGTCAAGCCCGCAAGAAATAAATGCTCAAGAAATAACATTCGCTGCTCATTCACATTTCTAAATTTGTTACAACATTTATAATTAAAGAAAATACAAGAATAAATAAAATTGATACATCTGCTATCTATTTCTAGGTTGTCTTCAGCATACCCAAGCCTTCCCAATGCTAACAGTGATCGCGGCTAAACCTAAAAATATTGGTTTCCAGTCAGGAATGGAACAAGTACACAAATCGATAACAAATCGAAAACATAATAGAATAAACAAGACATGAAAATAGCATATGGAATATGAAAGCTAGTAAGAAAACTGATGACATGGCACGGTGGAGAAGTAAACAAGGAAAAACTAATAAAAGACATCTATCTAGGTGGTGTGAAATATCCTTTTCGACATGTGAACGGCTAGAGGGTAAATCCGGCACCTGCACGTGTCGTGTACAGGTGCTATTGTTCACGAATAGACATCATGGGATAGTTATAGGTAGTCCACATGTCTACTAAGATATTTTCCCTCCCGAATACTCCGTGTGACGAGCGTGTCAACAAACAACAAGATATATGTATAGACATGAAATGAAAAGACTACTATGAATCGGAAAGCAATCAGAAAGTGCACTTGCCTGAGGTCCTTAGCTGGTGAAACCGACAATCCCGTTGCGTTTAGGATGATCTGTTTAGTTTGGGTAGATGTGGGGGATTTCAGATTTTGCAAGAAAAAGAAGAACATGATTAGTCCTGCTCAAAAATAATTTTAGGGAAAATTTAATCTAAAAAAATTTATCCCTTTATCCCTATATGTATATATGCATATATACTAGGAAAAATTATTTTCAAAAATATTATATACGCTCTTTGGAAACTATGTATAATAGTTGGTAAATATATTTTATTAATCAAAATAATTTCCTTTGCTAAAACTTGAAAAGGTAGAAAATCAATTTAAGGCAAAAATCTAATTCGTCAATTATATTATTTTATGTCAAACTATATTTACTAGTAAAAATATTTTTCAACCAATTACTTGTAAATGAAGAAAATTATCAAACTCTAATTAGTTAGCTAGATAGATAATATCACATAATATCTCTTGGTCAAAACCATATATATAATAATAAGTATTATAATTATCTTAACATTTAGGTTAATAGCAAATAACAAAGGGTAATAATAATAATGATAGTGATACTATAGTAGTGGCACTAAAGTATTGACTAACTAGTCACTAATTCAAATGATACTAATTAATCAATTAACTAAAATAATTAAAAGTTAATAGCTAATAAATTAAATAGTCAACTGCTCGCATGCCCATGAACCCAAGACTAATAATTATAATTCCTCACTAATCCCTTTGCCTACTCCCAAACAATCAACATACAAAACAATGTAAATATAACAAGTAACAAAAGGAGTACTGCCACTTTCCTTTCTCTGTCTCGATTCAGACACCAATCAAGAAAGAGGAAAGGGGAAGAGTGAAGGGATTTATTGAGAGGAAGAGGAGAGAGAGAGGGAGACTCACCGATTTGGGAGAGGGCGGCGCTGGGGGAACTTGCTGGGAGGCGGTCGCCGGCTCCGGTCGGCGGGGACTTCAACGGCGACACGACGGAGAGGATCGGCCACGGCTCCACGCGAGTGTGGCCGAGCACGGAGTCCCAGGCGGTCGGCCTCGGTCAGCGCCGCGCGCGTCGCCTGGAAGTCGGGGTATGACGCGCGCGGTGGAGGATCATCGGCCTTGGTGGTTCGGCTCTGCTCGCGGGGACGGCGTGACGCACAGGAGCTGGTACCGGTGGAGTCTGCGGGAGGCTACGAGGGCTCGGAGGCGCTAGAGTCCGGCTCTCCGACGGAGGGCTGATTCGAGAAGGCGGGGGACGCACACGACGTGTCCGAAAATAGTGGCGCCGGATAGGGACTCCACCTGTGTAGCTTTGGTGGCGAGGCCCCGATCCCTGGTGGGAGTGACGGTGCGGTTCGCCACTGGCTGGAGACGGCTCCGTGACGGTGGCGACAGTGGTAGTGGTGGAACGGGTGTAAACTATGGAGATGTTGGTCATCGACGAGGTGGGTCCAGTGATGGTGCCGGTGGTAGCGTTGGTCAGAGAGATGCGACGGGATCGATGTGCAGGGTGGTGGTTGGCTTTCTGTGGTAGAGTGGTACATGGCGTCGGGTGCCTGAAGGCTCGGCGGATTCGTCGTACGGCTCAGGGTCGAAGCCGGTGACGGCTCGGGCGGAGGATCCGGTGGTCAGTGCGGGGGCGCGGGACTCTTCAAGTGAGGTTGGCACGCTGCGACTCTGCAACGGCGACACCGGACCAAGGAGCGGCTAACTCGGCTACGACGCCGGCAGCCTGGTGACGGCAATGCTCGGGAGGTCGTCGGCTCCAGCGCGACTATGGTAGGGTCGTTGGGATTTTGCTTTTATTTTCTGGTTTTCTTTTGGTTTGTAAGGGGATGTATCCAGAGGTTGGACACGGAAACAGACTTTGTAGATGTATTGCAAGGGGATGTATGAGGACACGGACGCACGGTCCGGACACGGGGAAACGATAATGGCGGTGATGGACACGGACTTTGTGTACTGGTTGTGATGTCGATGGTGATCAAGAGAGGAGAAGGCGAGCTTGGCGGCGGTGATGTAATCAGCGTATGCTTGGTCAAGGAAAATCCTAAAGAGGTTTATATAGGTCATGCTTATGGCTATAGCTGAATATTCACAAGTATTAGACTAGGGTTTTAAAGGATATTTTAGAATAATCTCTCCTATGTATAAAATTACTCCAATAGGTTTTCAAAACTATATAAATTAAATCTTAGGTCAATATCTAATCACCATGAATATTTAAGATAAAGTTAAATATTATCAAAATAATTTAGACATACTCGTATAATCTAATTCTTATTTAAAAATAATTGGCAAATCTTAACTAAATATTTAAATTCTAATTAGTCAAAACTAAATATAATATTCGTACAATAATAGTTCAAATTATTATTTAATTTTATCAAAAATATCATTTTATGGTTCTGAATTAAAACAAGATAATCCAACCTCAGTCACCATAATAGTTGAAAATATATTCAATATTATTAAATACTAGTTAAAAACTAATCTTATAAATTCAAATCTTTAAATGTAGTTGCGGGTAGTAAATCAATAAATAAAAATACGTTTTCATAAATCCACAAAATCTATTTTAAAACAATTGGACCAACTTTCAAATCAACCAATTAAACACTGAATCGAATAAGTTCTAGATTTAATCAAGGTCAATCTATGATGATTTAAAAATTTATACTAGTTATTATTAATAACATTAAAATGCATTTAGCCCAATAAACTTAATATTTTGTAAATAATAATACTTTAAAATAATTCCTTGAAATAATATTTTTGCTAAAGGATATTTGAAACATTTTTTTTGAATAATTAATATGTCTAAATATATCGTTTGTAGAATCATACGAAAATAGTTTCACGAATATAAAAATTATGACAACAACATATTTTTTTCCAACTAGAAATAAAGTCAATAAAATAATAGTAAAAACTAAAATCCGGGAAAAGGAGTTACAAATCTTCCCACCTTAGAAATAAATTCGTCCTCGAATTTAGGGAATGTCCAGGATAGATAGGTTCGATAGGTCCAAAGGGGACTGTAGTAACAAAATTTTAAATAAAATTTGTATTGGTTAATAAGATAAGATCAAGGGTAACGAAAACTTTCTTAATAATAAATATTGATCATAGGAAAGATGTGAGTGGAAAAATGGTAATAACAATAATAATAAATAAATAGATAGGGTTTGATGTTAGAGTCTTGTGGTTTTGATTCATAAAAGGTTCTAAGTGTTCTTAAAGTTCGACACGAGCTAATAATGATCTCAAGGACAATTCATCAATAGGAGCCTCTACCCACCTTAGAAATATTACTCTCAAAATTTGAATGGCACGATTAGTCATGATTAATGATATAAGAAATGATGCGATCATTGATCGAAATGGGTTAGGTTGTGAATATAATTGAACTTTAAGAAAAGATAACACGTGGCACAAGTATAGTTAAAGGGTCTAGTCAACATAGTCAAGGTTATAATTGAAGGATGATTTACTAAACTAGAAAAATCGTTAGGCACGATTGAAATAGAATCGAATAGTCTGGACGTGATCGAGAGGTCGTTAATGGTGGTCCAAATCGAAACCGTTCTAACACGATCAATTGGGTAAGCATGATCATAGAATCGTAATATAGGGGTGATTATGAATCTGGTGGGAGGAAATCAAATTGGGTTTAAAGGATGACGATTCAAAAATGGAGGAAAAGAACAATCAGATTATTGAGAAGTTGGTAACTAGGAATATGTAACGCCCCAGTCCCAAAATACGTAGGACTAGGAACGTAGACATGCCAGCTGTACTCATACGAAGTATACTCCAATATATGGAAACCTCGTATAAATACATAAGCTGTAAAATGCAGTAGAACCATAACTAATTTCATCCACGCAAATAAATGAATAAAAGATATCATATAAAGATAATGAATTGTCTTGATACAATATGTTGGACGGAGACAAATCCACTACCAACAAGTAAAGGAAAAATACATAAGAAAAGATATGAATTTGGCGAGCGAAGCGAAGACGACCAAGGTGCAATCATCCTCGAAGAAATATAGCGGATCACGGCTAGAACTAGAATACATGCGAAAGACAATAGCACACACCTGGGGAGATAACCAGGTCCTCATAGGGACATAACAAGACACATAATATCATGCCATATAAACTGAATAAATATTGCTCAAATAAATAAGTAAATCGAATTATAACATAGTCCAATACGCACCTACTGAACGAGCGTACCATCTCCCAAACCAAACAAGGACAGAAGATGGTAAACTAATTCACGGCGACGTATCTTTCCATGCCATGAATCCAATATGGTATCCGGACCCCAACAAGGTTCAATACCTTCTCATCGAAGTAGTAAGTCACACCTACAACCAAACAAGGACAAGATGTGACGAACTAATCTGCGACAAGTTATTGTTCCAAGCCACGGTCAGATACAAGTACCCAAACCAAAAGTACTCGTACCTAACGGATAAAGGTAGCCTAACCAGTCTAAGTGGATGCAGTTTTAAAAACAGTTCATGGTCGCATGACTACCGGGTCAAGTCAAAAAAATACCAATGCAGTACCTCAGTAGCGAGTCACAACACCATATACTATTCCTCAGTATCGAGCGAGTGTATAGCATACAGTCTACCTATCGTTCCTCAGTAGCGAGCGAGTCTACGATAGATAGGGTGGTAGTCAACTTCCAATCATGTTCTTCCCGCCCAATGCTAACTCTATAACCGCTAAGTCAAACTAGCATGCAACCTCTATTAGCGGTTATTCCTATCGCACGGCTGGTACGTACTGGTGGCCAGCCAATCACACACTTCCGTGTTCTACATACGACACACAACTTCGTGGTACAACGTGTCAAGGCCATGAATGCAACACACAAAGGTTGTCCCTTAAACCTAGGTTTAATGTGTAAGAAAATAATACATAGCAAGAAACTGAACAGTAAATTCTAACAGGTTATGCCATGTATCACAATTTATTTTGCATAAAGAAAATAATGAACATGCATGAAATATGAGCTAAAATAATTAAACAGCAAATGGCAAGGTGTCTTGCCTGGTGTGCAGCAATGATCAAGCTGGCATAAACTGCGACTTTGGTGTAACAACTATACATGGTGACCTCGGGGGTGGCACGGACAGTTTCATTGGGTCCAGAAGGGTCAAATTGGTTAGGGTGGACATAAGGTAGTCTCGAAATGGGCGAAGGAATAGGAATAATAGGACTTGGATACGGACAGGAGAAAATCAAAGAAAATAAATATTTATATATATACGAGTTTTAGAAAATATTTATAATTCCTAGAAATTAGTTTTTGTGAGTTTAAATATTTATAGGAAAATACTTAAAAATACTTAAAGTCAACAAATTGTTTTTGACAAAAAAAACTCTAAGTTTGCAAAGATATCATTTTAAATAGGAGGCTATACTTGAGTCAAAATAATTAGTTGAAAGGAAAAAATATTTTAGAAGGGTTTATTATATAGTCATACTTTTTAAACTAGATATGCAAATATTATGTTTTTATTTATATAATACCAAGGTTGGCAACCATATAAAAGGAATAAGCAACTAATTATATAACTTTGAGAAAATACCAAAATAGTAATTTTGTACATTGGCATATATTGTTACATATATATATATAATACTTAGTGCTATAGAAAGAATAATTCAGTAATATTAATACTAATGGATGATAAAAACACAAAAAATAATATACTAATATACAACCTATACATGTGTTAAAATATTTATTATATACGTATTAATTTGATAAGATAGCACTAATGATAAAGTACCTCGTAATTGATACTTATATAGGTTGCACAACACACAGAAACAAAAGGAACTAAACAAAATAATAAAATAAAATACAACAAAATAAAATAAAATAAAATGAAAATTAAAAATAACAAATAAATATACCAAATCTACAGCTGTTACAGCTGCTTTTCCCGAGTAAGGAGAGAGAAAACAGAAAGGTGAGGGAAAGAGTGTGAGCGTGAGAGGAAGAGAAGGGAGCGGTGCACGAGGAGTTGGGCGCCGGCGAGGTTTCCGGTTCCGCGCGGTGGGCGCTGCGTCGTAGGAGGCGGCGTGGAGGGGTGTACGCGCCTCCAGCGCGATGTCGACGGCGATGCTGCGGTCGGAGGAGGACGGCGGAAGACTCGTCGGTGGGAGGGTTTCGAAGGGCGGAAGGGAGATCTAGGGTTTCGGTGGCCGGGGCTTGGCCGAGGACGCGACGGCGGTCGCCGTGCGCGGCAAGGCGGTGGCACACGCGAAGCAGGCTCAGAGATGGAGGGTTTCGACCGGCGGACGGTTGGGGTCGTTTGGCTGTGGCGGAGACGGCGGCTCAGGCGGCGGAGGGAGTGGAGCTGTGTGGTCGGGGAGAGGAACTCGGGCGGAGAAAAAGGAAGGGCGGTCGTCGACCGCGCGGCGGATCGGGGGTTTGGCGACGGAGAAGACAGCGGCCACGGGAGGAGCACTGGGTCGGTCAGGTAAGGTTTTCTCCAATTTCTTCATTGGTTGATGGTGGTGGTGTCGAGGTGATTTCCCGTTGGTGGTTCCTTTGGGTTGGGGGTTTTCTGTTGGTCATGGTGGCGGTGCGATGGGTGGTCGCCGGCCTGGGTTGGCCGGGGACAGGCTGCCGGATCACGGTAGTGGGGTCGTGGTGGCGTGTCTGACGACGGTGGTGATGGTAACGTCCTGGTCTTGATGACGGAGGTGATGGGAGATGGGTTTTGTGTTGCTAAGGTTTGGTGATGGTAACGGTGGTGGTGGTAGCTAAGCAAGGTTCTGTGAGGGATTGGTTGTGGCCGAGAACGAGATTAGAGTTTAGAATAGGATTAGGGTTTAGGTTATGGATCGTGTCCAAGTGTCGGACACGAGAACAATTGATGAGGTCCGGAATTGTCGGACGCCAAGAAGAGGATGAATGTATATTGTAATAATGGAATAAGAATTTGATGGGAGACACGGACACGATGCACGGGATGAGCTGTTTGTGGTATTTGTGAAGACAATTTGGTGGATGATAAAAATTGGAGGAGTACCTGCCTATTTATAGGATGTGAGAATTCCCAATTGGATAGGAATTAGGAATATTTAAAACCCAAAGTAGATAACTCTCTACTTAATTTAAAACAATGAAATCAAATTCAAATCCAATACAAATCAAATTTTAAATTAAATTCTCTTAGTTTAAAATCAATGGAATAAATCAAATTTCAATTATTTAACTATTTAAATAAATACATAAATTCAAATCAAGGTTTAAATTGTCATGAAAATTTCAAAATATGGTTTCCAAAATTACTATAATATTAATTTCGAAAATACACTATTTATTTAAAATAACTAATAAATAATTACGAAAAATATATGTTTGTACAAATAATATTTACATAGATATACTTTTCTAATACACCATTTTATAGGAGAAATTTATTTATTATTATAACTATATAAATGAAAAGCTTTTCATAATTAAAGTCATAAACTTGAAAATAATAGCTAGAAATAATTTTTGTCTATATTACTTTGAAATTATAAAAAAATAGTAAAAATAATGTTTTTCAAAAATATGTACGCTCGCACATATTCGCACTCGACGAGCAACTACAAAAAATAAAATTTCGTGCGCGACGTATAATACGATTAGGCGACGTACAATACAAAATTTTAAATCAGTACTAAATTTAATACATAAAAATAGTAGAAATTTAGGGGTTTTACATCCTACCCAACTTAAAAGAATTTCGTCCTCGAAATTAAGAATTTGTAGGGGGTAAGAGGACACAAGGGGGTATCAATGGGGATCCAATGATGACAATGTTTTCACAAAATCATGTCACAAAAAATTGCGATCTAGATCGTAGAAAACAATACGTTATGGTCATGGGTAATGAATGAGGGTCATGATTAAGAGAACGAAATAGATTCGCTTTAATTAAGCGATTGGAGGGTCTTGATAGGGTCGAGTAGTTTAGGATGAAGATATAGCAACATCGAGTGAGAATGGTCATAGCCGATAGAAAGGCTAGAAGAAGTTCTAGTATAACGCCTTCGTCCTCCTAAAATAGGTGAAGGCGAAAGCAATATAGAGTTCGAAGGAGGCGTTGTCGAATACGAATACGTGATTCAAAAAGGATTAAAAATTTTCAAAGGAGTTGCCAAGGCAGTCGTAGATGGGACTCTAGAGGACAAGTTTAACTATGTCTCCATCCACGTAGAATAATAGGCAAAAGTGAACCAAAGTGCACTTGGTTGATCAGACCATTATGCACCGGTTCTGATTAGACAACATGTGAGTGGGAGCTCTTCCAATAACATATGTCTTGAACAAGCTCGATAAAAAGATAAGCTTGCAAAAACTAGGCTACATTAGCATCATTAGTTTATAGTAAAAATATAGGCACGATGGTAGATGAATAAAAACAATATGAATAGTCTAAGAGTCATAAGGATCTAAGTCTTGTTTATTCATATACCATCATTCTACGGTTTTATTGACCAAGGCTTGGTTGACCAAATGGGTTAACTTCCTCTAGTCTCTATGGTCTAGATAATGCCTTAATAGTCAAGGGCGTGTTAGGTCGTGGGGTATTCTACCCAACTTAAAGAATTAAGCTAAGGGTATTTTGGGAAAATGTCTAACTAGTAGGGTCAATCTCTAGCAGCACGAAGAAAGATAAGGATAATGATAGAAGGAATCAAACAAGATGTAATTGATGAGTCGGCCGAATATGGAATCGCGGAAAGAGGTCAAGTATGTGGATGAGATCCTAGACTTCTAATCCTATTCACAGGCTTGCTTGGTACGGTAAAGTAACCAAATAATTTATCTTGACCTGCATGGGCCACCACAAAAATATGTAAGGCCCCAGTCCCAAAATACGTAGGACTAAGAACGTAGACATGCCAGCTGTACTCATACGAAGTATACTCCAATATATGGAAACCTCGTATAAATACATAAGTTGTAAAATGCAGTAGAACCATAACTAATCTCATCCACGCAAATAAATGAATAAAAGACATCATATAAAGATAATGAATTGTCTTGATACAATATGTTGGGCGGAGACAAATCTACTACCAACAAGTAAAGGAAAAATACATAAGAAAAGATATAAATTTGGCGAGCGAAGCGAAAACGACCAAGGTGCAATCATCCTCGAAGAAATATAGCGGATCACGGCTAGAACTAGAATACCTGCGAAAGACAATAGCACACACCTGGGGAGATAACCAGGTCCTCAGAGGGACGTAACAAGACACATAATATCATGCCATATAAACTGAATAAATATTGCTCAAATAAATAAGTAAATCGAATTATAACATAGTCCAATACGCACCTACTAAATGAGCGTACCATCTCCCCAACCAAACAAGGACAGGAGATGGTAAACTAATTCACGGCGACGTATCTTTCCATGCCATGAATCCAATATGGTATCCGGACCCCAACAAGGTTCAATACCTTCTCATCGAAGTAGTAAGTCACACCTACAACCAAACAAGGACAAGATGTGACGAACTAATATGCGACAAGTTATTGTTCCAAGCCACGGTCAGATACGAGTACCCAAACCAAAAGTACTTGTACCTAACGGATAAAGGTAGCCTAACCAATCTAAGTGGATGCAGTTTTAAGAACAGTTCATGGTCGCATGACTACCGGGTCAAGTCAAGAAAATACCAATGCAGTACCTCAGTAGCGAGTCACAACACCATATACTATTCCTCAGTATCGAGCGAGTCTATAGCATACCGTCTACCTATCGTTCCTCAGTAGCGAGCGAGTCTACGATAGATAGGGTGGTAGTCAACTTCCAATCATGTTCTTCCCGCCCAATGCTAACTCTATAACTGCTAAGTCAAACTAGCATGCAACCTCTATTAGCGGTTATTCCTATCGTACGACTGGTACGTACTGGTGGCCAGCCAATCACGCACTTCCGTGTTCTACATGCGACACACAACTTCATGGTACAACATGTCAAGGCCATGAATGCAACACACAAAGGTGGTCCCTTAAACCTAGGTTTAATGTGTAAGAAAATAATACCAGCAAGAAATTGAACAGTAAATTCTAACAGGTTATGCCATGTATCACAATTTATTTTGCATAAAGAAAATAATGAACATGCATGAAATATGAGCTAAAATAATTAAACAGCAAATGGCAAGGTGTCTTGCCTGTTAGTACGCCTGGTGTGCCGCAATGATCAAGCTGGCATGAACTACGACTTTGGTGTAACAACTATACATGGTGACCTCGGGGGTGGCACGGACAGTTTCATTGGGTCCAGAAGGGTCAAATTGGTTAGGGTGGACATAAGGTAGTCTCGAAATGGGTGAAGGAATAGGAACAATAGGACTTGGATACGGACAGGAGAAAATCAAAGAAATTAAATATTTATATATATACGAGTTTTAGAAAATATTTATAATTCCTAGAAATTAGTTTTTGTGAGTTTAAATATTTATAGGAAAATACTTAAAAATACTTAAAGTCAACAAATCGTTTTTGACAAAAAAAAACTCTAAGTTTGCAAAGATATCATTTTAAATAGGAGGCTATACTTGAGTCAAAATAATTAGTTGAAAGGAAAAAAATATTTTAGAAGGGTTTATTATATATAGTCATACTTTTTAAACTAGATATGCAAATATTATGTTTTTATTTATATAATACCAAGGTTGGCAACCATATAAAAGGAATAAGCAACTAATTATATAACTTTGAGAAAATACCAAAATAGTAATTTTGTACATTGGCATATATTGTTACATATATATAATACTTAGTGCTATAGAAAGAATAATTCAGTAATATTAATACTAATGGATGATAAAAACACAAAAAATAATATACTAATATACAACCTATACATGTGTTAAAATATTTATCATATACGTATTAATTTGATAAGATAGCACTAATGATAAAGTACCTCGTAATTGATACTTATATAGGTTACACAACACAGAGAAACAAAAGGAACTAAACAAAATAATAAAATAAAATACAACAAAATAAAGTAAAATAAAATGAAAATTAAAAATAACAAATAAATATACCAGATCTACAGCTATTACAGCTGCTTTCCTGAGTAAGGAAAAAGAAAACAGAAAGGTGAGGGAAAGAGTGTGAGCGTGAGAGGAAGAGAAGGGAGCGGTGCGCGAGGAGTTGGGCGCCGGCGAGGTTTTTGGCTCCGTGCGGTGGGCGCTGCACCGTAGGAGGCGGCGTGGAGGGGTGTACGCGCCTCCAGCGCGATGTCGACGGCGGTGCTGCGGTCAGAGGAGGACGGCGGAAGACTCGTCGGCGGGAGGGTTTCGAAGGGCGGAAGGGAGATCTAGGGTTTCGGTGGCCGGGGCTTGGCCGAGGACGCGGCGGCGGTCCCGTGCGCGGTAAGGCGGTGGCGCACGCGGAGCAGGCGCGGAGATGGAGGGTTTCGACCGGCGGACGGTTGGGGTCGTTTGGCTGTGGCGGAGACGGCGGCTCAGGCGGCGGAGGGAGTGGAGCTGTGTGGTCGGGGAGAGGAACTCGGGCGGAGAAAAAGGAAGGGTGGTCGTCGACCCTGCGGCGGATCGGGGGTTTGGCGACGGAGAAGACGGCGGCCACGGGAGAAGCACTGGGTCGGTCAGGTAAGGTTTTCTCCAATTTCTTCATTGGTTGATGGTGGTGGTGTCGAGGTAATTTCCCGTTGGTGGTTCCTTTGGGTTGGGGGTTTTCTGTTGGTCATGGTGGCGGTGCGACGGGTGGTCGCCGGCCTGGGTTGGCCGGGGACAGGCTGCCGGATCACGGCAGTGGGGTCGTGGTGGCATGTCTGACGATGGTGGTGATGGTGACGTCCTGGTCTTGGTGACGGAGGTGATGAGAGATGGGTTTTGTGTTGCTAAGGTTTGATGATGGTGACGGTGGTGGTGGTGGTAGCTAAGCAAGGTTCTGTGAGGGATTGGTTGTGGCCGAGAACGAGATTAGAGTTTAGAATAGGATTAGGGTTTAGGTTATGGATCGTGTCCAAGTGTCGGACACGAGGACAATTGATGAGGTCCAGAATTGTCGGACGCCAAGAAGAGGATGAATGTATATTGTAATAATAGAATAAGAATTTGATGGGAGACACGGACACGATGCACGGGATGAGCTGTTTGTGGTATTTGTGAAGACAATTTGGTGGATGATAAAAATTGGAGGAGTACCTGCCTATTTATAGGATGTGGAAATTCCCAATTGGATAGGAATTAGGAATATTTAAAACCCAAAGTAGATAACTCTCTACTTAATTTAAAACAATGAAATCAAATTCAAATCCAATACAAATCAAATTTTAAATTAAATTCTCTTAGTTTAAAATCAATGGAATAAATCAAATTTCAATTATTTAACTATTTAAATAAATACATAAATTCAAATCAAGGTTTAAATTGTCATGAAAATTTCAAAATATGGTTTCCAAAATTACTATAATATTAATTTTGAAAATACACTATTTATTTAAAATAACTAATAAATAATTACGAAAAATATATGTTTGTACAAATAATATTTACATAGATATACTTTTCTAATACACCATTTTATAGGAGAAATTTATTTATTATTATAACTATATAAATGAAAAGCTTTTCATAATTAAAGTCATAAACTTGAAAATAATAGCTAGAAATAATTTTTGTCTATATTACTTTGAAATTATAAAAAAAATAATAAAAATAATGTTTTTCAAAAATATGTACGCTCGCACATATTCGCACTCGACGAGCAACTATAAAAAATAAAATTTCGTGCACAACGTATAATACGATTAGGCGACGTACAATACAAAATTTTAAATCAGTACTAAATTTAATACATAAAAATAGTTGAAATTTAGGGGTTTTACAGAATAATGCACAAATCAATTTAGAAACTTGATAGTCGTATGCCAATAAAAGGCGTAGTCTATATGGTATTTGAATATCGTAACATATCTGAAGTCGTTTTACTGATAATTTATGCCTCGCCAGTGTACAGCTAGCTGCACTAAACTCTTGGTTCCACGACTCAAATACGGATACGGTAATGAATACCATATCAACTCTATCCAATCTTGACATAATACTTCAAAGAAAACAGGGAAACTAAGCTATAGCTTGAATAACATTCGATAACTCACGCTTACTTGAAATTATTTCAACTTGGGGGACATGCCACGCCAGTGCGCTGCTGGCTGCAGTGAACCCGTAGTCTCGATAATCCAAATAAGTGGCGACAGTGCGCTGCTGTCTTGCCATCGCAAGTCAACGAGCATTCTTTTAACTATACCTTATGAAATTTCAAAGGAGGTTCTAGAATTTCAAACAAGTTCTGAGAGGGTGTAAGTATCTGTCCTTCCAGTATCAATATTAAGTCTTGAAAAGAAAATAATTAGTTAGGAAGGATAACTCTTGAATCCAAAAACTTAACTTAGGATTAAGGTATAGACAATTAAGTGAGAAATAAATCCCTTGGGTCCAAGAAAATATAAGTGATACCGACTCATAATATGGCGATGTCTAGAGGAGACATAAGGTAAAGTTGTACAAATGATAAGATCGGGTAGGAAAGGACCGAAGGCAAAAGAAATATAAACTTAAATTTATATTTCTCTAATATTCAAGATTGAGAAAATTATGTATGAAGCACTATGTCTATCTACTAAGAGTATATATTTACACAAGTACATATGTATAGCCTAAATAAATCCCAAAAATTCCAAAAATCAATCTAAGAGAAGAATATCTTACTTCCAAGTAAGATACAAATTTAAATAGCAATAACACCACTATTATATTCAATATACAATTTATAGAAATTATTCACAAGACCAAGATGGACTACCAATATGTATACACATCCATATATCTACATGGACGTCGTTGGTCGCACTACATGACTACCAAGGCTTAGGTTGCGTTCGGGCTAGTTTAGAACAACCGGGTCTTCTAAAAGTCGTATTATTATTAAACAACTAATTAAATTATTTATAGAGGTCAAGTCACAACTTTGCCTGTTTTTTCTAGCTCGGACGCACTTATGGCTCGGTCTTTCCTACTGTAACTAATACATTAGTCAAAGCACGCCATTGCACTATCCGTGCCATTACTTCTAGTCATTTGGCACTCCAAAATTTAACCATGACTAAGATATTCCATAATAATAATTAATTAATTTAAATATTTCTAAAATTCTAAAAAACATATTTAATTCAAACAATTTAATAAAAGAATATTTTCCAAACCTTCGGAAAGGGGGTTACGAATCTACCTACTTCAGAAATATCATCGATTCAGAATACAATAGTGTATCCTTCTATAAAATCATCTAACAGGATTTAGAATTCAATGGGGCCTATGTAGCAACCCTAACTACCCAAATGTTAATTTAAATTAGGGACTCCTAGTCCTAACCACTCTCTTAAAATTGATTTACTCTTAGTTGTGAATGAGCGTTTCCTAGTCGCAGGCTCGCAGTAGTACGACTAATATGGTACTACCACGAGTTCGCACAAATTTGCGAAAACTGACCTGCATGGGCCACCACAAATACTTGTCATGACCCGCACCGCTTTTCGGATACGAGACGTGTCCAAGCCAGCCTACGCAGCAGAGTCGGCGGTAGAACGCTGTCAAGCCCGCAAGAAATAAATGCTCAAGAAATAACATTCGCTACTCATTCACATTTCGAAATTTGTTACAACATTTATAATTAAAGAAAATACAAGAATAAATGAAATTAATATATCTATTATCTATTTCTAGGTTGTCTTCAGCATACCCAAGCCTTTCCAATGCTAACAGTGATCGCGGCTAAACCTGAAAATATTGGTTTCCAGTCAGGAATGGAACAAGTACACAAACCGACAACAAATCGAAAATATAATAGAATTAACAAGACATGAAAATTGCATATGGAATATGAAAGCTAGTAAGAAAACCGATGACATGGCACGGTGGAGAAGTAAACAAGAAAAAACTAATAAAAGACATCTATCTAGGTGGTATAAAATATCTTTTTCGACATGTGAACGGCTAGGGGGCAAATCCGGCACCTGTACGTGTCGTGTACAGGTGTTATTGTTCACGAATAGACATCATGGGATAGTTCTGGATAGTCTACATGTCTACTAAGATATTTTCCCTTCCGATTACTCCGTGTGACGAGCGTGTCAACAAACAGCAAGATATATGTATAGACATGAAATAAAAAGACTACTATGAATCGGAAAGCAATCAGAAAGTGCACTTGCCTGAGGTCCTTAGCTGGTGAAACCGACAATCTCGTTGCGTTTAGGATGGTCTGTTTAGTTTGGGTCGATGTAGGGGATTTCAGATTTTGCAAGAAAAAGAAGAGCATGATTAGTCCTGCTCAAAAATAATTTTAGGGAAAATTTAATCTAAAAAAAGTTATCCCTTTATCCCCATATGTATATATGCATATATACTAGGAAAAATTATTTTCAAAAATATTATATACGCTCTTTGGAAACTATGTATAATAGTTGGTAAATATATTTTATTAATCAAAATAATTCTTTGCTAAAACTTGAAAAGGTAGAAAATCAATTTAAGGCAAAAATCTAATTCGTCAATTATATTATTTTATGTCAAACTATATTTACTAGTAAAAATATTTTTCAACCAATTACTTGTAAATGAAGAAAATTATCAAACTCTAATTAGTTAGCTAGATAGATAATATCACATAATATCTCTTGGTAAAAACCATATATATAATAATATGTATTATAATTATCTTAACATTTAGGTTAATAGCAAATAACAAAGGGTAATAATAATAATGATAGTGATACTATAGTAGTGGCACTAAAGTATTGACTAACTAGTCACTAATTCAAATGATACTAATTAATCAGACTAATTAATCAATTAACTAAAATAATTAAAAGTTAATAGCTAATAAATTAAATAGTCAACTGCTTGCATGCCCATGAACCCAAGACTAATAATTATAATTCCTCACTAATCCCTTTGCCTACTCCCAAACAATCAACATACAAAACAATATAAATATAACAAGTAACAAAAGAAGTATTGCCACTTTCCTTTCTCTGTCTCGATTCAGACACCAATCAAGAAAGAGGAAAGGGGTAGAGTGAAGGGATTTATTGAGAGGAAGAGGAGAGAGAGAGGGAGACTCACCGATTCGGGAGAGGGCAGCGCTGGGGGAACTTGCTGGGAGGCGGTCGCCGGCTCCGGTCGGCGGGGACTTCAACGTCGACACGGCGGAGAGGATCGGCCACGGCTCCACGCGAGTGTGGCCGAGCACGGAGTCCCAGGCGGTCGGCCTCGGTCAGTGCCGCACGCGTCGCCTGGAAGTCGGGGTGTGACGCGCGCGGTGGAGGATCATCGGCCTTGGTGGTTCGGCTCTGCTCGCGGGGACGGCGCGACGCACAGGAGCTGGTGCCGGTGGAGTCTGCGGGAGGCTACGTGGGCTGGGAGGCGCTAGAGTCCGACTCTCCGACGGAGGGCTGATTCGATAAGGCGGAGGACGCACACGACGTGTCCGAAAATAGTGGCGCCGGACAGGGACTCCACCTGTGCAGCTTTGGTGGCGAGGCCCCGATCCCTGGTGGGAGTGACGGTGCGGTTCACCACTGGCTGGAGACGGCTCCGTGACGGGGGTGACAGTGGTGGTGGTGGAACGGGTGTAAACTGTGGAGATGTTGGTCATCGACGAGGTAGGTCCAGTGATGGTGCCGGTGGTAGCGTTGGTCAGAGAGATACGACTGGATCGATGGGCATGGTGGTGGTTGGCTTTGTGTGGTAGAGTGGTGCATCGCGTCGGGTGCCTGAAGGCTCGTCGGATTCGTCGTACGGCTCAGGTTCGAAGCCGACGACGGCTCGGGCGGAGGATCCGGTGGTCAGCGCGGGGGCGCGGGACTCTTCAAGTGGGGGCGGCACGCTGCGACTCTGCACCGGCGACACCGGACCAAGGAGCGGCTAACTCGGCTATGATGCCGGCAGCCTGGTGACGGCAATGCTCGGGAGATCGTCGGCTCCAGCACGACTATGGTAGGGTCGTTGGGATTTTGTTTTTATTTTCTGGTTTTCTTTTGGTTTGTAAGGGGATGTGTCCAGAGGTTGGACACGGAAACAGACTTTGTAGATGTATTGCAAGGGGATGTATGAGGACACGGACGCACAGTCCAGACACGAGGAAACGATAATGGCGGTGATGGACACGGACTTTGTGTACTGGTTGTGATGTCGATGGTGATCGAGAGAGGAGAAGGCGAGCTTGGCGGCGACGATGTAATCAGCGTATGCTTGGTCAAGAAAAATCCTAAGGAGGTTTATATAGGTCATGCTTATGGCTATAGCTGAATATTCACAAGGATTAGACTAGGGTTTTAAAGGATATTTTAGAATAATCTCTCCTATGTATAAAATTACTCCAATAGGTTTTCAAAACTATATAAATTAAATCTTAGGTCAATATCTAATCACCATGAATATTTAAGATAAAGTTAAATATTATCAAAATAATTTAGACATACTCGTATAATCTAATTCTTATTTAAAAATAATTGGCAAATCTTAACTAAATATTTAAATTCTAATTAGTCAAAACTAAATATAATATTCGTACAATAATAGTTCAAATTATTATTTAATTTTATCAAAAATATCATTTTATGGTTCTGAATTAAAACAAGATAATCGAACCTCAGTCACCATAATAGTTGAAAATATATTCAATATTATTAAATACTAGTTAAAAACTAATCTTATAAATTCAAATCTTTAAATGTAGTTGCGGGAAGTAAATCAATAAATAAAAATACGTTTTCATAAATCCACAAAATCTATTTTAAAACAATTGGACCAACTTTCAAATCAACCAATTAAACACTGAATCGAATAATTTCTAGATTTAATCAAGGTCAATCTATGATGATTTAAAAATTTATACTAGTTATTATTAATAACATTAAAATACATTTAGCCCAATAAACTTAATATTTTGTAAATAATAATACTTTAAAATAATTCCTTGAAATAATATTCTTACTAAAGGATATTTGAAACATTTTTTTTGAATAATTAATATGTCTAAATATATCGTTTATAGAATCATACGAAAATAGTTTCACGAATATAAAAATTATGACAACAACATATTTTTTTTCCAACTAGAAATAAAGTCAATAAAATAATAGTAAAAACTAAAATCCGAGAAAAGGAGTTACAATCACACATGATCGCGGTTAAGCGTATCTTTAGATATCTTAAAGATACTATTACGGTAGGCTTGTGATATCCCAAAACCACTTCCTTTGACCTAATCGGATATTCTGATGGTGATTTTACGGGATGCAAAGTCGACGTAAGAGTACCAGCGACACGTCATTTGTTAGAAAATGCTTTAGTCTCATGGTTTAGCAAGAAGTAGAGTTCTATCCTACTATTATCAACAGAATCTGAGTACATCGTAGCTGATGATGGTTGTGCATAGATTATATGGATGAAGCAAACTCTTAAAGACTATAACTTATTATTCAAGCACAAACCTATTTTCTGTGATAACACTAGTACAATAAATTTGACCAAGAATCCAGTATGTCACTCACGTACAAATATAGAAATTAGACATCATTTCTTACGTGATCATCAATTGCATGGCACTATAAACTTAGAATTCATTGATACTTAACATCAGCTAGCAGATTTCTTTATAAAACCACTAGTCGAAGAGCGCTTCAATTTTCTTTGTCGAGAGTTATGAATTTTGGATGAAACCGTCATTCAATAAGATGTATCTGCACAAATAACAATTATAACATATATCATTCATAGTGACATTGCTTTGGGTACAAGCCGAAAGGGCCCGTCTGACAAAAAGGTGTAAAAGCCTAAGCGACACGATGCACTAGTCTTCGGACTACCACTAGCTGGGATCCGGCCCCTACAGCAAACCTAAGGCAGTTCCACTGTGCTGATCATTGTTTAAACAATAATTTATTATATGGCTACACTATTTTATGGCTTATAACATTCATTATTCCTCATTCGAGATTTTCTTTATCAAAACTTTTTCTTTTTAACTCTTTTGGAGTTATGGAATCAGTCCACCAGAATTCGGACCGAACTCTGCCCTACACATTGTTTGGGCCGAACTCTGTGTGCTTGGTTCCAGAACCTCAAGCAGCTCCTGGCCGTCCAATTTGTTGATCCAATGGCCACGATTTAACACGAGATGCCAGCCCTACTTTCAAATACCCGAATTTCCTCTCTCTCTCTCCATTCTTACCATCTTCAACCTCTCTCCAAACCCCTTCTCTCCAAACCCTAACCCTAGAAATCTTAAATCTTAGTGTTTTCTCTCCCCATACTCAAGGATCTAGGGTTTGGGGTGGTTCTCTTCCATCTCCAACAACTTTTATGAGGTATAACTCATTTTCACTTTTCTTTCAATTTCTATTTTCTCCATTATCTATGGCTCCAAGATTCGCTCTGCCAGCAACCCTTTTGACTCTGCTGGTCCATCCCGTGCTCCATGACGGTCGTGGTTTATTAACTAATGATGCTGCTGATGTTAGGCTTTAGTTTCATTATGCTTTATGTAGTATTTCTTCAAAACTTTGAGTTGTAATATTTCTATTTTGATTGTCACAATAATGTACTTTGGTTCATTTTGAGTTATAAACTGCTAGTTGTCTCTTTCCCTTATTTACTATGGTTATGGTTCAAAGTTGTGTGATTGCATGTATTCACTTTGTCTATTTTTCTGGGGGAGCCATTATATTATTTTTGCTAAATGACAAAGGGGGAGAATACTTGATATTTGCTTTGGGAATAGTTGATATGTGCTTTGAGCTTCTATATGTATTATGTTATGCTTGCTTGGATTAGAACTTGTCTCAGGACATACAAGGGAGCCGACATGTTCATCTATGAGGGAGCTATTATCTTTATTCCATATAACATGTGTCCAGGTATGAATATTGTGACATACAAATATCGTATTTTTGTCAATTATCAAAATGGGGGTGCTTGTTGACCCGAGCTCGATCACAGTCAACCTAATCTTGATAATTAAATAAGACGATATCTGTTATGATCCAACTTGGCACATCAAGCTCCATCAAGCCCCAAAATAGAACATCATCACATATCAGTTTAAGACAGACATCATCGACGATTGCTACGACAGTGCTGCTATTTCTTGTACTCTGAGTCTGTACTTTTACATTTTATTGAGTCTAGGATGTTGTAAGTTGAGTCGCAGTGAGTATCTCAACCATAGACCTAATACCCAAAGCTCCGCCAAACAAAGTCCAAAACATACCAAGCCCATCTTGCCCATTTGAACATTCTGGCCTATAGGAGACGAAATTCGGGCCGAACTCTGTCCCACACAGAGTTTGGGCCGAACTCTGTCCCACACAGAGTTTGGGCCGAACTCTGCCCCATACAGAGTTCGGGGCGAACTCTGCCCCTAGAATCCAGGACCTTAATTTTAGAATTTCCTGGATGCTAGCCGTTCAACGGTCAAATTTTTTGAATTTTGAGACAGAATTCTGGCCGAATTCTGCCTTCCCTGACTAGTATAAATAGGGCATAATTTTACTCTTTTTTATTTATCAAATCATCAAATCAATTCTTCTCTTCTTCACTTCTTCTCTTCTATAGCCTATACATTCTAGAGCTTACTCTTCCCATCTACTAGCCACAAAACTTTCTAAGCCCCAAAGGTGCTCAGTGCGAGTCAGCTAGAAGTTTGTGTGCAAGAGTTTCAAAAGAAGTCACTTGGACAATTCCAAATTTAGCCATCTACGAATCTTTAAGAGGTTGACGCGCTCTTCTGAGTAAAGGCACGTGGTTGTACGCTATTTCACAAATAGTGGATTTTAATCCTGAGCTAGTGTTCTCAGGCCTGTACTAGTCCTCCACGAGGAAAACCAGGTTAAAACTGCTGTGTCTGCGTATGCTTCTCCGATCTTTGTTTACATTCCGCCTTTATAGTTTGATTATACTTTCTATTGGTTGGACTTGAATAAAGTTATTTTTTATTTGAGTACTATCAACACATACTCTATTCACCCCCTCTAGAGTTGCCTACACGTACTTCACTTTATACATCTTGTTGGCATCTGGATGCATAGAATACTAAGAGCGATGAGCCTCCTGCATAACCTGCTCTCAAAGCTCTCCGATAGGCACGTACAGTCTGGAACCGTGCCGTAACACTCCATCCTCTGCAATAATAAACTCGTCCAGAAGTCCTGCCTGAACTTGCTCCACTACACCAAAAACAATAATTTTTAACTCTTTATATTCGCAAATAACGACGGACTAGGTCAATAGCTATATTTTTGACGGACTAAATCAATCAATTTATATTAATCTCTATTAAATATTAGGCTTAATTGCTACTTGATACCCTCAACTATTACCATTGTTCAACTTGGTACCCTAAACTTTTTTTTGTAACAACTTGATACCCGGATATTATTTTGGACAAAAATGCCCCTACCCCTAACCCCCCTCCCCCGTGCTCGCTTCGCCCCCCCTCTGCTAGCTCCGGCCGCAGCTCCCCCCACCCCCCTGCTCGCTTCAGGCCATCCCCCCTGCTCGCTTCAGGCCATCCCCCCCCTCTCGCTCCGGCCGTCCGCCCGCTCCCGCCTCTCCCCTAGGGCTCGACAGCGGGAGGAGGAGGGCTGGGAAGGGGGGTGCGGGGCGGGAGGCGGGGGCAGGAGGTGGCCAGGAAGCGAAGAGGGGGGGGGGGTCGGCCGGAGCTAGCAGGGGGGTGGCCGGAGTGGGGGAGGGGGTGGAGGGAGGGAAGGGATAAGGGCATTTTGAGGTTTTTAAATTTTTAGGTATTAAGTTGAAAAAAAAATAGTTGAGGTATCAATCTGTTACGAAAAAAAGTTTAGGGTATAAACTTGAAAAAGTGTGATAGTTGAGGGTAACAATTAGCAATTAAGTCTAAATATTAAAATGGGGGATCGATGCATTATGGATCTCTTTTTCCTAAATTTTTTGCCGCCTAAACCTAAACAACACTTTTCCACTGTGTTTGGGAACATTTTGGGGGAGGGAGAGGAAAATTTGAGGGGAAGGAAAATGGAGGGGAAGGAAAATGGAGGAAAGTTAATTTTTCCTTCCTTTGTTTGGATGGACAAAATGTAGGGGAAGGAAAAGTTTAAAAACAATTTTTTATTTGTTTATGGATATAGGTATAATTATTATTTCCTCCTTGGTATTCTCAAATGATGATTTAATTTTAACTTTTTGAGGGGTGGTGGGGTAAATTCACTCAAATTCCTCTCATCTCTCTCCATTTTCCTTCCACATTTGGGAGGAAAATTTTTTGGTGGGACCTACGTACTTTTTCCTCTCAAATTTTCCTCCCCCATGTTCTCTCCCCCTTTCTAAACACCATCATTTAAAATTTTCCTCTCACTTTCCCCTCAACTTTTTCCTTCCTCCCATTTTCTACCCTTCCCAAACGGTACCTTCATCTCTCATGTCTCCTCTCAAATTTTCCCAGGCGCACCTATCTCTGTTTTATCCGCTCCCATCTCTCTCTCATCCGCCTGGGGCTGAATGTCTCCACAACAAAAGGTTTGCTGAATGAACCCTAAGAACAAAAGGTTTATGGTTCTTCTTCTTCTTCTTCTATTTTTTTTGCTGATGAACCCTAGGATCAAAAGGTTTTTTTCTCATTGTTGAATGAACCCTAGTTAAGAAGTTCTTCTTCTTCTAGTTTTTTGCCTCTTTGTTGAATGTTCTTTGCTCTAGGTTTTGAATTTGATTGGGGGTTTTGCTTTGAGCAGGCAAGGAAGAACTAATTAGGCTCCATGTGCTAAGACCTCTCTATCCGGTTATAGTAAGGAAATTGGCTTGGGTTCTGTTAGCGGTGCACTCGTCTCTTTCTTCCACTGACTGTAGTTACGACTGTAAGTATCCTTCTTCTTCTTTTTGCATTTTTCCCTTCAATAAAGCTTGACTTTTGCATCAGCAAACTTTCTCCGCTAGGGAAGTTTACGACTTTTAATCAAGAAAAGATTCAATTTTGATGGATTTATAAGAAGTATCATGCCCGATGCTATCGGACACGACATGGACACTCTAGAATACACTAGGGCACGCTGAAATCAATGTTGTGTTCGTGCTTTATGTGCACATAGTGTATGTATTGCGTCTTGTATGTCTTATGTTAAGCATATTGTCTGTGACCCCAAAGTTCCAAGTTATCAATATTCTGTTAAATTAGTATTTTTTGTGAAATATATGAAGGAGTGTAGTTAGGGAGATTGGCGTTTTCTTAAATTTCTGATACAGTCATTGGCTAGAAGTTCGAAAATGCCTACTTGAACCCCCAGATGGGTGACACAGTTGAGCAAATAAATATCGAAAACGCAAGCCGTTTGGTTTTAATATTGCATTTGGACAATTATGCAAATATTCCAAGCAACTGAACTATTATTGCCTGATTAATCAGTACCCATCCATGGACTTGTAACGAAGACTACATAACTATAACGGTGTTAATACTTAATATTCAAGTTCGCTTGAGGAATTATCAGTTGAGACTAACCATCTTTGTGTCATCTGTGTGACATGGCTAGATGATACCATCCAAATGTCTCTACCTTATGTAGAAGCCATATTTGCCCTGTTAGGAAGACCCTCAAGTTATAATAAATTTTGGCTAGACACATTTTTCTGAAAAGCTAAAGCGATAACAAAAAAAAAAGAACTCTGTTAAACATTATGAAATGTAAAATATGTCACAGATTTGTTGAACTCTTTAAATGCTCACACTTGTAAATCAGCTCTGGTTGGCTCTCATTTGTTTCATTTTGTGGACATGTTAGTGTTCTCTATTTCTTACTTTTAATATGCAATCCTCGATATCATCAGTTTTGTTAAAGGATACAAGTTTTAGATCTTGATCAATGCTAGCAGAGTCCATGAGAACCTCCCTTGGTAGGAATATAAATTATACCCTTCGTGAAACTTCTTTATTGTTAAATTATATGATGACAGAGCTGCCAACACAGGCATAATGACCATATCTTTTCTCTTTAATATTGCATCTGATTACTCCAGACAATTAAGTGGCCATTAGTCCGCTGATGAAACATACTTGCAATCCTAAGTGTCCCTTAGTTGTAGCTTTAATAAATTGAATCTTGATTGTCTAAGGCTCTAAATTTGTCGGTTCTATGAATCCATAGTGATCTGCATGCTTTTTGTTCTTGATTTAGCCATTGAGAACCTCTTTTTAAAATTTTCATTACTCCAGTCGTAAATAAATTACTACCTCTAAAACTCTTTAACTTTCCAGGACAAAAAAAAAAGAAACAAAGCTTCCACAACCCCCCAAAGATACTAGGGTGTTAAGTGGATATTTTTTGTAGTACTCATGATAGTAGAGGGATTTAAGTACAAGTAACTTATTACCCTTTTCTAGTTGTTTCTGGTTTCTAAGTTTTCTCAAGTAGGCTGTGGACATGGTTTCAAGGGATATTTTGTATGTCATTTTTACCATGATCATAACACATAAAAGTACATGCCCTGTAATAATCCCGATGCATGCTTGAGATCGCATCTTGACTTGAGGGAACAAGTTTATAAAGATTTTTTTGACGTAGTGGTGATGATGATGATTCTAATGTGTTTCAAGTATAGAAAAGTAACACATCATCGTATACGCTAGTTTACAAATTCTGTACTTGTAGTGTATTTGATATAAAGACTGAATGAAATAGTCCATACCTTAATTTAATTCTGAATGCTGATCTTATATCACAAAGTTGCTGGAGCACTGGAAGCTTAGTTGAAATCGGTAGGTTCAGAGTTTGAGTTATCTAACTACTCAACCTTGAAGCAATTGTTTTACATCGATACTTTTGTAGCTTGCCAGTATCGATGATTTCGATATAAGTAAAATACTAAAATTGGAAAGTCAACCACCTGGCAGCTACAGAGATATGTCCCATTAATGGAAGGAAGCATATCAATCAACATGAAAAAAAAATTCATTTAGGTTATGCAAACATGATATCTCAGTCTACTTTTGTTGTTACTTTTTTCATACTTCTTAACTAAGTTTATCGAATGTATGGAATTCTTTACTTGCACTAGTATGTTATTCGTTAGGCCGTGTTGCATTTATGTACTGGTATTTTTTCTATTTAGGTTGTGTTGCATTTATCTACATCTATGCTAATAAGATGACTGAATTACAGATTTTGACACCTGATAAGCGTTTGTTGATAGGCCTTGTCGTACTGCTGAGTCCACACAGGCTGAGAAGGAAGAGGGTATCATACCACTAACATCATAATTCCTTTTTGTTAATTTTTTTTACTAATTTATGTTTAACTGTTATTTGGTTTATTGACGCTAATATTATATTTTATTAGATGTCTTCTATACACCCAAGTAAGGAATGGAGGGATGCGCCTCCATTGTCAGATGTATACCTAGAAGGTGTTGCATCATTCATTCAGTTCACAAAGGACAAATTAGGTGGAAATGGTTGGTATTATTGTCCATGTGACAAATGTAGCATTTGTAATTCATGCAAAAAAAACTAAGTGAAATAGCGAAGCATTTGGTTCGGAATGGAGTGGACAAGTCATATTGAACTTGGGTCGAACATGGAGAACCACCTCGTAGAACGGTTGCCAATGCTCAAGCTCCTAGTTCGTCAACTATTGATCATACTGAAAATGCCTTCCCAAGAGTGGAAGACCTATTCAACGATACATTTGGACGCGTTGATCCTATTGACCTTGATTAAAAAACTGCTACTCATGTCCAAGATGATCCCTCAGTGGATAGTGAATAAAAAAGAAGTTAGAAGATGCAATGCAGCCACTATATCCCACTTGTGATGGTCAACATACAAAACTATCGGCTACAATAGAGTTGTTGAGCATGAAAGCAAGATATCAATGCTCTGAGGCTTTTTTCACAAAATTGTTGCAATTTATGAAGAAGATTTTGCCAAATGGGAACACTATACCAGAAAACTTTCAAAAAGCTAAGGATATGGTCGTCTTTTCGCATGAAGTATCAGGTTATCGATGCTTGCCCGAATGATTGTATACTTTATTGGAGAGAAAATGCAAATAAGGATAATTGTCCCAAGTGTGGTGAAAGTGGATGAAAATCGAAAGGAAATTCAAAACCAAGAGGTAAGAAGTTGTCGAAGAAGAAGCTAAGATACTTTCCAATGACCGAAAGGTTGCAACGCTTGTATAGTGTACCATGGATAGCTGAGAAAATGGCATGACATGATCATGTAGAATATAGTAGTACACATATGTGACACCTAGTAGACTCTCCATGTCGGAAGAATATAGATCGGATGTGGCCTGAGTTTGCTGCTGAGAAACGAAATGTTCGACTAGGTCTCGCAACTGATGGTTTCAATCCTTTTGGGATGCATAACTCATACAGTTGCTAGCCTATTATGATTGTTCCATATAATCTTCCTCCATCTTTATGCATGGCAAAGGATTTTACCATGTTAACAATGTTGATTCCTGGTCCAAGTGGTCCAGGACATAACATTGATTTCTATTTGCAACTATTGGTTGAGGAGTTGAAAGAATTGTGGTTTGTAGGAATCACTACATATGATTCACACATGAAGACAAACTTTACCTTGAAAGCAATGCGGATGTGGTGTATACATGATTTTTCAGCTTATGGGCATGTTTCAGGTTGTAGGACTGTGGGACAATTTGGTTGTCCTGTATGTCGTGAAGAAATAGATGCGAAGTGGCTAAAACAAGGAAAAAAAATTGATCATAGAAGATTCATAAGAGATGCCGAGCATCCTTTTAGAAAGCAAAAGTCCAAATTTAACAGATATGAAGAGGACAGGAGGCCTCCAATAAGTTTGACTGGTGCAGAATTATTTAGTAAAATGGAAGCTATACAAACATACTTATCGTACCACTAACATCCCAATTACTTTTTGTTAATTTTTTACTAATTTATGTTTAACTATTATTTGGTTTATTGACGCTAATTTTCTATTTTATTAGATGTCTTCTATACACCCAGTAAGGAATGGAGGGATGCGCCTCCATTGTCAGATGTATACCTAGAAGGTGTTGCATCATTCGTTCAGTTCACAAAGGACAAATTAGGTGGAAATGGTTGGTATTGTTGTCCATGTGACAAATGTCGCAATTATAATTCATGCAAAAAAAAAACTAAGTGAAATAGCGGAGCATTTGGTTTGTAATGGAGTGGACAAGTCATATCGAACTTGGGTCGAACATGGAGAACCACCTCGTAGAATGGTTGCCAATGCTCAAGCTCCTAGTTCGTCAACTATTGATCATACTGAAAATGCCTTCCCAAGAATGGAAGACCTGTTCAATGATACATTTGGACGTGTTGATCCTATTGACCTTGATCAAAAAACTGCTGCTCATGTTCAAGATGATCCCCCAGTGGATAATGAATACAAAAAGAAGTTAGAAGATGTAATGCAACCACTTATCCCACTTGTGATGGTCAACATACAAAAATATCGGCTATAATAGAGTTGTTGAGCATGAAAGCAAGATATCAATGCTCTGAGGCTTTTTTCACGAAATTGTTGCAATTTATGAAGAAGGTTTTGCCAGATGGGAACACTATACCAGAAAACTTTCAAAAAGCTAAGGATATGGTCAAGTCTTTTCTCATGAAGTCAGGGCCGGCCCTGAACAATTGGGGGTCCGAGGCAAATTTTTCTAAATGGGCCCCAGACATAATGTAAAGAAAAAGTATAAATAAAATAAAATTTTGTTGTAGTCAAGATTTGAACCAAGGACCTCTTAAATACAAGTCTAGCATTGTAACCACTACACCATAATACTTTTTTGTTAAAAAAAGGGCACATGATGCATACTAGTTCTATTATAGACACTTCCAAATTGGTGCCCCATTTCGTCAGGGGCCCTGGGCCGTCGCCCGGCCTGCCATGGGCCAGGGCCGCCCCTGCATGAAGTATCAGGTTATCGATGCTTGCCCGAATGATTGTATACTCTATTGGATAGAAAATGCAGATAAGAATAATTGTCCCAAGTGTGGTGAAAGTAGATGGAAACCGAAAGAAAATTCAAAACCAAGAGGTAAGAAGTTGTCGAAGAAGAAGCTAAGATACTTTCCAATGAACGAAAGGTTGCAACGGTTGTATAGTGTACAATGGATAGCCGAGAAAATGACATGGCATGATCATGTAGAGTATAGTAGTACACATATGTGACACCTAGTAGACTCTTCTTGTTGGAAGAAGATAGATCGGATGTGGCCTGAGTTTGCTGCTGAGAAACGAAATGTTCGACTAGGTCTCGCAACTGTTGGTTTCAATCCTTTTGAGATGCATAACTCATACATTTGCTGGCCTATTATGATTGTTCCATATAATTTTCTTCCATCTTTATGCATGGCAAAGGATTTTACCATGTTAACAATGTTGATTCCTGGTGCAAGTGGTCCAGGACATAACATTGATGTCTATTTGCAACTATTGGTTGAGGAGTTGAAAGAATTGTGGTTTGTAGGAATCACTACATATGATTCTAATATGAAGACAAACTTTACCTTGAAAGCAATGTTGATGTGGTGTATACATGATTTTCCAACTTATGCGCATGTTTCAGGTTGCAGGACTACGGGACAATTTGGTTGTCCTGTATGCGGTGAAGAAATAGATGCGAAGTGGCTAAAATATGGAAATGTTTATGATCATAGAAGATTCATAAGAGTTGCCGAGCATCCTTTTAGAAAGCAAAAGTCCAAATTTAATGGATATGAAGAAGACAGGAGGCCTCCAACACGTTTGACTGGTGCAGAATTCTTTAGTAAAATGGAAGCAATACAAACATAATTTGGAAATGTAGCAGGTAATAAGAGGAAACGACCCGTTGATACAAATATTCCACGGTCAAAGAAATCGATTCTATTTGATTTGTCGTATTGGAAGGTAATATATTTGGCTTTTTAAATAAGTTTTTTGTTTTTTTGTTATGCTTAAGTACTGTTATTATTTAACACATGCATTGTCACAGGAATTGCACCTTCGTCATAATTTGGATGTGATGCATGTAGAAAAAAATGTGGCTAAAAACTTGTTTGCGACAATAATGGATACTAAGGGTAAGTCTAAGGACATGGTTGACGCTCATAAAGATCTAGAGGATTGGAAGATAAGAAAAAAATTATGGATAGTGGAAGAAAATAGGAAAAAAAATTATGTCGATGGCTCTTTTTATATTATCCCGATTAGAGAGAGAAATAATTTGCAAAACCTTGAGCAAGTTAAAGGTTCCTATTGGGTATAGCAGAAATTGTAAACATAAGGTGGATTTGTAAGATTTTCAATTGAAAGGCTTGAAGTCACATGATTAGCACATTCTCATGCAAGGGTTACTACCAATATTTCTAATTCACGCTTTCAAAAAAGAAAAACCTTTGCGTGCTACAATTCGACAACTATCAATTTTTTTCAAAGTGCTATACTCCAAGATTGTTGATCAGCCAGAGCTTTCCAACATACACCAACGACTTGTAGAGACATTGTGTGTGTTTGAAATGTATTGTCCACCATTTTTTTTGTTTCAATGACACATGTTGTGATTCACTTGGCATAGGAGGCTCTAGTTTGTGGACCTGTTAGATATAGGTTGATGTATCCTTTTGAAAGGTAAAATGCAACAAAATCTTAAAATCTAGTAGTTTATGTTTTATTCACTTCATTTCTTTTATAAATCTGTTTTGTGCTAAATGTGTTGGAAGATGAAAACATACAAAAGATATGGTTGGAACAAAACTTTTATAGAGGGCTCTATTGTTGAACAATATATATTAGAAGAAGCAATGGGATATTACATGGAGTATATTCCTAATGGTAACCATAAAAGTTACAAACGAGGAGGGAGAATATTCATCGACGATATTGATGAAGAAGGTCCATATCCTGTCAATTCACTTGGCAAGGTTTATCATTTGACTAGTTTGTAGTACGAACAAGTACGTAGATGGGTTTTGTCGCATTCTCTTTAAAATGATAAATGGGAAAAGTAAGTAACACTTCAACACAATTGTGTATATGAAATGTGTACGAATTTTGATATATTTATTCAATAAATATATAATTTAAAAAGTTAGTATGTATGTGTTCGCAGGAAATATCAAACGTACGTAAAGGATAATCGATCGAGTGGAAAACATCAAAGAGTAAGACACCAAACAAAGAAGACCATTGACTATATTCCTTGGTTAAGACGACAACTTAAGAAGGAGGAAATGACTCATTTTAAGTGGCTTGTAAATGGTCCAAATTTTGAGGTTATAGCATATAATGCGTATGCGGTAAATGGATATATTTTTATACTGCTGTTTCGGAATTGAACTCAACTACACAAAATAGTAGGGTTTCCATGAAGGCTGAAACCAGTTGCAGATCCAAATCTAGTTCATCCAATTTTAAGGATAATAAAGTGACTTATTATGGCATTGTCAAACAAATACTTGAACATGATTACTATGACTTCAAACATGAAGTCTTCTATTGTGATTGGGTGCGTGTCGAAGATAAAGTAAATGGATGTGTGGTGGATCCAGAAACAAATTTGATTTTTGTCAATTTTGGGAGGTTCATGACAAATACAAGTGAAGCAGATGAGCCATTTATTCATGCTTCTCAAGCATCTCGAGTCTTTTATTGCAAAGATGAAATAAGGGATAATTGGCATATTGTTTTAGAATCTCCAAAAAGATTAAGTCACGAAATCGATGCTTACGAAGATCCATTTGTTTTTACTGAAGCAGCTGGGGAAGCTTGATTATTAGCATTAACATTTGCTGATAATTTTGAAGAAGACCATCCACAACACACATGATCATGGCAAATGCATGAGGTGTTTTTTAAAATGAACAAGACCATCCACAACAGTGAATAAATCCTCTTCAATTCTGGTTTCTTAACTGGCAAACTGATAGCTGTAGCTTCATTGTAGAAAATATTATTAAAAAATATGAAGTTGGAAGTCTTCTTCAATGTGCACACAAAATTGGCATCAGTAGAAACATAGTAGGCTAATACCTAGTTAACTATATTTAGGAGAGCTAACAACGGAAAATTTTACTTCTAAATGAACTAGACCATCCACAACAGTGAACAAATCCTCTTCTGTTCTTCTAACATATATGATTTTTTTTGGCATTTGATTGTTGGAACATATATGATTTTTCTACTGTCTTTATTCTCAAGTACAGTGCATGTTCTGTTTCTATATGATTTGTGTTTGTTGTTTTAGTTTCATAGCTTAATTGCTACTTGATACCCTCAACTATTACGCTTTTTCAAGTTGATACCCTAAACTTTTTTTGTAACAACTTGATACCCAGATAATTTTTTGGACAATAATGTCCTTACCCAAATTTTAAAACTACCACTCACCCCCCTCTACTCCAGGCCACCCCCCCCTCTCCCCTCCGCACCCCCCTCCCCCCCCGCCCCGCCTCGCCTCGCCTGCACCATCCCCCTCCGCCGCCCTCGCCTGCACCCCCCCTCTGCTAGCTCCGGCGCGGCTCTGATGGCGCGAGCGGCGCTGGGCTCCCACACCGTCGCCGCGTTCTCCCTCGCCGTCGTCCGCTTCAACGGCTCCGACGGCCCCGCGGCCTCCAGGAACCCCCGTGCCGGCTTCGTCCTCGCCACCCGCGCCGCCCTCCTCGGCCGGAGCTAGCAGGGGGGGAGGTGGGGGGGGACCGGAGTGGGGGAGGGGATGGAGGGAGGGAAAGGATAAGGGCATTTTGGGGTTTTTTAAAATGTTAGGTATTAAGTTGAAAAAAAAATAGTTGAGGTATCAATCTGTTACGAAAAAAAGTTTAGGGTATCAACTTGAAAAAGTGTGATAGTTGAGGGTAGCAATTAGCAATTAAGCCTAGTTTCATTATGTAAGGGGATCGAACCCAATCTAGTAGAGATGAATTTTATAGTGATCATGAAGCTAATGAAGCTAATGGGGATGAATCTAATAATGGGGATCATTCTAGTGGTTATCAAGGAAGCACTTCTGGTCGATTCAGTGATTATTTTAATATTTTTATCTAATAGTACTTCAATATCTTTATCTAAAAGTTCCTATGTAATATGTTTTATAGTATGTTCTGATATTTGAATAATTTCTTTGGTACCCCATAGGTTATTATTTTTGATGAATATGGACGACCTGTTGATATTGAATCATAAAAATTTGCAACTGATGTTGGAAAGATAACAAAGACACATTGTCCACTTGCAACTGATTCTTGGAAAAAGGTTCCACAAAGTATGAAAGAAGACTTATGGAAAGGTGTTAATGTGAGTAAATGTGATTTATTTGAAAAAAATGTTAAATTGTTATGTTTATTTAATATTTGAAGAAGATTGATTATTTTTGCAGAATAAATATGTTGTGCCCGAATATTATATGGCTAAAGTTTTAGAAAAAGATAATATTTCTTAGCAAAATTGGAAGTCAAACCTATGAAAAAAGTATGATATGTATCCAACAGTTGTTGAACGAAAAAGAAATAGGCCTTGTAACATTGTAAAGAAAGAAGATTGAGAAAACTTTGTTGATTTCTGCTCTACACCTGAATACAAGATCCGTTGTGAAGTTGGTAAGGAAGCGAGGAAAAAAGTAAAGGTACTACACACAACTGGTAAGACTGGATATGCGAGGGTAGCACATAAGCTGATAATTACTTAATATATATTTCTCTGTTTTCTTTCTCATTTTTCTTATATTTTGTTTCAATATAATATTTTGTGTGTATTTTTAATATAGAAAAAGGCGAGTACTACTGGTGATGTCAATAGAAGTGTGTTATATGTGACCACACATATGCCCAAGAATGCTAACTCCTCTACCAGCTCGAACGATTGTATTGTAAGATTAGTTATCTCTTAACTAAAATAATAATTTTATCGATTTTGAGTTTCATTAATCATATATATGAATCGTTTTTATATCTTGCAGGTAAAAATTAGAAAGCTTGTAGAAGGTGATCCGTACTTGGGACAAAATGATTTGGACAATGACCCTGTTGTAATGGTTTATTAGATTTTTTTTTTGTTATAAATAGTTTGTTTATATCTTGTAGGAAAAATTTAGAAGGCTTGCAGAAGATGATCCCTTTGTTATTTTATGTTTAGGTACTCGGACGTGATAAAAAGGGTTATGTTCGTGGCATAAGTGGAGGTGTTTCAAAGACGGAGATTCGTGCTTCAGCGGCAAGTAGAGAAATTACTCGTCAATTAAAGAAGAAATTTGAAGCTATGGAGACTGATGTAATCACACTTAAAGAAGAAATGGCAATAATCAAAGAAATAATAAAAAGTAACCCTCCAAGAACAACACATCAGTCATCATCATCAGTTCATGGTACTTCTGAGGTACGAAGACTGATACTCTACTTCTTGATACTGCTATGGAGACTGTTGCACATGACATTGCAGTTTAGTGTGCATGGGAGTTACTGCTTACTACTTTTGAGTAGATTTCAGATTATTGTAGTTAATTAGCTATATCAAAATTGGGTCTCCATCTCATTAAACTTGACAAGTATCCATCACTCACAAGACTGTAGAAATAGTAGATTTTAGATTATTGTAGTTAAATAGCTATATCAAAACTGGGTCTCCATCTCATTAAACTTGACAAGTATCCATCACTCACATGTAATGTCCCAGTCCCAAAATACTTAGGACTAAGTAGGTATCCATGCCAGCTATACATATACGAAATATACTTCAATATATGGAAACCTCGTATATACATAAGTTGCAAAATACAGTAAACCATGATAACTAGATCTCATCCACCAAATAAAATAAGAAAGAATTTATAAATCAATTCATGAATTTTTATTTACAAATCGTTGGGCGGAGATAAATCCACTACCAACTAAAAAGAGAAAAAATACATAACAAATAAATTTGTCGAGCGATGCGAAGGCGATCCAAGTGCAATCACCTCAGAGGAAGAGAGTAAAACATGGCCTTGGCTAGAGTACCTGTGAAACATCACAATGGCACACACCTGGAGAGATCACCAGGTTCTCAGAGGGACGTAACAAGATACAGGAAGAACGTGCCATTTAAAGATTGAATATAAAATATGCCACAAATAAAAGTAAGTGATAAGACATCAATAAGGTAACCTAACCGTACTAAAGTGAACATGCAGTTGAGAAACAATCCTTTCGGCGCATGAGCCATGGCTGTCAATAGGATCAGCATATTCCCCATATAGGACACCAGGAACATATGTCTGTAATGTCTGAAGATCGTCATAGGGCATCATGTGCAAGGGGGTACGTCCATAATGCTCTGGGAAATATCAGAAGGCACCTGGAGCTGGCGTCTCCGGATGAGCGCACAGGTAATCAGAGAAGTGCAAAGAAGCCAATACATCAGGTATTATTCTCCCCATCCAATGCTCTTATTTAAGTCGCATCCATGACCATATACCTCTACTAACTGCTAAGTCTCCTAACATGCCTCTATTAGCAGTTAGCTCTAACGCATATACATGGGCGATCAGCCAACACGCAAGTACCTCTACATGCTAATCATCTCACACATATCTCGTGGTACAACTATGTCAAGGTTTATGCAATACACTACAGATGGTAGTTCCTTAACTCTAGGTCCATATGCAATCGAAGGATAATAATAAAGTAAAGCTAATATCACTAAGCAGGTAGTAAATCAGGAACTGTAATAATTGTACAACTAGAAGAACTGGAAATAAATGAATAATGATATGCAATAACTAAAGAAATGCAGACTGAATATAAATAGTATAAATGACAAGGTATCTTGCCTGAGGTTGTGTGCAAAAGGGCGACGTCCAATAGCTCAAACCGTCATAATAGTGAAGCGATGAAATCCAAATCCCGCATACGTCCTCGGATACTAAAATAAACACCACGAATATGTTTGGAATAAAAGATATGTCTAGGAAACGCCTATCCAAAAGTCTAATTCTGGAACAGGGATAAAATAGTAATTTTGGGACAAAATGATGTTCGCCGTTGGACCCGTTTTGCACCGAAACGCGTGCCAATATCTATGGTCTCTAAAGTTGTCAAATTACATGTCTACGGGTTCAGTTTGAGGAGACGAACTCAACAATATGTCAAATTTTGGATTCCGAGTAGCCGTTCACAAAATTGCTCGTTGGATCGAGTCGTGGGCCCGCCAAATAGGCGTTCTTGTCGACCTTTTCAGAATCGGGCCAAACATGGCATACAGGACCAGAAAAATGATATGGTCATGTTGGTGCAAGTTTTGTTTCAATTTGACAAACGTGCACAAAGTAATTAGAAAATTTGCCAAGAGGTCAATATGGTGAATTTCGACGGATACGCATCAAATTTGTCGCTAACGCGCAACCAATTTGAATTCCGTCAAAGACCACACGTCCGCGAAGTCGATACGCACCTTTGATTCCTTCGGTTCACGACCACGTCGCCCGGTTTGGGGGGACGCACGTTGTATCGAGGAATTTTCTAAATTTGGTTGTTTTAAAAACTGATTTTTCTCGAACGTTGGATTCAAAATAAATTGCGTATTGTGAATGAAAAATTAAACTGCAAGAAGGGAGTTTAAGAGCTACATGTGTTTTACAAATACTGTCAAGAAGTGTTCAAAAATTTCTAATAGGTTGATTAGGAATCGTCTCTAAAAAAGAAAAACAAATAAAAGAACATCGCAGGGGGGGATCGAACTCGGCCCTACGGGTCGGGTTCTTAGACTAGGTCGGGCTGGCCAGGGGGTCAACCCGTTCGTTGTGTTAGGGTTAGGATTTAGATTTTATTTATTTAGGTTTTAAGTTAAATAACAGTAACCCGATAAATCGAAACTGTGTCCTGACAGTTTGGGACACAGAGTCTAAGTGTCGGGATTATTTACGACACGTACGAGTATGGATACGCGTGTCCAAGCACTGGACTAGGGTCCCCGCGTCCTGGCGAACCACATACGTGGATTCGAGACACGTACGACATGATTCATCACTGCCACTTACGTGTCCGTCTTTAATAGGGGGTTTTGAGAGCCGTGCACGGCGGAGGAAGCGTCGGCGAGACGGCGCTTGGGTGGCGATCGACTCGCCTCAGCGCGGCGAGTCAGTTGAGGGTGGTTGGGGGCGGTGACGTTCGTCGAGGAAGCGGTACTGGGGGTTAGCCGGAGTTAGGGTTTGGGGCTTAGGGTTTTGGTCGGAGAAGAAGAGTTGCGGTGGCTGTGGGCGGTCGTGGTGGTGTTATTGGGTTAGGGTTAGGTCTGGGGAAGAAGGGGGGGTATTTATAGGTCGGTTAAGGCGGTGGGTCGGCCGGGAAAGGCGGAGAAAGGCGGCTGGTCATCGGGCAAGGTGACCGAGGTCGTGGTGGGGGGGGGGTGACAACGGTTTTGCAACTAAGCCCCTAGTTTTTAGGATTTTACAGTTAGGCCCCTACCAATAGCTAAATGCAAAAGCAAATTTGCATAAACCATCCCACACTGTTTATGTGCAAATAAAATTTGCACATAACAATTAGGAAATTGCAAACCGATATTTAAACAATCTAATTAATTGCAAAACTCAATTAAAACATTTTTAGAAAATAACAAATTGATATTTTAAGCTTTAAAAATTATTTAAAAATCATTTAAAAATTCTAGAAAATTCCAAAACATTCTAATAACCTAATTTAAGGATAAATATGACATTAATTAACACTAATTAAATAAATTTTTGAAAAACATGGGCTCACACCTGATGGCGCAAGTCTTGTTTCAATTTGACGAACATGCACAAAGTAATTGGAAAATTTGCAAAGAGGCCGATATGGTGAATTTCGACGGATACGCATCAAATTCGTCGCACACGCGTAACCAATTTGAATTCCGTCAAAGCCCACACGTCCGTGAGGTCGATACGCACATTTCGATGCCTTCGGTTCGTGACCACGTCGTCCGGTTTGGCAGGATGCACATCGTATCGAGGAATTTTTCTAAATTCGATTGTTTTAAAAACTGATTTTTCTCGAACTTTGGAATCAAAATAAATTACTTATTGTGCATGAAAAATTAAACTACAAGAAGGGAGTTTAAGAGCTACATCTATTTTACAAATACTGTCAAGAAGTGTTCAAAAATTTCTAATAGGTTGATTAGGAATCGTCTCCAAATATGGGGGTTTGGACTGTTACGTGCTCTGTTTTTGCACAGTTTCCGCCCGACTTCGTATCGATTTTTCTGTATCGAAACTTCGTCGAATCTCGAATCTATTTCTGGGACTCCTAGAGGAATATATAGGCTTCTCGGAACAGTTTACGAATCGCAAAACGATGGAGGAACGAGGGAGGAAACTTACTGTGAAGAGGGGGTCTTCACGGCCATGTTGTTGCTGCTGTTGTTCTTAGTATCCTCGGCCGTCGACTGTCCGACGACCCACGGCCGTGGCTCTGGTGGCGGGGCGTGGAGGCACGGTGGGCACGCGTGCAGTCCAGGGGGTTCGCCAAGGCTTAGGGGAAGTTGGGGGCGGCTGGTTATAAGGTTTAGGGTTTATTGTGGCGGAGGTTGTTGTTGTTGCTGTGTTCATAGTTCGGGTTTGCGGCTGCTATATATATATATATATATATATATATATATATATATATATATATATATATATATATATATATATACACACGCACAGTTTGGCTTAGGATGGCTGGGTCGCGGGTTCAAGGGGCTGGGCCGCTCGTGAGAAATTGCTTTGGCAATTTCTCGTGAGCAGTTGCCTTTTTTTCTCTTTTACTATATATATATATATATATATATATATATATATATATATATATATATATATCCAAATAAACTTGTAAAAATTTCTATAAATCCCAAAAATATTATTTAAAAATCCTTTTAACAAATATTAACAAAATTACACTACTAGTTGTTTAATATATAGAAACTACTGCTACTATAATAGGAAAAATCATTAAAATTTAAGTACACATTATTTTAAGATAAACACTCTAAAACTGAAATAAAACTTAATTGAAACTTTTCAAAAACATTTTATTTTTCTGCAGTATGAATTGGTACAGTTTTCATGTATCTAAGTAATGCAGCTTTACTTGCTACCAAATTTATCAAAAATCCAAAAGCTTTAAAATACTCTGAATTATTTTAAGCAAAAAATTAAAAATATATATCTAAACTTTTGGCAGTTTACAACTCATAAGACACAAACGGACAAAAGTACCTGAGCAATAGCATAAGGAAATGAGGAATACATCCCAGCTTATCTTTCTCGATAAAGTACAGTTCTTTCTGTCTCCACAACAGGTTGCACTTAGGTGGCATTTAAGAAGCCTAAAAACAATGCTGACCCATACATGGCTCCCAAAATGTTAAAGATCATGTTGTCTGGTACTGTTATTCAATAAACAAAACTATAAGTCAAAAGCTCATATAATGAGGTGGAAGCCTCATTTTCAACTTACATTTCTGAGCCAAGTTGCTAGAAGACCAAACCAAACAGAAGTGTAACCATGATTGTAGTAATGAAACGGGCGACGTTGTGTTCTGGATTTTTCCAGTATAATTTATGTTATTTCCATAAGCATGCTGCATATTGGGATTTAAAATTCTGCTCAAGATGTGAAATACAAATCATCTTAATCTGATTATTTACTCAACTCTTCAACTAATCCCATACTTTCTCTGCAAGATTGACTTAAATTAAATAAGCTCACTATTATACTATCCTAATCTTAAAGATCATATTTAGTCATCAGCTTACCTATAAAGGTTAGATGTGCGAAAGATGTCAGCATAGTCCAAACATAAAGTGATATTTAACACCCATGCTGCTGGATTCTGACCATTCTTTATCTTAAGACAACTTGGGATAGCCTAGATAAGAAAGAGTTGGTAAGTTTCCTTTCTACCCCATAATGTGACTAATAAAAGTACAAAATTCGTGGTTTCTTACTTCAAAATATTGACTCATGCTGCATGATAGTGGCCTAAGGGGACCACTGTAAATTAGTTTCCCTCCTTTTTCCATAAGCAGTAACTGCAAAATGCAATTTTGTACGAGACATCAAGCTTCTTCATGGAGTGTAAAGAATATGATCTCGACAAATTTTCAAATATCAGTTTAGTGTGATAAAAAGGGTTCTGATATTACACTTTCCTCAATTTCACCATTATTGCTTACTTCTTTACATCCTGCAATCTTGATGGCATTCCACTGATTGTTCGATTGGTCACTACTGACACCATCGATGACAATGCTGGAAGAGAGGTAAGCCTAGCTTGAGAAGTAGGATCCACTTAGAAAGCCAAGGGGACCTGCTTATGAATTTGCACACTATAGATCTCTACCAAGACCTGAGAGAGGATTATAGGTAAGTCATCCATTAAGTAAACATTGGATTTGCTTCTGGGTCCTTATTTATAAACATGTTATCACATAAATGTTTGAGGGCCACTGTGGATCCTCTTGTTTCAAAGCCTCAAACGCTCTTAAAACTGTTGGTTAACCACTGTACTAAAATCTCTGTTGTTAGGTTTGGATGTGTATACCAAACACATATGAGCTATACCATATATACCATGATATCCAAAACCTCATTTGGTCTGACATTCTCTTTTGACGAGATTTAGCCATCTCATGAACATAATACATATCTCAATTCTATTTGTATCTTAGGTTCATACTGGATTCAGAATACGAATTGTTGTGATCTTCTTATTGTGTTAAACTTCTTATACACTTGGATACGGATACATGATACATGATACATATATTTTCAAATAGGTAGAAGGTAGTATGTTGTATGAATATGGACACGATACAGATACGGGCACCATTTTCCCATTTCTTTGCAACATAGGCAAAGTCTAATCAAGACAACTGTGACATGCCAATGCTATCTGGATACATGCTAATGCTATCTGGACACAGTAAAAGAATATTAGCTAGTCTTAAGTCTACAGTGACATAGGAACTCAAAATAATTAAATTATGTAATATATAAGAAACTAAAAGAGCTTTCAAATCTGTCAAATGTAAAAGTTTACATTTGATAGATATGAAAGCTAGCAGTATTTGTTCATATAAGTTGAATTTTTTTTTGTACAGATGTAATAATGAGGTGGGATATCAATGGGCTAGCATAACAAAAGCTTGTACATAATTTGTTCAAATCTTTATGTCTTCGTTCAGGTTCATATCGTTAAAGACTAAATAGTTATTTATTTAATACTATTCTATATAGACATTGTTTATTGAACTTATAGTTGGTTCAAATCTTTACGTCTTCATTCTGGTTCATATTGTTAAGTGGTCTATTTGTCACAATTCCATGGAATGTCAATATATTCTAGCAATTCTTTATTGCTTGCCATGTACAAATATATGTCTGATACCTTGGTAGAAGTCATAAAATTTGAAGAAAGATTTGGGTATCCTCTCTTTATAATGCATTTATATGTCTGTCCATCCTTTCTGTTTCCATACACATGTTTGTAATATTATTTGTTAAGTTGAACTTCAGGAATCATTTTAGGTTGTGTTTGATACATGAATTGTTATGTTGCTGGGACTTCTTTATTTCTAGGAAAAACTTTTTCATGATAAAATTCATGGAAAATTTATTTAGGCCACAGTAAGCCAATACTTAGTTTTAAGTGTTTTTGGGAGACGTAACTAACAACAATAATATTTACTTCCACTCTTCAATATAATCTACAATGTGAATTATAGTAGCTTATAATGTTATTGTGACTTTGTGTTTCTATGGTTGTAGGTACTTGAACAATCTAACTTGCCTAAGATGCATTTTCTAAAGGACTTCAAAAGAAAACATGTTGCTTTTGGACACTTAAATTCTGATGCACCACCAAAGGAAGATGTCTATAATATTATTGTCTTTGAAATCTTTGACCGCAGTGCATATTTGTTTGAAGGGGATGGAAAGTTTGAAGACATTATGCTCGGTGATTTGATCTATTGGCCAAAAGAGTCTGTTTAGTTTATTATGATTTGAATATTAGTTTTTTTCTTTTACTTTTTGGATTAAACTTCATATGTATTTTGAAATTCTATTGTTTGCATGTTGTGTGAGAACAATTGCAAGCACTTGGATACTATAAAGACGATGACTAATTAGTGATATTTAATATCAATTGAGATTCTTGAATGATTGGTGGGCTTGAATAATTGGTAGATATATTCATTTTGAATTTTGTATGCAATCTCAATTGAGTTTCTTGAATTACATTTACATTCAATAATTGCGTACTTGTTTACTAAAACAAGTTTAATTAATTAAAAATAGTCATTGTGAATATTTTACAAAAATTTGATGGATATTGTCTGTCAAGAATGCACAGCTATATAGAAGTAATTTTGCGGGTTATTTGACGGGTCAAGCCAGTCGTTTCTAGTTTGACAGACTAACTCCGTCGTCTACTCTACCTGCTCGATGGTAGAAAACCAAACTCTGAACTTACACTCACTTGTAAATAGAATAAAAAGGGGTGGTTCTGAGCAAAGGGAACAGTGAAGTGGATAGAAAGTATTAGTTCATTCTCAAACCTGGGACTGGATGATAACTCACATTGCAAAAGCTCAATGGAGGTCTGAATATCTGTAGGGTGACTGAATCAATAAATTTGGTATCATACATCGAGCCTATCCCCTGCATCTTAGTTACCAACTGAAACAAAATATAAGAGGTTCTGAATATACATATATTAGTCATGGGTCTGATACTCGGAGATGCATTCCCAGGTAAGGGGAATTTATACCACGTCTGTAGGACAGAGCAAAAGACTTGGACTAAACCTAAACTAAGTAACTGAACACTAAGGGTATCCCTTGCCCTCCCATCAATAGAACAGTGATAAATAAAGATTAGTAGGGACATGACCTAAAGACTGAACAGTGATGCATTTCTTATGAGAGGGATCATTATCCTGGACTTAATTGAAGGGTGAGGACTACACATTCCAAATGACTGAACCCATTTTACAGCGAACAGATATTGATTGAGCAAAGAGAAATGGACAGAACATATAGTATAGATGGTCACATGAACTTTCAGAACATAAACAGGACATATACTATTTATCATAACCCCCAATCCAATGATACATCCCCAAGACCTTCTCAAATCATATCCTAATTGTTAGACTACCACAATATATATAAAACATGGCAAAACAAATCTGTATCAACATCTAGAAACTAAAATTGGGCCATCAATGCTCTAATGGTCATTTCATTAAACATTTGGTTTGCATATTTGATACGGTGTGATACGCCCTTAATACGCACCCCAAATGGGTCCAAACTTGACCCAAGGTATACCTAAAGTAATGGGGGTCCTAAATGAATGCATCTACACTAATGAAAGGCAAATTAGAAGGTTTAGAGGGCTCTTACCAATTAGGAGATGGATTCTTAATTAACAAATCCTAGATCTAGATCTCCTCTAAGCTCCAAGGGCCAAATTGCTCCAAATGCTCGCAAGCTAGCCAATAGAGGCTTCTCCTCTTCAAGGGAAAGAGATTGTAATTGGTTTGAGAGAATTTGGACTTAATTTGGGAGATGGAGGAAATTTGGGGAAGAACAACTAATTTAGGGTTAGGGTTTCAATGAAAGAGGGAAGAAGGAGGAATGCTTACTATTAATAGCAAGTGTGGCCAACCAAGTATTTGGGCTAGGGTTTGGGTTAGGTACAATGCGTAAAAGGTCTTCCAATTTGTCATGTCCAGCCCTTTAAGGAAAGGCCCATTCTAACTTAATGTTTTAGTCAATTTCTAATTAATTCCTTAGTTAGATTTGAAGCTAACTAACTAAAATAGAAATGAATCTAAGGTTGTCTAATCTCACCAGGTCTTCTTTGGCAATGACTAACATATAATCAATGTGGTTCTAAGGTTTAACTAAAATATTATCACTAACACAATTCATTAATTAATGATATCTAAAATAATCAAATTTTACAAATTACCAAAATACCCTTATTCTAGAATATGGTAGTGACAAATCTACCCTCCTTAAAATAATTTCGTCCTCGAAATTAAAAAGACGAAACTAGGACAGGAAGGAGAAGGATAGAAGAATCATACCTCAAGGCTAAAAAAAATAAGGGTATCGCTCGCGCATCTCATCCTTCCTCTCCCAGGTTGACTCACCTGGAGAGTGATGCCTCCATGTGACGCGAACAAAAATAATAGTATGGTTCTGTAGTACTTTCTCCCGACGATCCAGAATCTCCATAGGCTGCTCTGGATAGTTGAGAGTAGGGCCCACCTCGATCTCGGAGTGATCTAGTACTTGACTGGGATTTGCCATATACCGTCTCAACTACAACACATGGAACACGTTATGAACTCTCTCTAGTGCAGGTGGCAAGTCTAGTACCCTATGTCGGAGATATCCTCACGAACACCAGATCTCCAACCTAGCATAAACAAGGTCTCATACTTAACTATAATAATCAATCATAAACAAACAAGATTCACAAAATCAAACTAACCTAATCCTAAAATGTAAGCTGTACCTCAAACTCCAAAGGACTCTGGTGGCTATCGGCCCAATGCCGCTGTCTGTTCTGCGCCACGTGAAGTCGATCTCTGATAAGCTTTACCTTCTCAGCTGCATCCACAACCATCTCAGGCCCCAATAAAACTCTCTCTCCAACGTCATCCCAAGACAAGGGAGTAGGACATCTCCGCCCGTACAATGCCTCTAATGGTGACATCTCAATACTAGCCTGGAAGCTGTTGTTATAGGCAAACTCAACCAAATTCAAATGATCCTCTCAGGAGCCTCCAAAATCCATAACACAAGTGCGTAACATATCCTCAAGAGTCTGGATAGTTCTCTCCGACAGCCCATCTGTCTGAGGGTGGTAAGCGGTATTGAACTTGAGCTGAGTACCCAAGCTAGTCTGCAGACTACGCCAGAAGTAGGAAGTGAAACGACTATCCCGATCCTAGACTATGCAAACGGAAACTCCATGTAGTCTGACTATCTGCCTCATGTACATATCTTCCAGCCTCTCTGTAGAAAAACCTACCTTGAATGGCAAAAAGTAGGATGATTTGGTCAACTTGTCTACGATGACCTAAATCGCGTCTTTTTCTCATGGTGTACGTGACAATCCTGACACAAAATCTATAGTGATGTGCTCCCATTTCCATTCTGGAATTGATAATGGCTGCAACAATCCTCCTGGCCTTTGCCTTTCTACCTTTATCTGCTGGTAAACCAAGCATCTGACTACGAAGCATGCTACCTCCTGCTTCATACTATACCACTAAACATGCTCCTTAAGGTCTCTATACTTATTGTTGGCACCTGAATGCGTAGAATACTGAGAGCGATGAGCCTCCTGCATAACCTGCTCTTGAAGCTCTCCACTAGGCACACAGTCTGGAACCATGCCTCAACGCTTCATCCTATTGAATAACAAACTCGTCCAAAAGTCCTGTCCGAACCTGCTCTCTGATACTCCTAAGAGCTACATCATCAAACTGGGTCGACTAGATTCTATCCATCAAGTCTGACTGAATCTGTAACCCCCATAACTGCATCTCAACTCCAGGTACTATTACTTCAATCTCCAAACTCTCCAGATCTGCTAACAAATGACGGTCTGTCGTCAAACAACCGGCTATCGTATACCTGCTCAAGGCGTCGACAACCATGTTGGCCTTACCTGGGTGGTACTTGTTTGTGTTTTTGCCTTTAGATTAGGAAAGATAGTCCCACATCGGCTATACCAAATCATGAGTATCTCAATATAATGCATTGCTTGTGTTGAGGTATGCGCATGAGGTGTGGTGGGGCACAAGTGTGTGTCATGTGGGAATATTTTCCTAGAAGGAAAAAGGATTAATTCTAACAAAGATGCAAGTTGATTTTTGTTGATCGGACTCGGACTCCAAGATACCTCGTGCATGCAAGGGCGGGTGTTCGGGGGGTAGGCGTGGACTGGCACTCGACTATGTTGATTGTGGGATGATATAAAATATCAAACTCTATTTTAGAGTATTGGTATTTTAGTCCCACATCGGATATGAGAATTGGTGAAGTCTCACTCCACTCTATTAATAGAGCCCCCTGCCCTCCTTTCTAAGATGCACCAAAGAAGAGAGTTAAGGGAGTCCATAAAAGTTTAGGAAGCCCATTCAAGTCTCAAATTGACTGATGAGCATTCCAGAAGTTTTCTAAGAAGTTGCTTGTTCCTGGAAGCAGATCGTATATAGGCAAATCTGGCTTTGAGCAAAGGTGATCTGATCACCCCAGTAAAGCAGCCTTTCTCTTCTTCATTCTTCTTCTTACTCTTCTCCTCCACCTCTCTGTTATTACGTATCGGAAGCACGACTTTCAGTCAAAAACCTTCTAATTACGTTTGATGCTGTCACATATCGGAAGCACAACTTTCAGTCGAAAACCTTCTAATTATGTTTGCTGCTGTCACGTATCGGAGACTTTTAGTCAAAATCCTTCTAATTACATTTGATGCTGTCACATATTGGAAGCATGACTTTCAGCCGAGAGGCTTCTAATTACGTTGTCTCACAGAGTTTTTCATCTGAAATTTTGCCCAGAGACTAACAATCTCAAAGCAAGATTTAGATTCGATAGAAAACAACCGTACAAACCTTCTTGACACAAGTTTTAACAAACTGGAGAAGTTTGACGGGGAGCATTATAATGTGGAAGAGAAAGATCAGCCTTAATCTTCAACTCGTGAGCATTGACTATGTGTTGACAGATCCTGAGCCTTTAATTGCAGAAGGTGAAAATGCTTCAAGGGTCGCCGAGGCCACTGCTCTGCAATCCAAGTGGAGGAGAGATAACAACCTTTGTAAGTTGCTTATCTTAAACTCTATAGAGGACTCTCTGGCAGAGTCATACGACAAGACGGTCCATGCTAAGGACGTAGCCCGTAAATAATCTCTACAAGGCAAATGAGAACAGGAACAAGATCCACATGACCAAAAAGGTCTGGAGGATGCGATTTGAGGATGACAATATCATGATGTCTCAAGTCAAGGAGTTCCTCTAGTTATGTCAGAAGTTGGCAGATGGCAGAATGTTGGTCGATGCATTTATCGTCGGGGGCATTATCTCCAAGTTCCCACCTAGGTGGAGCAATTTCATCACGGACATGCACCGTAAGAAGAAGAAGGTGGAGCTTGAATGCCTCTTATAGTAGATTCATGTTTGAAGAAGAGCTAAGCACTTTCACCAACTGAAGGTGAAGTCAACTCAATTCAAGCCAATACCTAAGGGCGATGGGGCTTGCTTCAACTATGGCAAGAAGGGCTACTTTAAGAAGGATTATAGGGCCAAGCCCAAACCAAAATAGTAGGTATGGCTAAACTTGGTTATTTTGATTACTTAACTTGGTTGCTATTGTTGCACAGGTTGAGTTATCTTGCGTGGTAGCTGACTAGGGGTCGGACACTAGTGTATCTAACTACGTGTGCTCTCGAAGGATACTCGAATGCGTGTTGTATGTACTAGAGATTTTCGAAGATCTGATCTCAGAAAGTTAGTTGTCTGATTCAGACTAGAAAGATGGACATTCGTACCAGCCATATGGTAATTTCTTGGCGAGGAACATGCTTCAAAAAATATTCGGTACTGAATAGGTGTTCGAACTTCTGCTGATGGCGATGAAGTTACTTCATTGAATGGATAGAGAGTTGTTTTATGATAGAAGCATACTCAAGATGTCATATCTAAGCCTTATCTCCAGAAAATAGGGGTAAGGAGGTGGAGAGATTTGAGGTCTGTGCAGAGATAAGACTGTCAGGAAGCTGCTCATACGATTGAACTAAAGTACGGATCATCTAGAGTTAGTACACTCAAATATCTGTGACTTTTATTAATTCTCTATGGAGGGCGGTTTGAAGTGTTTCTCGAATTGCATGTTCGTATGACTTCTTAAGTCAAAGGATGAAGCATTCAAGAAGTTTATTCACTTCAGGATGAAGTTGAATATTAAACTGGTCTACAACTACTCAGAAGGGATCATGGCAGAGAGTGTCATTTCTTTTGGATTCGTATCATTCTGTTATGAACATCAAATTGGCTATGAAACGGCTGTCATGTATATACACTCAGGATTGATCAAGACGGAGAGTATCATTTTTTGGATTCGTATCGTTCTGTTATGAACGTGGAATTGGCTATGAAATGACTGCTCCGTAGTATTCATAATCTATTGATTGTTAGAAAGGAAGATCAAGATGCTGTCAAAGATGATAATATCTATATAATGGATTTTCCAATATGCTTCTGGGGATAGATTGTGTGTACGACTACGTTTATTACTAAATAAAGTACCGTTCGTATATCTGACTATGATTCTCATCAATACTGGTTCAAGGTTAGACCTAATTTGAATATCATTCAAGTGTGGGGGTGTCTGGTATACATGAAGCTTCCGAATATTAAGATTCAGAAGTTAGGGACGAAGACCAAAAAGGCAATATTTCTAGAATTAGCTTGGAAGATTACTTGATATTGTATCATTTAATATCATTGAGTTTCACGAGACAGAATTCTTTGAAGACAAAATTGCTAGGGACAATAAGATTATTCTCATGGATGTTCCGGAGAATATTGTTGGTATTAAAGGAGCAAGTACTTTCAAAGATGTAGTAGTCCAGAAGGTAGTTGTCTTTGATGACAACACTTGAACCAGTATTCACTAAGCAGTAAGCAAAGCGAGTGAAATGGATGAAAGATTTTGGAGATAAACTTTATCATCCATCACGTGGAGGCTGATGAGGTGATGAAGTCCAGAGATACGATCTTCTGGAGGAAAGAGTGAACAAAGAGGTTGACTCTGCAACATCTAAGTATAAGTTGATGTTAGTTAATCTGCCTGAAGGAGCTAAGCCTATTGAATCTTCGAGAAGAAAAAGACGAAAGTCGAAGGAACTGAAGATGAGTTCAAGGCTAGAGGACTTGCTCAAGAACAGAAGATTAAGATGTCAACTATCAGGATGACGATGGTCGTGGTTGTTATTCATAAGCTGTTCTATCATCAGATGGATGTCTAGACAGTAGTTTTGGATAGAGAAATGACAGAAGAGATTAACATACAACAACCAGATAGATTTATCGTTCAGGGTATTGAAGACAAGGTCTATAAGTTAGTGAATTCTATGTACAATACACTCCCAAGCTGTCGCTCGAGAAGTTTGACCAGGTTATTAGGTCTAAAGGCTATAATATCAGTGAGACTGTTAAAGTATGTTTACACGAAGTTTACTGAAGTTAGAGAGAGAAAGGGGAGTTATCGTTTATCTCTATATGGACGGCATAATGATGTGTCAACAGAAAAAAGATGTTCCTCACGTCCAGATTCAGTATAAAGGACATGAGAGATGCGGATGTCATCCTAAGGATTTAAATAATCTACATGGAAGTTGAGCTTTCCCTGTCACAAGCTCACTATGTGAAAATTTGCTCACATGCTATGGATATCAGGATCTTCCAGGGATCGATACTCCTTACAGGTTTGATCAAAGGCTGAAGCCAGATCCTGGAGAAGCGTCAGACAATTGGTGTACTTGAATATCATTTGAATTTTGATGTAGGCTACAAGTACCACCATGCTTGACATAGCTTTTGCCGTAGGCAGGACGAGTCGATTCACAAGCTAGCCAGGTTTTGATCTTTGGAAAGCTGTAAAGAGTAAAATTGGATAACTCTCAGGGATTCAGAAAGATGCACTACATTGGTTACCTTACAGGGGTAGAAGGCTTCAGTGATGCTAGTCGATGCTCAGAAGGAAAGAAAGAAGAGACTATATCTTCTACATGGATAAGGCTGCTATATCGAAAAAGTTGAAAAAGTAGATCCATGGGTAATGGTGCTATATCGAAGAAGTCGAAGAAGCAGATATTTCTCTCACTATGGGATCTGAGTTCTGTTAACTGTAGTAGATGAAGCAAAATTGCTTCGGGAGCTCAGGAAGGATCTTTCTATGGTTGGTACGCAAATTCGGGTGATGTCGATATATTGCGACAACCGAACACGATCTCCCTGTGGGAGGTGCGCATATTCCGGCAATACCGATTTATTACGACAACCGGACGACTACAGTGGTGGCGTCAAATGATCTCTTCAATGGCAAGAAGAGGATTGTATGCGATTAAGGCATAGGTCGGTGAGTGATCTCATTAAAAGAGGAGTCATTGCTGTGGTGGATGTTCGGAGCCAGAAGAATCTGGCAGATCTGTTCACCAAAGGTCTCAAGCGCCAGTTCATCGAGGACTCAGCAAGAAAAATATGCTTGAAGATGTTCTGATATTGTGTCCCTGCATTCCTACCATATAGTTTTGTGCTATTAGTTCAAAGAGAAGTCTATTAGGCATCTAGCTTTTGGTTCAAGGGAGGACAATTGATTGGAAGAATATCAGGTGCAGTGGGTAATCCTTTGGTATACTGCGGGATCACGGACCTAGAACCACAGTTAGTAGGCAGTCTTCTGGATATTGTAGGGCACGTACCAAGAACCACTATTAGTAGGCAATCCCTTAGAACATGGCGGGGTCTCAGACCCAGAACTACTGTAAGTAGGCAATCCTTTGGGACTCTGCGGGGTTATGAACCCAAAACTACTATTTTCTACTATTTGTTCTTTGTATAGAACAAAGTCCTGTAAGAGGATGGCTTAGAAGCCTTAATGAGTTCTCGGGTATTTTGGTTGTCTGGCGTGCTTTATAGGAAGCACGGGTAGCACAACACTACAAATGAGCATAGTACTATATGCTACAGTGGGGTGACTCCATATGAGGTACCTAGTGAGGATAAATCCTCGACTTCGGGCCAAGTCACAGCGGCGTAGCATCGCACATAGGCAAGTCGGCCTAATGATGTACAATGAAGAGTTGTAGACAGCACTACAAAGAGGTTGTGCCTCATGTTATAGTGGTGTGACACCACATGAGGCAATGCCTCTGCTTTGCAAGCCATGTCACGGCAATGTAATACTGCAAGGAAGCTAAAGGATTCATGCTGGGTAGTTTGGCACTACAAAGTGGCCGGGCCTCGTGCTACAGTGGTAAGACACCACATGAGGTATTGCCTTAGCTCGACATAGCACCGCAAGGAAGCGAAAGGCTTCATGCTAAGACTCTTTAAAAGAACTCACCTAGAGTGTATGGATAGCGATGTAGGCCATCTCTTGAGGTAAACTTTGTAGACTCCCAATATACATACACCGAAACTAGGCTGGCACAAGACCTTTAATGTGCAGCCAGAAGCACAGTTGATGTCATTATGTGAGTGGATAAAATTACAGTTATGGTACAAAATTCAAGGCTTAGTCCATTATTGTGTCATGCTGCTATTTAACCCATGCTGGATGATTTAAGCCATAGCGACATCTCTCCTAATGCATGATGCACAGTCACTATAGGGAACACTCAACCCATATATTGAGATATATGGAGAATTATTGGTGTTTTTACCTTTAGACTAGGAAAGATAGTCCTACATCGGCTACACCAAATGATGAGTATCTCAATATAATATATTGCTTGTGTTGTGGTATGTACATGAGGTGTGGCGGGACACAAGTGTGTTGCATGTGGGAGTATTTTCCTTGAAGGAAAAAAGATTAATTCTAACAAAGATGTAAGTTGATTTTTGTTGATCGAACTCGGACTTGGACTCTAAGATGCATCGTGCATACAAGGGCGGGTGTTCGGAGGGTAGGCGTGGACTGGCACTCGGCTATGTTGATTATGGGATAATGTAAAACATCAAACTCTATTTTAGAGTATTGGTATTTTAGTCCCACATCGGATAGGAGAAATGGTGAAGTCTTACTCCACTCTATAAATAGAGCCCATGGCCTCCTTTCTAAGATGCAACAAAGAAGCGAGTTGAGGGAGTGTAAAAGTTTGGAAAGCCCATTCAAGTCTCAAATTGATTGACGAGCATTCAATAAGTTCTGTAAGAACTTGCTCGTTCCTGGAAGCAGATCGTATATAGACGAATCTTGCTTTGAGCAACGGTGATCTGATCACCCCAGCTAAGCGGCCTTTCTCTTCTTCAGTCTTCTTCTTACTCTACTCCTCCACCTCTTCGCTGTTATGTATCGGAAGCACGACTTTCAGTCGAAAACCTTCTAATTACGTTTACTGCTGTCACGTATCGGATGTACGACTTTCAGTCGAAAACCTTCTAACTATATTTGCTGCTGTCACGTATCGGAAGCATGACTTTCAGTCGAGAGGCTTCTAATTACGTTATCTTATAGAGTTTTTCATCTGAAATTTTGCCCCAGGACTAACAGTACTGCAACGAGATGTCGAAGTCCCTCATCAACTTCAACCATTTCCTCTGCCCCATGTTAAGCTTTTTTTTGGGTAAACACATACTTCAAGATTTTGTGGTCCATAAAGATCTCCACTCGCTCTCCGTATAGATAGTGTTTCCACAACTTAAGAGCAAAGATGACTGTGGCCAACTACAAGTAAGGGTAGTTCTTATCATGTGAATGTAACTGTCTGGAAGCATAGGCAATCACCTTCCCATTCTGCTGCAAGACAAAACCCAAACCTTCCCTGAGGCGTCACTATAGATAGTGAATCCACCTGTCCCTAATGGTAACGTCAAAACTGGAGCAGTCGTCAACCTCTTATTCAACTCATCAATGGTGACCTAATACTCCTCTGACCAGACAAACTCTATATTCTTTCGGGTCAGCCAAGTCAACGGCTCTGTAATCCGGGAAAAAACTTGAACAAACCTTTTGTAGTTGCCTACCAATCCTCGGAAGCTCTTGATCTCTATAACTGAACTCAGAGCGGTCCATGCCTCAATTGCTATGATTTTTTCGGGTCGACTGAGATCCCCTCTCGGGTACAACATGACCTAGAAACTCAACCCGATCAAGAAAGAACTCACACTTCGAAAGCTAGCCATAAATCTTCTCTGTCTTGAGAGTCTCTAGAACTACTCTCAGATGCTCCTCGTGCTTCTCTGGGGTCTTCGAATATACCAAGATATCATCAATGAATACCACCACAAACTTGTCCAGATACTGGTGGAACACCTCGTTCATCAGGTTCATGAATACCGTCGGGGCATTGGTCAACCCAAACGTCATTACCATAAACTCAAATTGGCCATACCAAGTCTGAAATATTGTCTTCGAAATATCTTCCTTCTTCACCTTCACCCGGTAATAGCCTGAAGTCAGATCAATCTTGGAAAATACTCTCACTTTACCCAACTGATCGAACAAATCATCGATCCTCGACAGCGGGTATTTATTCTAAATGGTGAGGCTATTGAGAGCCATACATTCGATACACATACGTACCGATCCATCCTTCTTTGGCACAAAAATCATCGAAGCACCCCACGGTGAAGAAGTAGATCTGATGAAACCTTTGTCTTACAACTCATCCACATGATTCTTCAATTCTAACAGCTCACTGTTGTTAACTCTATAGACGTGCTGAGATATTGGGTCTGTGCCTGACACCAAATCTATAGAGAATTCAACATCTCTGTCCGGAGGCTACACCTAGCAATTCCTCCGAGAAAACATCTATGAACTCAGCTATCAATGGATGTGGAACACTTTGCTACTTTACTAAAGCTTCACAGAAAACCTCGCTGCTCTGTTCCGCCTCTTCTCTGGCGAACTCGAACTCTAGCTCTCCTAGCAATCTGAAAAGCACTCTGCCTCCATGATACTGGCATGGTGTCTACTCAACCAATCTATCCCGAGTACAATATCGTAACTTGGTAATGGCATTATGAGCAAATACACATCCATTTCTCGGCCTCCTAAAATAATTCTCCGATCCTTGCAAACATCACTAAGTAGGATGATAACACCCCCAATCGTGATCTTGTAAGTCCTAGGCAAAGGTTCAGATGTAAGATGGTGTCTAATAGTAATAAATATAGACACAAAACTATGGGAAGCCCCAGAATCAAATAAAGCAAAAGCTGGAATAGAATCGAGAAAAATGGAACCTGCTATCAGATCGCACACTGGCTCGGACTCCTCAGCTGCCATTCCTAAAGTTCGCACCTGTTGACCTCCTCTAGCTTGTTGCTGATGCTGTACAAACCTCTGGTACTTAGTCTGTAGTGGCGATCCTTTCTGCTGGCCCGCCAGTGCTCTAGCTCCTCCTCCATGACCTGTTGCTCCTCCCTGTGCCATACAAGTGGAAATCATGTGGCAGTCCTTCAACTGATGTCCTGATGACCCACATAGCAGACACGTTCCTAACCTCATCTTGCAGTCGTTCCACCCATGCCCTGGCTTCTTGCAGAAGGGGCAAAAAATGACCTGCTGCTGCCTCGGTGCCTGCTGATGGCCCTGCCTCTGCTACTACTGCACTTGCCGAAAATGTGTACGACCTAACCCTGATGCTGCTGGTGATGAAATGTCCTCTACTACTACTGCCACAAATGGGGCCTCTTGGCTGGGCCTGCACTGCTACCAGCACCACAGGTATCTCGACCCCCCTTGGTCTTCAACTCTAGGTCGTCCTCTGCTACCATAGTGCCCGCTAGAATCTGCTCAATGGTAGCGTCGTGGTCACTCTTGGTCATTGACTTGACCTTCTTGATCAAGCCCTTCCAAAACTTCCTATCCTTCGCTACATCACTATATTATTCCACGAATCTGCCCAGACAGTAGAATTCTCCAGCGTATGCCTCAACTGTCTAGTTTTCCTGGACCAGACTCTCAAACTGGGTCTTTAAGGCACTGAGAGCTACGTCAGAAAAAAAGTTTTCCTTGAAAAGCTTCTTGAAAGCCTCCCAAGTCTGTCCCTCGACCCCGACCCTAAGATCGGTGCGGTACCAAGTCAAAGTAAGATCAAACACCTAACTACCTGCTGTCTTAATTCGTAAGCGGGTAGGAATCTATACCAGCCAAAAAATCCCCTCAATGTGCTCAATCCAATCATCTGCGTACAAGAATTCACTTTGTGCTACGGAAACCCTTCGGCCGTATCTTATCGAAGTCAATGATGTTCCCTGGCCTCTGATGTTGCATATGACCTCCCTATGGCTGAGCTGCCACCCTCTTAATTGCTACTATAGCCACCTTATTGGCATTATCAATGCCCTGCCTCATATCAGCTGACTGACGGTGATGTGCAGCATCCATCATCTCCTGGAATAGCATGAACAAATGCGCTGCATCTACTGGTGTCGGAGGTGATGGTGGCTGGAGAACATATAGGATAACTGGGACAGTCCTCCGAATAGGTAGAGGAGCACCCCCAAAACTTATGGATACTCATACTTGAGTAGAATTGAGTGTAGAAGCATGAAAAAAGCACAGCCGTGACAAAAGCGCAGGGGTTAAATAGTCGCTGCATATATCCTTACAAAAGTACAGGTATCCAAAAGTGCAGATAACAAACAAACGTCACAACAAACGTACAAAGATGGTGCAAAAAAAAGTTCTTTATTAAAATTATTTCTACAAATATCTATTACAGATTTTTCATGATTACATATAAAGACTAAAATACCTAAAGTCTACAAGTGGGCAATCTTTAGAAAGTGCGCAACCCCCCAGACGCGTGCTCATCAGAGCGAACCACTTCCTCGTCAGATCAAACAACTTCCTAGCCAGACGTAGAGAAACTCCAATATGGCTAGTGAAGTAGTTATAGGCCCGAGCAGGAACGCAACTTCTGCTCGCCATACTACTGCCCCTCTTGAGCAGGGCAGAGCACAACCTGTGGCACTTCGGGTTAGCAATAAATCTAAACCCGATAGCTTGGACCAAGAAGATGTCCAAGATGTTGATCAGGTTTGAACTCCTTATGCCAGACACTCAAGTGCATCTCAAGATCCAGTAGCGTTCTTCTACACGGACATACCTTTTTTGAATTAAGAGATTCACAACCAATAGTCGACTTGTGCAAGGCCAACGGCCGTTCGGAGCCAAGTCAGGATCGAGCATGACGGAGAATGCTAAGAGACAATGGATGTAACTCCTCATAAAAGCTTTCTTTTATATAGGCTGTGTGCGGTCCAACCCACATGCCACGTGACCGACAGTCAAAGACTCCCAAATTAATGGGGTGAACCTAGGACTCAGCGTAATAAATCTCATTTAATAGGTTCATTTGACTGAATCCTAGGCCACGAACTTCTTGAATTCCCTAATTGATGGCGGCAATTAGAGAAGAGGACAACTGACTCATTCTTAAAAGAGCAGTCATTAATTGCTCTTATGACTTCGACAATACTAGCTCCTTATGACTCATAAGTATAGCCACTTTGGTTCAGCTCAGAAGTGCAGCTCCCTCGCTTCAACCCAAAAGCGTAGTGACTTCGTTTCCTCAAGCACATGTCTTCTTGTTGCCCTAAAGTACAGTATCTACGTTGTTTGAAACATAGTCTCCTCGTCGCCAAAAAGCGTAGTGACTCAGTTGTATTCAAAATGCAGTCTCCTCGTCGCCCAGCAGTGCAGTAACTTAGTAGTCTTTGAAACATAGTCTCCTCCCAAAAGTGCAGTGACTCTGTCGTCTTCAAAGTACAGTCTACTCGTCGCCCCAAAGCATAGTGACTCTATCGTCTTTAAAGCACATTCTGTTCGTCGCATAAAGTGCAGTGACTCTCTCTTCTTTGAAATGCAGTCTCCATGTGTCACTTCCGTTTTCCGTTATACGTATTTTTTGTATACGTGTACGAACTTCTAGCAATTGTCTGGTAGACCGTAGTTGGACTTGTCTTGCTTAGCTTGATCTTGGTTTAAACTTGAACTTGAATTGGCTTGGCTTGGTTTGGTTCATTTTGGTTTGAGATGAAAAAGGTTGATATATAAGTCAACTCACCTCTCTCTCTTCATTACTTTCATTATTTTTTCTTATTCTCTATTACTCCTCTCCACCTACACCGAAGAAAGTCTAGGCAAGTGTAACTTGCTTCATGATGGATCTCAAGTTTTTTTCTTCAATTGTCTTCCTTATTTGATTCTAAGCCACTTTAGAACATGGCATTTTTGGTTTTGTTGGATAGAATTTTGTAGATCTAAGTTTTGATCTTTTCTTGTTTTAGTTTTGATCTATTAAAACTTCGTATTTATTAAAACCAGTTGTCCCAAGCTGTAGGAAATCTCGTTCAACCCAGTTTAGACCCTTGGAAGTCCTGATTTCGACTTGTTGTGAGAAAGTTATGGCCATTTTAGTTCATGGGTTCCTTGATGTCATTATCGGTTTGGCTGGAGAAGATGAGCAGTGCGCGCGCTCTTTAGAGCCATGCCATCTCGTTGCACGGGCGCTCCTTAGCACTGTGCTATCTTGGTCGTGCGTTCTTTACCGCAGCGCCCCTCTGCCCTGGTGCCACATGGCCCAGCGCCACTTGGCCTAGCGCCCCTCTGGCTTGGCGCCACCTGGCCCAGTGCCACTTGGCCCAGCGCCCCTCTGGCCTGGCGCCACCTAGCCAAGCGCAACTTGGCCCAGCGCCACCCCGCGCTTCTGGCCGAGTGCCACCTAGCGCTGTGCGCCATTCTTGTCACGCGCTCCAATTGTTGTGTGCCTTATGACTAGTGCATCACCATGTTTTATTATATGCATGTACCCTGAGCTTTGACCAGACTTGGGCATGACCTGTCTTGGCTGTAACACAAACTTGACTTGGACATGAGCCTTGACTTGGACTTGAACATGATAATTCTTGGCTATGGTCAGAACTTGACATGAACATGACATGACAACCTGAACCTATCTTGTTACTCTTGATAGTGGCCCGTCGAGGCGCACTCCTGAAAAGTACTCTTGACATGACAAGTAACCTGACATGACATGTATAATCTTGAAGCGCTATTGCGACAGCTATCCTGACTTGCTAAGTAACTCTTGTCTTGACACCGTGGTTGATTTTCTTGATTGTGCCTGTACACGCTACCTTCTCGTCTTGCATCATGTATATGACATGGATTCCTGGTTACGATGGTCAGGGATTCGTACTGAATCTGACTCGGTTAATTGGCTAGATTGATCAAGTAGTCCATATATAGAGATTTTTCTAGTTACAGGCGATCCTATTATCCCGGCCACACCTGAGGGACTTGTATCTTGCCGAAGAGTAGGGCATATTTCCAGCTCACTCTCATGTGGGGCCTTTCTTGAAAATATAAGTACTGAAAGTATACCAGTAATCTTGATAACTCTTGTAAATTACCTTGCCTGGATAATCTAGATAGCTGCAGGGCTTGTGACTGTTGGAATATCTCATTACATCTTGCTAGTAAGTAGGCATGTGATAACCCTAGTTAGATAATGATAGAAAGTCGTAGGACTTAATTGGCCGTGCATGAATGCTTGTCTCATGATTAGCATGGTAATTATATTTTGCATCTTATTTTTCTAATGCAAGCTGCCATTTTATTCTAATCCTGTCTTCATGTTACTTAATCATGTTTATTATGTATTCTTCTATTTAATTATCTGCAGGTTTTAGTTTCTAAGTGAAGCCCCCTTGTGGCACTTGCTCTTCTGGGTTCTAACCGAGCTGGTTTTGTATGGCCAAATTTTGGAGTAGCACCCTAGGATCTTCCTACCTTCTAGCCAGATTGTGAACACCAGATGTAATCCTAACAACGAGTGGATTTCTTATTTTGCTCTCCCACTCTACTGTAAAGTATTCTTTTGAGGCGTTTAGCCGTCGAGCAAGTGTTAGCTCGTGTTGAAACTTAATTTCTGTTCGCCTAAGGGCTGTAACATGATTGACAAATCCTAGGGTTGATCATGTATGATTTAACTCTTGGTAGTCTCGTATTTTGTATGACTAACTTCATGATCATCTGAATATGTAATGTTTCGGACCCCTTACTTTGTATGTCTGATGATCTAACATCTTGTACATTATTTTCTTACTTGAGATTGAGACACTAGGCTTGTTCTTGACCATAGAGACTGATGGATTATAGTTTAACCCACATGCATCTAGACAGTCATGATTGTATTGCGAGGTAGGTTGCACTTCAATGTACGTAGCTGGCTGTGTTTGTTCCCCGTTCTCCAGTATTCTGGTTCAGGGGCACGACACCACGTCGCCTAAAAGAGCAGTGACATCGAAGCCTCACCAAAAGCGCAGCTCGCATAGATTCGCAGTCCTATGAGGTGGTATTGTTTCGCGTAGCAAGTCGGGTACATATTTCTTTTCAAATATTACCACAATCGGTTTATTTAAAACACCGCTATTAAGATAGAACAGAGTTTGATTCTATTGATAAGAGCAATATCCTATCGGTTTGTTTAAACCACCACTCCTAAAGATAAGAAAGGATTTTGTTCCTATAGACGAGGGCCATATCCAATCGGTTTGTTTAAACCAATAGCCCCTAAGATAAGGACAAAATCCAACTTCGGGGATAGGAACAGAATCTACTCGGGTTCATCCAATAACATTAAATGCATGCCATGTGTCGTTTATTCAGTTATATTGATAACTCCCCAAGATCTAGATAAAAGAAAACCCCAGCGTTCGCTACGTGTCAGCTCTGCAGCTGCCCTCACCATGCAGCCTCAAGATTCTCTCATATCTCTACGTACAGTATTTCTGCATAATTATTATGCACATCGTATATGTGCCCTCCTATAAATAAAAGGAGTTTTTCTTCGATAAAAAGGCTTCAAAATCTTCAGTAACTTCGATGTCCTCTTGATTGGCAACCCAGAGTTCCAACCACAAGCATAGAAAGTCAGAGCAAGTTCACTTCGTCGTCAGATCATCAACGGAGTAAAGGAGCTGCTGCAGTGCTCGATCTCCACCGTCAAACTTTTCCAGAAATTTTGTATTAGATCTCCTGCTCAGGAATCGATTGTACTGTTTTACACGTTTAATATACAAAAAGTTCATATAACCTTTTGTCATGGCAATAAGATGACGACTCTGCTGGGGACTTCCTTATTCTCCAATGAGAAGGTGGTGACGGAATCTGACGACAACTTGCTGAGATCTTCTCAAAAAATGTTGGTCGTATGTTTCGACCAGCAAGCTTTTGAAGATGTCCTTTCTGAAGAAAAGTCGAGTTCTTCGAAGTGGTTCGTAAAACCTGTAACGTCCCAGCCCCAAAATACTTAGGACTAGGTATGTAGACAGGCCAACTACATACATACGAAGAATGCTCCAATATATGGAAACCTCGTATGTATCCATAAGCTGTAAAATGCAGTAACCAAGACAACTAAATCTCATCCACCAAATAAGAGAATAATAATATGAATAAATTATAAAATTTGTCATTTATACATGTAGTTGGGCGGAGACAAATCCACTACCAACTAATTGAAATGAAAGAAAATATACAAGAAAATGATCGATAAAATGGCAAGATGAACCAAGAGCAATCATCTTCGAAGGAATAGAGAAGATTACGGCCATGGCTCGAATACCTATGAATGACAATAACACACACCTGGAGAGATAACCAGGTCCTCAGTGGGACGTAACAAGATACATAAAGAATATGCCATATAACTGAATATATATACTATGTCATAAATCACAAGTAAAGTAAATAGTCCCAATCGTAACAAGATCCAATACCTCATCATCGAAATAGTGGACTACTCCTACAACCAAACAAGGATAAGGGGTAGTACACTATACCGCGATGCGACATTGTCCCAAGCTACTAATGGAACGAGGGTGATATGACATTGACGAGGGTACCTGATCATTCTAATGTGTTTATGCAGTTAAGAACAAACCTTCAACGCTTGGGTACTCTGGCTGCAGGAAAATCAGGTATGGTCCCACAGGGTACCAGGGGCCTCAAAGCATAACATTCATCGAATGTCAGAGGCCAGCAGAAAATCAGGTATCGGGATCCAGGATCGTATTTCCAACGGAGATAACCAGCAATAATAGGAGAGTGCATACGTGGCCCATACGTTAAGGAACTGTTCTTCCCACCCAATGCCTAGTAGAGTCACATCCATGACTCCTATACCTCTACTAACTGCCAAGTCTTCTAACATGCCTCTATTAGCATTTTGTCCTAACGCATGCGCCCAGGTGATCAGCCATCATGCAAGTACCTCTATATACTACTCATCTCACACATACCTTATGGTACAACTGTGTCAAGGTTTATGTTATACACTACAAATGGTAGTCCCTTAACTCTAGGTCCATATGCAATCAAAGGATAATAAGTAAAGTAAAGCTAATATCACTGAGCGGGCAATAAATCAGGAACTGTAGTAATGGTACAACTATAAGAACTGAAAATAAGTAAACAGTGATATGCAATAACAAAATACAGACAAAATATAAGCAGTAAATATGGCAAGGTATCTTGCCTGAGGTTGTGTACAAAAGGGCGACGTCCAATAGCTCCAACCGTCAGAATAGTGAAGCGATGAAAGCTAAATCCCGCATACGTCCTCGGATGCTGAAATAAATACCATGAATGTGTTTGAAATATAAGATATATTTCAAAATGCTTGTCCAAAAGTCTAATTCTGGAACAGGGGCAAAATTATAATTTTGGAACAAAACGATGTCCGCCGTTGGACCCGTTTTGCACCGAAACGTGTGGCAGAACCTACGATCTCTAAAGACGTCAAACTATATGTCTACGGGTTCGGTTTGAGGAGACGAACGCAACCATATATCCAAAGTTGGATTCCGGTGGGCCGTGCACAATTTTTCTCGTTGGAGCGGGTCGCAGGCTCGCCAAATAGGCGTTCCAGTCGACCTTCTCAGAATCAGACCAAACTTGGCATACCGGACCAGAAAAATGATCTTGGTCCTGTTGGCGCAAGTTGCGTCTCGATTTCACGAACGTGCACAAAGTAATTGGAGAATTTGCAAATTGTCCAATATGGTGAATTTTGACGGATACGTATTAAATTTGTCGCGCACACGCAACCAATTTGAATTCTGTCAAAGTACACACGTCCAAGAAGTCGATATGCACCTTTTGATGCTTTCGGTTCACAACCATGTCATCCGGTTTGTCGGGGCGCACGCCGTATCGATTAGTTTTTCAACAAAATTTTAGTTTTCAAATGTGATTTTTCTCTAACTTTGGATTCGAAATTAATTGCATATGGTGCATAAAAATTTAATCTACCAGAAGGGAGTTGAGGAGCTATATGTGGTCTATAATTTATATTCAGCAAGTTATCAAAGACTACTGCTAGATTAATCAGAATTTATCTCCGATCTTGGGGGTTTGGGCTGTATTCGATTGTCAGGGAACATTAGGTTTTTGGGTTTTTTGAGTTGAAATTTCGACTCGATGGGTTGATGCCTCGAGGAACTAGTAGGTGGTCGTGTGGACTCTTCTCAGGATTTTACGGGATCGAAATTGGTCGAGTAAATGTGAAGAAAGCAAGTCGAGGAAGAGAGTACCTCGTGGAGTTCCGTAACAAAGCATTGCTCTGTTCTTCTTGCGAGCTACTGCTGCTTTACAGATCCGCGGGCCTGGCCGGCACTGCCACGGTCGGCCGGCCACCGTGGTGGTGCACGTGGGTCGCCGGGAAGGGCCGTGCGTGAGGTCGACGGAGTTAGGGCTAGGGTTGGGTTAAAGTTTGTTGTTGTCGTTGGTGTTGTTGTCGGTGGTGGTGTATATATGTGTAGCAGCTTCGGGTTATGAGAAGGGGCGGTTTTGAGTCTGATGCCTATCTCGCAAGATTGCAAGATCTCACGAGATTTTGCTGCTAATTTTTTTCTTTTATTTTAAACCTATAAACGAACAATAAAATCTTAAAAAGTTTTAAAAAAAACTTTAATACTAAACATTATTTTATAATATACAAATATATATATTTAGCTACTACTATTTTTATTTTGATCTCTAATAGAAAAAAAACCCTTTCTCATTTAAGATATTTCTTATTATAAATTTAAACCAATAATTTCTCATAAAATATATCGCTTTAAAAATCCATAATAAATTTTCTAAAAATCTAGTTTTTTAAGAGAATCAAAATTTTCCATTTTTGTTACTAGTAACTATATATATAAAAACGAACCCTTTTCCCAAAATACCAAAATTCATGAATCCTGAATTTAAATAAATTCCTAAAATCTAAAATTATTTCTATAATAATCCCAATATATAATCCACATATATATTTATATTACAAGTTTTAACCACTTCATATACCAAAAATGTATTTAGAATATTTTTATATATTCAAATGTTTTTTATTGATAAGATTGCTAAATAAATAGAAAATATATCCCCACACAAATACAATGCTTCTATATATAGTATTTACAAAATTTTATGTAACTTTTATGTAAATTTGTTTTCCTAAGGCAGAAAAGACACTCTTATAGTAGTTCTTTAACATATAAAATTTGTTTATCTATAAAACCAAAGAATATATTTGAATACTAAATAATAGGAGATAATATATATATGGAGTAAATTTTTGGGGGTTTACAAAATAGAAGAAGACTCGACGTACCTGGGTACCGAAAGCGGCTGCGACGAGCAACATAATTGAGGGGACTGTACTCTAGAACCCCCTGAACGACGAAGTCCCGAAGAAGTCTTCGACTGCTGCTGTCGTACCGCTTCGTTCAGTCCCCGCTTCTGAAAAGTGCAGCGAGGAGTGCCGCTCCCCTATGGCAGGCCTGAAAAAGGCGCAACGCTGGAAGAAGTGTGCAATGGCCCACCCGCTGACGGAGGAAGCTGCGCATGCGAGAACTTCTGTCTTTGACAGAATTGCTTACCCATCGGGTAATTGAACGTTACGCACCTTTTTGGGGTAACATGAAGGGATCCAAGGCAGCACGTGTTCTACATGGCCAAAGTGCTACGCCAACCACTCAGTTGGACTCTGAATACTACGCACATTCTAGGGGTAGTAGGAAGAAATCCAAGGCAGCACGCGCCTTGCACGATCAATGTGCTATGCCAGCAGCTGACCAAAGGCCTGCGTTGACAGTCATGCGTGCAACCAATAGAAATCTATACAAAACAAGTTTGAGTGGTTCGATGCCTCAAGCGGTAAAACCCCGCTGTCACTTGAGCGCTCGTGAGCACAACTCCAGCCAGGGGGTACTTACTGCATAGATAAACTCGTAAAAGCAGCGTTGCTGTAAACAGAGTGAGTCTGCCTCAGCAGCAACTCTTAGATCATAACTTAAGCATATCTCACGTGCAGGAACTGAGAAGAGGGAAGCTACCTTCACATTCTCACTCCTGCGAGAGAAAAGAATGTAGGAGTAGAGACCTCAACAAATCCCCACAAGGGTAAGGTGAGAGAGGAGTCTCCGGCGCAGGGCGTGTCTAAACCAAGCCACACCTGCACCAAGATCACCATCAAATGGTGTTGTTGCCAAACGGCCGTATCACCATCGAAGAGGTGGTCTGTCTTTCGAAGACTGCGACCGATGGCATCTTCACACCAGAGATCGTCAAGTTCAGAAGAAGATGAACTCCGTGTTGCTTCATGCAACGATGTGCGGGGTTCTTCTTCTCTCAAGAAGCTTTCAAAGGATCCTCCCATTACGGCCAACAAATCCAAAAGCCGACCTGGGGGTAGCAAGACGACGGTACACTATACTGGTGTGTTCCAACACACGCGCACCAAATATGAATCCTTGTCGCAAGGAGATGACGCTGCAGCGACAACATTGGCTGGGGGTAGCCAATCCTCTACCATTCATGATAATCCTTCGTTCCAACCCAATAAAGGATTGTATGACATAGACGTCTCCGTGAGTGTAAGAAGCCAAAAAGCTGGCGGTAGCAATTGTAATAAATTCGAGGATGATTGCAATCTACCTGTTTATCCTCAAAACGACGGGACTCGGGCATCTAAACCAGAGAGCGAAAGGTCTACCGTCCCTTCTACCTATCCGCACATGATGTCTGTGTTCATGGCCGAAGGTGACAACATGGAAAGCAGTGAAGGGTCCAATCAACAGAAACGTATAGAGGCCCTTGAGACAGGCCTAAATACGTTGAACGATACTATAAAGTCCTTGGCTTTCGTCGTCTTGAAGATCAAGGAGAAATTGACACCTATTGTCTCTGCTCCTGCAAACCAAGACCCGGGGACTAACGACGAGTCCAATGCACCCCCCATCATGAGTCAAACGGTGCCGTCGTCATCTACTCCATCAACAATGGGACCTACAATGTCAAATGAATTGCAGCAGGCCCTCAAAGAGTTGTACGCTCGCCATGATACCAGAGAAAAGCGAAAAGCACTCCAAAAGATGGGAATTGGGCATATCATACCGAATGGGATAATGTGATCTATCCTTCCAAATACAATCCACAGACACTCATGCCCTTCGATACGAAGGAGTCTCCCCGTCGATACTTGAGGTACTTCACCTCAGTAATAGGGCATCTACCGAAGGACGATGCTCTTCTTATAATCATATTCGTAAGAGCTCTGCAGGGGTGGCTTACGAATGGTTTTGTAGCCTCCCGGATAATTGTATCTCGTCGTTCGAAGACTTGAAGTACCTATTCCTCAACCAATTCTACGAAGAAGGAATGGACATGACAATGTCGACTCTCATGGACATCGTCCAGAAGGAGAAGGAACCTGTACGCACATACATTAAGCACTTCCGTTAGGCAGATCTGAGGTTGCCTCCTGGTATACCTGAGCCCATACTTATGGACTCATGCCACAAAAACATGCTTCCTGCAATCAAATTATGGCACAGTGCTCTATGTATAGAGTGGACGTCTTTTATTACAGAGGCGGATGTGGCAGAAAGAAAGGCCCGATATGCACAATTGCTAGGACTGAACTTCCCTCTCTTAAAGATAAAAGGAAGTGCTTATCCGACAATAACTCTGCCAACAAGGACGGAAAAGGGAAGCAAGCCCTAACCGTCAACATCTCCAAAGGTTTAGTAACAATGAACCTGAAGACGGTTGAAGCGTAGAGGCCGAAAGATTCCTATTCCTTCAACGATGAAGATACGCTAGAACTCTTCGATATGTTGACAAAGGGTGGCAAGCTTCAACTCCCGCCACCTAAGCGTCCCGACAAAGTAGGAAATGTGGACAATCCAAAGTACTGTCACTATCACCAGTACATTCACCATTCAACACGCGACTGCTATGTATTAAAGAGAGATCCAACGCCTCATCGACGCCAAAGTCATGTCACTTGAATACAAAGAAAAGACTGTTACCGCCAACAAAGTCACCCTCAAGTTCGAAATTTTTTTATGGACAAAGGTTCAAGACGGCGTCATCTCCATCCCGAGAGCAACAATGGAAGTAGTCAATCTTCTACCGGCCCGTGACAATGCTCAGGGCCTCATCCTATTTACAATGCCATGAGACAAAGTTATGTGGGTTTATCTTGATCTTGCCCCTGACATGATAGTGCCTGCAACGCTCTCTACCAAGGTAAAGAAAGTCAAATCATGTCGTATGGTCTCTACATCAACTGATGACACTCTGGTTACCACTCGCTCGACTCACCAGCGAGAAGATAACCAAGCTCCAGAGGAAGAAACATCTCCACCTGTTGCAGCCTCTGCCCCCGAGGCGTCAAAAGTAGGCCCATCTCAAGCCCCTACAACAAATAAACAGAGGCAGAAGGAGGTTCGCTTTCACAAACCTCCAAGAAAAGACTCGATTGTAGGGCCGATCAAGCCCTACAACTTGGACATATTAGCGCAGCTTGCCAATACTCCGGCTCAATTGCCACTCTTCGAGCTCTCCGTTTCTCCAAAGAGATTCGAGACGCCCTCAGAGAAGCTTTACAGAATTGTGACCCCTTCCTCACTCAGGTGCAACCGCCCAAGGAGGATCCTGCCGCTTGCCCACATTATCACAGTGTGGTCAAGGTGATTGCTAACATCACCTTCACTTAGCAGGATATGTTACCGAAGAACATCTGACATAATAGGCCCCTGTACAACATGGGGTATGTTGGTGCCATTAAGGTCGATTGCATCCACATCGACTATGTCTCTTCTCTTAGCATCATCCTTCGGAGTTTACTCTAAGCATTGGAGATCCCGATGCATCGGCTGACTGCGTTAAACACTACAATCAGTAGCTTCAACGCTAGAAAGAGTGAGCCCCTGGATAAGATTTTACTGAAATGCCAGATAGACGATCTCCAGACAAATGTGACTTGCTACGTCATTGACGCTGTTATAAACTACAACATGATATTGTGTCGACCATGGATTCATGAATACATGATCCTAACCTCTACTCTCCATCAATGCATGAAGTATGTGGCTAGCGACGGGACTATTAAGACCGAATTGGCTGACATCGACCCATTCCTAGGACTCGAAGCATACTATACAGATGCTGATCTATATAAGTTAGTCCCATGGGACGATGATGCCATTGATGCCGACGACGAGGCAGATGCCACACCAGAAAGCGTGGCTATAGCTGAGGAACCATTGAGGGTTTGATTGAAGAGGAAACCTTCTAAGATGTCAGCTCCTCTCGTCATCAAGCTTCGAGGAAATGCTCCAGCTCGGTCGCCCTCAACGATATCAGCTGCTAGCCAGGAGCCTATGCAAATAAGGCTCCCCGTAAGGCTCTAAAGCCAACTCTGAGGTCGCAAGAACCTTCGACTATAGCCTCCTTAGTGGTCAAGTTGAAACGAAAACCTCCTCCACCTTCTTCCATGACAGCCCTAGTGCTCACAGATGATGTAGTCCCTCGGGATAAGATTTCGCATTTCATTAATAGAAATTTGTCTTTGAATTACTCGTGTGCACACTCGAATACTAAGTATTTCTTAGACAACGCTCTATATACATTACAAACACAAATGACAACAGCTAATCTCGCAAGACAAGTTGTCTCTCTCTGAGGCCCCTACTTCTTGGTTCCAGCAAAGAAGAAAGAGGAAGAACCCATAATCTTCGGTCGATTGGAGCATCCTCAGTTACTGGCTCTGACAGAACCAGAATCCGATAATGGCAAGATGCAACTCTATTGTTACACTACTCAAGCCAAACAACTTATCCATAAAATGGGTTACGACTTGAACAGCAACAGAGGACTGAACTATGGCAAAGGCCAACGCCTTCCTTTATGACTTCGTGCTCAAAAGAAAAGTCCCAAAATTACTACCAACGTACTTGCTAGGGATTGAGTTATGTTACACCCACAACGACTTCGAAGAGCTCAGAGTCGGAGGTCATTATGCATTCACATTCCTCCGACACCTCAACCTAGGACTCTGATACCAGTATCGGCCAAGCCTTCAAGAAGATACTGTCCGTCATATGGTCTCTGCAGATCCCCTGGTTGAGGATAAAGACCAAATACTTGAATTCTTTGAGGATGAACCCTGGCCTCAACAACTGAGATCCCAATGGGAATGGCGCTTCGAACAGCGTAAACCTTCCACTGAAGATGAGGTCGTCCAAGTTGAGCTGGAAGATAAGGCTTCCACTAGACCCATCTTTATCAGCAAAAGCTAGACAGGAGAAAGCAAGGAATCTCCGATACAGCTTATTCGAGAGTAAATCGATGTCTTTGCTTGTAGCTATGAAGACATGTCGGATTTAGACCCGCAAGTCGTAATGCACCGTCTCAACATCTTGCCCGATGCTAAGCCTGTCAAACAGCAATAACATCATTTCTGCCCCAACATCATGGATGTTATCGATAAAGAAGTCGACAAACTCATAGAGAGTGGCTTGATTCGCGAGGAACAACATCCGGATTGGGTGGCCAACATTCTCCTAGTCACTAAGAAGAACAGGAATATTCGGGTCTGCATAGACTTGAAGGATCACAACTTGACCTTTCCAAAAGACAAGTTTCCCCTCTGATCACCGTCGTGATGATTGGTAACACTTGTGGCTTCGAGCGGATGTCCTTCATGGATGGTTTCTCAAGCTACAACCAGATTAAAATATTTCCTAAAGATGAGAAGTATACTTCATTCATGAATCCAAAAGGGATATACTGTTACACGATAATGCCCTTCGGGTTGAAGAATGTAGTGTCCCATCCCGCTCAGTCAATCGGAGGAATTGGAACGCCAACGGTGTTCGGACTTAGCCTTGTAACGGCTTTCTCGAAGACATCGTTTGGTTGAGGCGACCCCTCGCTCAGGTGGGGTAGTTTCGGTGAACGTGCCTCATCTTAGCCTTCACATAATAAATCAAAAGTTTTCAAATGCACAAGTAGGCTTGATAATAAAAGAGACGAATCCACATAGATTAGGGAATAATTCCAAGTTGGGTCGGATTTGAGTTAGACCATGGAAAGAGGACCAACGATCGGTCTAGAGTTTGTGTACGGCGTGCTTTGAAAATGACACTCGGTCCTTTGTCCCATGGCTTGGGAGAAGGAAAGTTGGTTTGAGTTGGCGAAGTTATGAACGTAGCCTAAGTCATAGGCATCGCCCGCATGAATGCTTCATAAAGCATGTACAGTTCCATCGTCCAAGGCTTGGCATAGCCTTGGCTTGCCTATGAGTTAAGTTGCGTTGAACGGGTTGTGACATAAGTCTAGGCACCCAAATGACTTGGTCGTTCAAAGTCGAACACGTGCACGGCACATTTCTGCGATGCAAGACTTGACGTAGCCATTTGCTCGTCCCTCGGGTTAAGTTGTAGGCTTCAGTAAGTTAGGCAAAGTTATCCGGTTGACCTAAGCCATTCCAAGTGTTGTCCCACTCTTTCTGCGGTTGTCAAGTTAAATAGTCCCACGACCCCATGGCCCTTCATATAAGGTATGACTTGGGTGATAGCGTCACGTAGAACACGAGTTGGCTTAGGGCACGATGTCGCAGACTTAGTGTTTAAGGCAAGGACCACAATTGATTCAAAGTGAGTTTTGGAGAAAGGATTATCAAATAGGCGTACATGAGTTGAATAAAATAATAGGATAACATGGAAAGAATGCTCGCGACCGTGGGTCATCGAAGGGTCTCAAGGATAGAAGTCTTGAACTTGGTTTTGAAAGAGATGGTAACGCTGAAAGAAGGATGATTGTGTGAGACGTCAGTTTGATTCGAGTCTTGTATGGTCATGGATAACTTGTCGACAAGGGCGATTTATTTCCTCGGACGATAACCTGGGGCCACAGCAGGACCGTTCCAGCCTACGAGGTGTAGAAGCATGGAAAAGAATAAAGAAAGGTCTATACGGCTAAGGATCTCCATACGGCTCAGAGAGCCCGTGCGGCTCAAGGGTCCATGCGGCTCGGATAGACCCAGAGCCACGTGGCCTTCAACAGCTTCTTCCTTCATCTTTGGCTGTATTTAATATCCTGACGGCTGACAGCTCTGACAAATGACAGCTCTGACATAAAGGCACAATAATGACTGACATAAAGGCGTGTTCCTAGGGAAGAGGAGAAAATCTTTTCACAGCTGGCTGAATCCATCGAGTCCCGAGGCATGCGGCTGCTGTATTTATACGGTCGCCCACTTTATGCGGCCGCCCCCTTCATGCGACCATCCATCTTCATGCGACTGTATCCTTTATGCGGCCGCCCGTCAGCATGCGGCTGCCTATCCTCATGCGGCTGCCCATCTTCATGCGACTGTTCATCCTCATGCGGTTGCCCATCTTCATGCGGCCGTTCATCCTCATGCGGCCCACTCATATGCGGCTCTGCCAAGATGACCCAATGGATAACACGTGGCACTTTTTACGATGATTAAGATACGTGGCAGTCTTATCTTCCTGGAATTATGGGTGCTAACAAATCCTAACAAAATCAGATTTGCTGCAATCACCATAATTGCCCAGATCAAGTCAAATCGAGCAAATTAGACACATGGCAAGCCATCACAAGTCGCGAATATTCATGACAATCAACATTTATCGCCTACAGAGATTTGATGTAATCTACATTAATTACCTAGATTTGCTACAATCAGAATAAAGGGCCCAGATTAATTGATCCTTAACCGCCAACTTATCAAGGAGGCAATCATTGCAAACCCTAATGATTGCATCCCACTCCTATAAATAGCAAGGTGCCATTCCCTTGCAAAGAGGACTTTTTTTCGAAGAGTACCAGAGCACCTGGAGAGACTTGAAGAGAGAGAGAGCAGAGAGAAAAAGGCACGCACAGAGGGCATCCTGAGAGCATTTCTTCTCCGGAGCCAAGGCTGCATCCGATCGTCCAAGGAGTAAGGCAGAGCTGCCGTCGCTTTCCCGAGCCTCTACCGTCACCCTCCAGAATCTAAAATAAACAATTGTACTTAGATTGCTATACCTAGGTTTTCGTCCCTAGGCTTTCTTTGTACAAGCGAGTTTGTATTGTGAAGTAAAAGTCCAGTCCTCCGATATAATTGTTCTGTTCTTTTATATTTTATGGCAAATACGATGGCGACTCTGCTGGGGACAAACTTCTCCACGGTTGAGGAGTTGGTGTCGCAATCGGATGTAGCCAAACTTGGCTCCACACAACAGAAGATGGTCGTCCGTTTCGACCAACAGGCGTTTGAAGAAATGCTCTCCGACGGAAGCGTTGGCCCGATCCAGAAGCGAACCCGCACAAAGAAGGCTCGCAGGAAGTGGAGGCCAAAATCATTTGCTCCTCCCCAAGCTCTGGACGGAGCACCCTCTGCTGCCCATGACGGCGAAGACAACTCTCATGCGGCCCCACTTCAAGCCATAGAAGACTATGCTGTCCCCAAGTCCAGCAGAGAAAAGCACTACGATGCTGGACTTGCAGGGGCAAAGAGTGATTCTACGTGCTCCAGGAAGAAGTCGAACAAAGGCACTAGCCGCAAGACGAAGACTTATGCGGCCAAACTTGCCAGCCGTATGCATGATGACCATGCGGTCGAAACTGCCAGCCGAATGCATAATACTCATGCGGCCAGGATTCCCAGCCGTATGGAGAAGACTTATGCGGCTGAGACTCCCAGCCCATGAAGAAAGCCCATGAGGCTACGACTGCCAGCCGCATGAAGACTGTTGATTCCAGTCGCATGCCGCTTGTTTTACGCGGCTCTGTCTTCGATTGCCTCTCCTATGCTCCTGATCTCTCGTGCTCCCGAGAAAACATGTTTGACTCTCTCCAGCACCACTTAGACTCTTCCTACTATGTGCCCTCACGCACTAGAGTGAAGAAGTCTAGGGCAGCACGAGTTTGGCAAGCTCAGTCCGCTGGCCCGACCTCTGACCATCCTAGCGTTCCATATACCGTTATGCGGGCCTCTGATGGAGAGTTGTAAAGAACCACTCGAGTCCAGCTCCCGGCGGCAAACGAATAGAGTGGTTCCCAAAAGTCTCCCAAAATCCAGGGAGCAAACATGGTCGTTTCAGACCCGTCTGACTTGCGTGAGGCTATCCTCCACAAGCGCAAGAAAAGAGAGGGGGCCTCGGGGTGCAAAGAGTCCTCCCACGGACATCACTGTACCCAAGTCATCATCAACTACTGTTGCAATAATGCAACGATACGAGAAGACCGGCAGTCCGTCTTCCAAAGACTGTAACATCTATGTTCAGAGGATGAGGCACCTCCCGTCGTCTTCTGCAACTCTGCTCAGAAAATCCTCGCCGACAGGAGAGGGAAGAAGATAAATGTTTCTAGCCTGAAAATTTCAACCACTATGACTAAGAGACTGTCGTCTAAGCGGTTGCCCACCACCAGAGTTTTCCAAGGTACCCGTTCAAAGACAAAATCTGCTACAGTGGGAGATTCATCGTCCACATCACTTGAGGTTACTGGAACTGGGGGTAGCACTCCTCCGAACCTCCATGACAATCCGATGTTCCAAGAAGATGAGTTGGGGGAAATAACTCTCCCATTAGATGCAGCAAATCCTGACGTCCCCGAGGACGTCCACAATTCCCAAGACGAGACGAACTCGGAAGCTGGGGGTACTGTTTCTTCTGAGTCTGAACCAGAGGAAGACATTCCCACATACCCCGATGACTTCTCGTTACAGGGGTATGATTCGGAGTGTACGCCATCCACCGTCCCTTCCACTTCTACTCATGTCAGGACGACATTCATGACAAACGACAAACAGGATGGTCCCAGTGATCGCCAATGCATCGACACTCTGGAGGCCATACTGTGCACTTTGGTCAAATCCGTGAACGAGATCAAAGCAGCCCTCCCTACTCTGCAAGGAGGGACGCCTGGCCAAACAAACTTGGGTCCCGCGGTCAATGCGGACTCGAACACAGCGGCATCAAATCCGGGCAATAATCCTCCTAAAATGTCGGCTCCTACCACTACAGACGAAGCCAGGAAGGCAAGAAGAGAGGTCCAGGAGCTCCGATCCACGTTCTATGCCCGAGAAAACTGCCAAGACCTCAGGATACGACAACCATACCCTGCTGCATGGAGGGATGTCCCCTTCCCACAAAGATATAAGCCATTCAACATCAATCCTTATGATGGCAAGACCTTCGTAAGTCAGTACATCACTTACATCGAGGTCATCACCGACCATCTACCCCATGACCATCCTTACACGATTATTCATTGGGGCATTGGAAGGGGTCGCCTTCGACTGGTATCGCAACCTGCCAGACAACTGCTTCCACTCCTTCGCCAGCTTCAAGCGCATGTTCTTAGAGAGATTCTACGAAGTAGGACAGGACATCACAATGTCCACCCTCATGGACGTTGTTCAAGGGAAGAAAGAGCTGACAAGGAACTATATTGAGTGGTTCTGCCAAACCTCCATGAAGTTGCCGTCCGGTAATCCGGATTCCTCCTTAATTAAAATTTGCCAAACGAGATTGCTCCCAACAATCAGCCTCTGGATGGGCAAAAGTCAATTTAAGGATTGGAAGACGTTTATCATCAGTGCCACTAGCGCCGAAGAACGGTTGAAGAACGCTCGCCAACTGGGATTGCACATCTCGGAGGGAGAGGACAAGGGCAAGTGCCCTAATACCAACAACAACAATGGTGGTAACTCCTCCAACAATCGGGACAACAAGGGCAAGCAGGCTATGGTGGCCAACACAGCCCAACAACCTGAGTCAAAATCGGCAGACAAATAATGGCCGCAAATGACCTACTCTTTCGAAAACGGCCACGTCAAGCCCATCTTGGACATGCTCATACAAGGAGACAGAATTTAGCTCCCTCCACCAAGACGGGAATCTTGGCCGGCGGAAATGGAGAGCCCAAAGTACTGCTATTACCACCGTTACGTCCACCATGCTATACACGACTGCTACCAACTGAAACGATACATCCAACATCTCATCGACTCGAAGGCTCTGGCCATCGATTTCGAGGAGGTAACCGTGGCGGCCAACATGGTGTCCGTACAATTCGACAGCTTCTCTCCAACAGAGACTCAAGACGGTGTGGTATCCATCCCTCTGGCGACAATGGAGATTGCTAATCTTCCATCTCCTCGGGATCAGGCTGCTGGTCTAGTGCCCCTCACCACATCATGGGGGGAGGTCATGTAGGTCAATCCGGACCTGGTACTTAAGGTGACTCAGTCCACACCACCTTCCATTCACAAGAAGAAGAGTGGAAAAGTCAGATCCTACCGCACAATATCGACAGATATCGAAGAAGTCACGGCTGTCGTTGCCCGGTCTGGAGCACAATCCCAATAAGTGGCTGATAACTCTACTGCAGATCATCAGCCAGCTACTGCTGACGCTCCAGGACCTTCTCAGCCTCCGATGACCGACAAGCCTAGGCCGAAGGAGACTCGCTTTGACAAATCCCTCCGAAAAGAGGCACCTCAGGGGTTGGAGAGGCCCTACAACTTCGACATCTTAGCACAATTGGCCAATACACCGGCCAAATTGTCTTTATACGAGCTCCTGCGACTCTCAAAGGATGTTCACGCAGCTTTGAGCGATGCACTCCAGAATGCCGACGCCTATCTGGCTCAGGTCAACCTCACATAAGAGAGCCCGCCTGCAAATCTCCAAGACAACGCTTGCACAGAAGCGATGTCCAACATTGTCTTCACTCCGTAAGATATGCTCATTAAGACCAACCTTCACGATCGTCCGTTATACTACACTGGATACATCCGTGACGTAAAGGTGGATCGGATGCACACTGATCCTGGTTCTTCCATAAGCATCATCCCGAAGGGTCTGTTACATCATCTTCGCATTCCTATGCATCGCCTGACACCAACAAGTACCGCCATCAGCGGTTTCAATTCGGACAGGAGCTACCCGATTGGAAAGATTTGCCTGAATTGCCAAATCGACGATCTTCAGTCAGAAGTAACCTGTTACGTCATAGACGCGGACACTTCCTGCAATATCCTCCTGGGGCGCCCTTGGATATACGATTACATGATCGTGCCTTCCATGCTGTACCAGTGCTTCAAGTATGTCGACAAACACGGCTTTGTGTGGACAGAATTTGTCGACATCGATCCCTTCAAAGGGGTCGAATCCTACTACTCAGACTCCTGCCTATACGAGAAGTCGAAGAGGCACCTGGATGAAGATGTGCAAGCTCGCACTGAGATAGCCACAGGATCAGAAGGACCTCTGATAATCCACCTCCAAGCTCGCAAACCTGACAAGTCCGTGCCCCTTACGGTCGCTCTGTGTAAGGGCGCAATCGGCCTCTCGACACAAGAAGGACAAATGATAATTCGGCTGCCAAGGTCCGACCAAGCGCCAAGACCCACAACGGAGCCACTGACAATCAGACTGCCAAAATTCGGCCAGCCATAAATGAAGAAGCTCAATCCCTTCGACAAGCCAATGACGATACGCCTTCCTTAGAAGAATCGTCACCTCGATACAAAGTCTGGGGCTTCTAGCGAGCCAACAACTCCCCACCCAGCATCGAGTACCAAACTGGGAGTCGCTAGTTCGCCAACAACTCCACGTTTGGCCCCACCAACAGAACCCCTGATGATCAAGCTGCCCAGGTCATCCTCTCAGTCTTCATTGATACTGGCGGTGGCCGAAGAAGAACCAGAACTGGCCAAGTATGTGGCTGCCCACATTGATGTTCCCTCCGCTGATGATGTAATCCCGCTAGAAAAGATACCTTACTTCATCAATAAAGGGCTATCTTTGAATTACCTCGAGCTTAATAAGCTTTGTACAATATATGCTATGGAACACGGTATAGGCACTCACCAACACACACAGGTGATAAATGTTTACACCGTAAGTCGGCTTACTCCAGTGAAAGACGCTTACCACATAATTGAGGAAGGAGACCATCTAATCATCTTCGGCCGAAAGGATGATCCACAGCCATTCACCATAGAGAAGGTCGATCTTGAATCGGATGACGGAAGTCTGCCTCTGTATCTTTATAGTCCCCAATCCAAATACCTCATGCAAAAACAGGGGTATGATCTGGAGACTACGCCAGGCTTGAACTACGGTACTGGTCGACGATTACCTTTAAAGCCACCAGTCCCGGCTGGCAAACCACGGGACTACTACAGCAAGACCCGATGTGGATTAGGGTATGTTACGCCCGTAATACTCCCTGAAATTTTAGATGAAGAATACGACTGGCATTCACATTCAACCTGGTCACCAACTTCTGATTTGGATGCCAGCATCGGAGACGTATTCAGACAAGTCCTGTCAGTCAATATGGCATTCGTTGACGCTTACGAAGAAGATGAAGACATTCCTGAGATCCTCGAGTTAGAGCCGTGGGCCCAACAGCTAGATGCACAATAGAAAAAGTGGTTCGAACAGAGATAACCTTCTACTGAAGATGAGGTTATACAAGTCGACCTCGGCAGCGAATCTTCTCCGAAACCAATCTTCGTCAGTAAAGGTTTGACAGACGAAGAGCGAGAATCGCTACTGGAACTTGTCAAAGAATATATTGATGTGTTCGTCTGGAGCTATGAAGACATGCCAGGACTAAACCCTGAGGTTGCCCTTCACAAGCTCAACATTCGTCCAGATGCAAAGCCGGTCAAACAACAACAGCGACGCTTCCGCCCGGGCATCATGGATGCGATCGAAGCCGAAGTCAACAAACTGATAACCAGCGGCTTCATTCCCCAAGAACAATATCCGGACTGGTCGCCAACATAGTACCGATCCTCAAAAAGAATGGAAAGATTCGAATCTGCATCGACTTCCGCAATCTGAACGAGGCATGTCCCAAAGATGAATTCTCCCTCCCTATCACAGACATTATGTTCGACAACACATGCGGCTTCGAACGCATGTCATTCATGGATGGTTTCTTAGGGTACAACCAAATCAAGATGTCTCATGACGATGAAAAGCATACATCATTTCGAATACCGATTGGCATATACTGCTACACAGTCATGCCTTTCGGTTTAAAGAATGCTGGCACCACATATCAAAGAGCCATGAGTATCATCTTCAGAGACCACTTGCGTAATACTGTGGAGTGCTATGTTGATGACATCGCCGTCAAGAGTCGCTATAAGGGAGACCATCTGCAGGATCTGAGGACGGTGTTCGACCTGATGCGAGCGCATAATTTGAAAATGAACCCTACGAAGTCCTTCCTGGGCATATCCAGCGGGAAGTTCTTGGGTTTCATCGTCACCTTCCAGGGCATCCACGTAGACCTTGAGAAGACGAAGGCAATCATGGAGATGGGTCCCCTGAGAAATCTTCGAGAACTTCGAGACCTCTAAGGGAGGTTAGCTTACATCAGGAGGTTCATTTCCAACCTCTTCGGGCGTTGTCAGCCGTTTATCCATCTCATGAAGAAGGGTGTCTGATTCGTATGGGACGAAAAATGTCAGCGTGCCTTCGACAGCATCAAAGAATATTTATCGAACCCTCCAGTCCTGGTGGCCCCGGTTGCTGGAAAACCATTAATGCTCTATGTATAAGCAATAGAGCATTCCCTCGGCGCTCTGCTAGCACAAAACAATGATACAGGCCATGAGCAAGCTATATATTACCTCAGCCGAAAGATGATTGGGCCAGAGCACCGATATACCGCCTTAGAGAAGGAATGCCTCGTCCTGGTGTTCGCCATTCAAAAGATGCGATACTATGTCACGGGGCAAACCATATATGTGATATCACGAGTCAACCCCCTCAGGGTCCTCATGACTAAAGCAGGGGCACTCAGCTCTCGTCTCGCTACATGGGCAATATTGCTGTCTCCTTATCATATGATCTTCGTCCCACAAAAGGCTGTTAAAGGTCAAGCCCTGGCAGACTTTTTAGCAGCCCACCCAGGCTCGAAGTCATCCAGAGTATATGAAGGAATCCCAGATGAGGTCGCCAACTCACATGCGGCCTCCCATGATGATATATGGCGAATGTTCTTCGACGGTGCTTCAAGAACTGGACCCAAGGGCAACATCGTCGTTGGAGTCGGGGTGGTGCTGATTTCTCCTTCCAGACTAGTGATCAGTCGTGCTTATTCCCTCACGGAACCCTGCTCTAACAATATGGCCAAGTACAACGCTTTGGTCATTGGCCTCCAACTTACCAGAGAGCTGGGGGTAGAATATCTTGAAGCATACGACGATTCGCAGTTAATCGTCAATCAGATCCGGGGTTCATACGAGGTTCGCCATGAAGACATGATCCCCTATCACCAAATAGCGATCAACATCATCTCGTCATTTGAAGGGTTCTTCATCGAACACATTCCCAGACTCCAAAATATTGAAGCCGATGCCCTAGCAGGCCTTGCCGCTTCCCTAACAGTGCCAAATCATACTTATCATTCGGTTGACGTGATAAGCCACGAACTGGTCTGTCCCAAGAACAACGTTCAAGTTGTGGCGAGTTACTTTGCTCAAACGATCGACGAAGTGACAGACTGGAGACAACCATTCATAGACTTCGTAGTCTACGACATCCTGCCCGAGAACCCAAAGGAAGCCACCTCTATCAGAAGGCGTTCTCTCAGATTCTTCTACGATACAGAGACGAAAATGCTGTATCGCCGATCCTACGATGGATTATTGCTTCGATGTCTGTCAAACGCAGAAGCCAAAGAAGCCGTACGTGAAGCTCATGACGGTGTCTATGGGACCCATCAGCCTGGCCCAAAATTGCAAGGCCGTCTTCGCCGAATGGGCTACTACTGACCTACGATGGTAGCAGATGTGATAGACTATGCAAGAAAGTGCAAAGCCTGCCAAGTCCACGTGGACTTCATCTACCAGCCATCCGAATTTCTACATTTGACAGTGGCGTCCTGGCCATTCGAAGCATAGGGAATGGATATCATTGGTCCAATCACTCCACCTTCTTCCCAAGGACATCGCTTTATACTCGCAATCATGGATTACTTCTCCAAATGGGCGGAAGCTGTTCCGCTTGCAGAAGTAAAGACTTCAAATGTGATCAGCTTCCTTAAGCATCACGTCATCTATCGCTTTGGGCTGTCCCGAAGGATCATCCACGATAATGGTCCGCAGTTCGCAAGCCATGCCTTCTATTGGTTCTGCGACAAGCACCGCATCCAGAATATTGTTTCAACGCCATACAACCCAACAGCGAATGGGTTGGCAGAAGCATTCAACAAAACAATCATCAAACTTCTCAAGAAGGTCATATCGTCCAACAAACGCGACTGGAACGAGAAGCTTGGTGAATGCTTATGGACGTACCGTACCACAGTCCGAACAGCCACAGGGAACACACCATTCTTCCTGGTGTACTGGAGTGAGGCAGTCCTCCCATTGGAGACTCAAATACCCTCGCTTCGCGTCGCTCTCACTTACCAATTGACGACAGACGATAACTATCGTCGCCAGTTACAAGAGTTGGAGGCCTTAGATGAAAAGCGCCTCTTGGCTCAGCAACGAATCGAGCTATACCAAGCACGTATCTCCGAAGCCTTCAACAAGAAGGTTAAAATCAGAACATTCCAAGTGGGCGATCTCGTTCTGGCAGTTCGGGGGCCAATGGTCATGACTCACAAAACCGCCGACAAATTCTAGCCAAAATGGAAAGGTCCATTTATTATTGAGGCCGTATTCTCCAACGGTGCTTACCGCCTCGCAAAACAAAACGAAGACTTGCTCATGTTGCCCGTCAACGGCAAGTTCTTGAGGAAATATTATGTCTAAACGACATTCTCCCAATTCTAGATTATTGAGTTATGTACCCGCTGGTATCGTTGAACTCATATTCCAAATTCCAGATTATTGAGTTATGTACCCGTCGGTACCGCTGAACTCATATTCCAAATTCCAGATTATTGAGTTATGTACCCACCGGTACCGCTGAACTCATATTCCAAATTCTAGATTATTGAGTTATGTACCCGCCGGTACCGCTGAACTCATATTCCAAATTCTAGATTATTGAGTCATGTACCCGCCGGTACCGCTGAACTCACATTCTCCAAATTCTAGATTGCCGAGTTATGTACCCTCCGGTACCGCCGAACTCACATTCACAATCTTCCAGATTATCGAGTTATATACCCGCAGGTGCCTCTGAACTCACACTCCGGTCACTCTTTCAGATAGTAAGTCATGTATGACCATACCTCTGAACTTATTTCTCTGAAAGAGCTTCTCCCTCATGATCCACTACCCGCACTCTCAGTGCACAAAAAGGGTAGCAGATCCACAAATTTTTAAAATGACCACGTCGATGTTACCTCTGAGTCGTTTCACTTCCGCTAAAAACAAATCACCCCTCTACATAGAACTTCCATGTCCTCATTACCTCTGAGTTGTCCTATATACCCCTTCGTGGAGCCCACTCCTGCTATGTCCTCATTACCTCTGAGTGGGAAGGCTCTATCGAAGAAACCCTCATATTTGCCATGTCCTCATTACCTCTGAGTAAATATGTTGGTCCTTTCTCGACTTATTATCTGTACCAAAAAAAAACCCATGATACGCCAAGGATAATAGGTCCATAAATGTCCTCTGTTGACCACAAATATCCTCCGTTGAGTCCACTCCTGCCATGTCCTCATTACCTCTGAGTAGGAAGCCTCTACGGTAAAACCCCCATACTTGCCATGTCCTCATTACCTCTGAGTAAGTATGTTGGTTCTCTCTCGTCTTATTATCCGTATCCTGAACCAGGGTACGCCAAGGATAATAGGCCCATAAATGTCCTCTGCTGACTACAAATGCTGTGCTAATTTTTCTAGTACATGCACATCATTCCTCATCATGCCCCGGGAGCCCAGCTGCTCCATGGTATTCTTTCTCCCGATACCCGGAACGTCCATGATCACCTTGCCGTAGAATTGTTCTAGGTATCCCCATCAAACTTGTTATCCGTACCTAAAACCTAGGTATGCCAAGGGTAACAGGTCTACTAATAAGCCCCCCAAGCAGGGCAAACATCACCATAACACCACAAGCACAACAAACAGTACAGAGAAAGGGTAGAATAAAGCATACTCTTTTATTTAGAAAGCAAAAGTACTACAATTTCTAGGGACAATGTCCCATTTAAAGAAAAAAAAGAACGAAAACAAAAGGAGAAAAGGGCCGACTATGGTTCGACATTACATAATTCCAGGAGGCGGTTCTTTACCAAGGAGGTCCCCCGTTCAAGTCGTTGCTTAGCTCGACGCTCCGCTTCCTGGGACAACCGGTCCGCATCGTCAAAATACATGTGTGCCCGCCATCCATCCTCCATCTTCTTCAGGGCGAGCTCCAGATTGGCAGAAGCTCGACTAAGTCTGTCAGCCTCCTGGATAATAAGTCCCTTTTCGGTACGGGCGGCTTCGAGCTCCGACTCCAGAAAGGCCAGCTTTCTCTAGAGCTCTAGGATCTGCTCCCTGGTGTCGATTACCCCGCGGGAGGCGGTCGCTTCCCGAGCCGTACAATCTTTATTTCTACGGCTCAATTGATCGTATAACTGAGACAGATCGCGGCGGTCCTTCAGTATGGTTGGCTTGATCGAATCCCGAGCAAGCCTCACCTTCTCCACCGCGGTTATGAGGAAAGTGCGCTCTTGATCTATTGCCGCAGACAGACCAGCTTGCCGCAGCACGTAAAACTGGGTCACAAGTCGATCAGCCTCTAGCAGTTTTGGCTCCAGAAGCGCAGCTAGCCCTGCCCCACCGGGAAGTGTTCTAAGGATGTCGATTTGGCCACCGGCGCACTGACGGGCCATAGCAAAGGGAGTCCCCCTCTCCACAGCTGCTTCGACCCCTCTCTTCAGGTGGTGATAAAAGCTGTCAACCACATCCTATGATACTTCATCCAAAACTTCTGTAGAGGACGACGTCAAAGGAAGTGTGGCCGGCAGTGTCAAAGGAGTAGCATCGGAACTTGCCAGCCCTGCCACCAGGGAAACAAATTCTGAGCGAAAAGATGCATGAATAGCGGCTAGCTCCTCTTCTGCCGCCCGAAGAGCTTGGATACTCGGCAAGGCGAAAAGGTCAACCCCCGAAACCATATTAGCAGAGGAGGACGCATGAAGCATTGTCCCCTGCCCCAGCTGTGCCGCCACTTGAGCCCCCGAACTCGATCCAGCTGGAGGCCCTTCAATATAGGTCGGAAGTGAAGGAGGCACATGTGCATCCATCAGATCCCCTCCGGCAGAGTTCGCCCTGACAATGTCCGTCACTGGCAATGAAGGGGCAGGACCTGTACGTCCAAAGCAACCATCAATCAGCTTAACCCAAAGGATGTGCTGATAGAGTAAATAAGCCTCCGAACTAGTCAAGACTTGGCTTATCTTACAAGCGAAGGATTGTGGAGGCTGAGATTCGCTCACAACCACCGTGGTCTCCTCACCAGCAATCTCCGAATAGAAGGCAGTCGGTCCCTCCGACCCAGCCACCCCAGTAGGAGATGCAACTCCGTCGATATCGCCTGGCCGAGAGTCGACAATCTCAGGGACAGGATCAGAAGGACCCACATCGCCTTGGGTTGAACCCCCAGCAACATGAGCGGCCTCCGCTGCCATCGGGAGGACCTCAGCAGAAACGGTATCGGCGCACACGTCGTCGATCAAATTATGTAAAGCCGGATCGATCCCAGAGGCAGCCGCCGGCTCTGAAGACTCATCTTCTCCTGACGCCTACAAAGAGCAAAAGAAGATGATTAGGCCATAGTTCAGAAAAAAAGGAGAAAATAGTTGAAATTCAAATCACCTCAGAAACAGCGTCAACATCCTTAATAAACAGCCTGCGGCATCTTACCGCAGCTCGCTTCGTGGAGTAGGTTCTGCCATCATCAGTGAACATACGTCTGCTTCGCTTGCGCGAAGGACCAGGCACAGTAGGTAGTTGATCCTCCACCACCTCGTCAGGCACAGCAGGCGGCTGTTCCGCCACCACTTCATCCGACACAATAGGTGGCTGATCCCCCACCTTCTCGTCCGAGGGATGGAACGAATCATCGACATCCTGCTCATCATCCTCTTCGCCCGTCGTAGTGGACTCCGAGTCCGGCACAGGAACCATATTCGCCTTTTTCTTTCTCTTCTTGGGCCCCTCGGGTTTCTCTGCCAAGCCAGTACCGATAATAAAGCTGGTACTCATGTTAAACTTAATGGGAGGCTTGTTCGCCGTAACATGATAGAGGGCCGCCATGTACAAAATCTTCCCTGATGTATTAGCATCGGGGACCAAGAAGCTAGCTCGGGTATGAATCGTACTGTAATAATGCCAGGCCCTGATACCATCAAGGACGCTGCCCTCAAAGCCCAGGCAAGCACTGGGACAATCAAGGAACAGCTGGCTATACCCAAACTGGCGGAAGAACCTGCTAGGCAAGTAGGGCTCCAGGTACACGTTATTGCGGTAATGATATACCAGGTGCGCTGGACGAATATTGTGCAGCCAAAGGAGCATTTTTTCAAATAAGAGGAGGGGAGGTTCAGTGCCATCAACATGTACACCCCTCACTTCTCTAGTAGTATATTGAGGAACATACACAAAGAAGTCGTTTCCGTCTACACTCGCCAGCGCCCTCCGACAGGCTGGCATGGTGTCATAGTTCCAGGGCTGACGATGGTATCGGAAGAGGAAAGCGTCATCAGCGGTAACACCGTCTTCTGCTCTGGGCCTCATTAACGACCGATAATGCATCAATAGCCACCCCATTAGATAATGGTAGGGTAGCTCTATTCGCTCAAAGTCCAGTGTCATCTCGCGAGCAATAACCTTGGACGAAAAGGCGCGGAGGCCGTGGCGCACGCTACACACCATGGCCGAAAGAAGGGCCAGCCTGACTCTGAAGACCAGCTTCACGGCAGGGAGGATGAAGCGGAGGCTGATCCTTTCAATGGAACCTGCCCCTCCCAAAACTAAGTAGTTCCGTAGCCACACCATCAAGAATCCGGCTAAGAGCGCTTTCTCAGACATCTGCCGGGTACCGTGGTAGAAATAGCTGAAGGAGTCAGTTTGACTCCCAAATTTGTCACTGGTGGACCTCGACCTCTTGGCATTCCACATCAGGTTTTTTGTCTCCTCCTGGGTTTGAGGACCTCGGGAAGAAACCCGGCCAGAGGGACTTAATTTGAAAAGATATGAGACCCAGGATGTGGTATGGAGAGCGTTTCCTTCTGAGCTATCGTTCTTCTTGATAGCCGTTTGGTGACAGATACTGTGGTGGCATAGCAGTTCCCGATACACGGCAACGAAACCCGGGAATCGTCGATCCAGATCCTCGAATTCCTTGTTTGTCGGGGTGTATACTTCAAAGGCCTCGTCCCCCCATGGCAGCATAGAAACAATATACATTTCATGGAGAGCAAGTCCCAACTCCCCTCCGGGCACAAAGAAAGTTCCCGTCTACCGGTTATACATTTTCAAAAGAGCCATGAACAACGGCTTGTTGATGGGTAACCCGTAGCAGATGCCCCGGATGGCATAATAGAGGTCAATCTCCCGAAGGAATGCCTCATATTTCTTCAGGATCCATGAGGTCAGGTTAGCTCACGTAGGGATGGGGTTTATCTAGTTCAGTAACGACAACCTGCCAACAGGATAAGACCCCTTGCGAGCGAGCTGATTCAGGAAGGTATCTGATAGAGTAAACGTAAAGTTGGGACCAGATACGTTTATGAAGGTACCCGGAGTCAGTTCCATCACGTTCCGACTGACCGAGTCCCTGCTCGCATATGTTGACCCAATATTCTTATTATAATGAATGTTGCCCACGAACATCCCCGATTGGGTTGGAGTTAGGGAGCCCACCATCTTCCTGCTCAATGGTACCATATTGAACCACGAGAGGGGAAAATAACATTCCATTTCGGGAATATGGATCCTCACCCCGTCCAGAGTAAAGTCCCAGCTCTCAGAAATGTCCAGCACTCGAGGGTTCTTTATGGATAGAGCATCCCGAAGAGAAAGGCTGGTTTCAGATACTCTCCTTCCAGCCTTCCCGAGTTCATCATAGTACAAAGAAAGTGGAGAGGCTGGTTCTTGATGGCACTCACCCTCTCCACAGGCTCATCGGTGGGAAGCTGATCTGACACATGTCGAACTAAGTCGTCGAGCTGCACACCCATGTCATATTGGGCTGAACCCACCAAAAGTTCTCCTGCAGGATTGATTGGCAGATCCACTGAAGAAAGATAAAAGAAGCGAGATTAAAAGATGGTTAAAACGAAAACACTTGGAGTTTCTTAAAAAGCTCCCATGAGCCTATGCGGCTCGATTCAACGTAGCCTTATGCGGCCCAATTCAGTTGGGTTTCATGCGGTACTGCTTCGATAGAGCTTATGCGGTTCGGTTGAGCTTATGCGGTTCCATTTAGCAGATGAGCTTATGCGGCCCGGCTTAGCGAAGCTTTATGCGGTCCAGATTCATCAAGAGCTCATGCGGTACTGTTCAATGGGACTTCATGCAGTTCAAATATAGAAGTGCTCCTGCGGCTCAAGTCCTTCTCATGCGTCTCAAACATAGGGCATGCCCCATGCGGCTCATATATGAGAGGGTCATACGGCCCATGCAACATATGCGGTTTCATCATGTTGAACATAGGCAGTTCAATAAAGATGAAAAACGAAGGCTTGTGCATAAAATATGCCACAGAGCCATGGTCTTTTAGGGTTCAAAGTATTCAATATTCTACCCAATCCTTACCCTTAAAAGCAGGGGGGACGTCAGGGTGCACTTTAGGCGTCGTGGCCGACGAAGAAGTCGCTTTCTTGCCCTTCGCCGCGGCAAAGACAGCCTTGGAAGACTTGGGGCCCATGGTCGTCCGACGGTCAGAGAAGGAAGACATAGAGTAGCAAGGGTCGAAGACGAGAGAGAGTAAAGAAGTCTCTCCAATTGAACATGTTCCTATTTATAGGCAAAAGAAGGGCGCTTCGATCCGCGTGCAGCATGAAAACCGACTCTTCGGTTATCGAGACGAACCGGCTAAATAAAAATCAAACTCTTGGGATCCTGCCCCGAAAAGTGGCTTCAAAATCTGACGGCAAATCAAAGGCAATTAATGCAAAAGATTTGCATACATGGCATGATGACGTGGCAAGGAGCCCATGCGGCCAGACAGCCTATGCGGCCTGACAGTCCATACGGCTGGTTGGTCAATGCGGTTCAGATGGACAGACGACTGAGGAGGCCATGCGGTTGGGACGTCCATACGGCCCGAACACCCTATACGGCCCGAACACCCTATACGGCCAGAGGAGTTTATACATAGCTATGCTTCTTATTCAAAGTATTTTAATTTTGCAAATTGAAAACTTTGAAGGGGGTCTTGTAGAAGCATGGAAAAGAATAAAAAAAAGTCTACGCGGCCAAGGATCTCCATGCGGCTCAAGGGTCCATGCGGCTCAAGCAACTATGCGGCTCGGATAGACCCAGAGCCACATGGCCTTCAACAACTTCTCCCTTCATCTTTGGCTGCATTTAATGTCCTGACGGCTGACAGCTCTGACAAATGACAGCTCTGACATAAAGGCGCAATAATGACTGACATAAAGGCGTGTTCCTAGGGAAGAGGAGAAAATCTTTTTACAGCTGGTTGAATCCACCGAGTTCCAAGGCATGCGACTGCTGTATTTATGCGGCCACCCACTTCATACGGCCGCCCCCTTCATGCGGCCGCCCGTCAGCATGCGGCCGCCCATTTTATGCGGCCGCCCGTCAGCATGCGGCTGCCTATCCCCATCGACTGCCATGATGCCAGAGAAAAGCGAAAAGCACTCCAAAAGATAGGAATTGGGCATATCATACCGAATGGGATAATGTGATCTATCCTCCCAAATACAATCCACAGACACTCACGCCCTTCGATACGAAGGAGTCTTCCCGTCGATACTTGAGGTACTTTACCTCAGTAATAGGGCATCTACCGAAGGACGATGCTCTGCTTATAATCATATTCGTAGGAGCTCTGCAGGGGTGGCTTACGAATGGTTTTACAGTCTCCCGGATAATTGTATCTCGTCGTTCGAAGACTTGATGTACCTATTCCTCAACCGATTCTACGAAGAAGGAATGGACATGACAATATCGACTCTCATGGACATCGTCCAGAAGGAGAAGGAACCTGTACGCGTATATATTGAGCGCTTCCATCAGGCAGATCTGAGGTTACCTCCTGGTATACCTGTGTCCATACTTATGGACTCCTGCCACAAAAACATGCTTCCTGTAATCAAATTATGGCACAGTGCTCTATGTATAGAGTGGACGTCTTTTATTACAGAGGCGGATGTGGCATAAAGAAAGGCCCGATATGCGTAATTGCTAGGACTGAACTTCCCTCTCTTGAAGGTAAAGGGAAGTGCTCATCCGATAATAACTCTGCCAACAAGGACGGAAAAGGGAAGCAAGCCCTAACCGTCAACATCTCCAAAGGTTCCGTAACAAAGAACCCGAAGACGGTTGAAGCGTAGAGGCCGAAAGAGACCTATTCCTTCAACGATGAAGATACGCTAGAACTCTTCGATATGTTGACAAAGGGTGGCAAGCTTCAACTCCCGCCACCTAAGCGTCCCGACAAAGTAAGAAAGGTGGACAATCCAAAGTACTGTCACTATCACCAGTACATTCACCATTCAACACGCGACTGCTATGTCTTGAAGAGAGATCCAACGCCTCATCGACGCCAAAGTCATGTCACTTGAATACAAAGAAAAGAATGTTACCGCCAACATAGTCACCCTCAAGTTCAAATTTTTTTATGGATAAAGGTTCAAGATGGCGTCATCCCCATCCCGAGAGCAACAATGGAAGTAGTCAATCTTCCACCGGCCCGTGACAACGCTCAGGGCCTCATCCTATTTACAACACCACGAGACAAAGTTATGTGGGTTTATCCTGATCTTGCCCCTGACATGATGGTGCCTGCAACGCTCTCTACCAAGGTAAAGAAAGTCAAATCATGTCGTATGGTATCTACATCGACTGATGACACTCTGGTTACCACTCGCTCGGCTCACCAGCGAGAAGATAACCAAGCTCCAGAGGAAGAAACATCTCCACCTGTTGTAGCCTCTGCCCCCGAGGCGTCAAAAGCAGGCCTATCTCAAGCCTCTGCTGCAAATAAACAGAGGCAGAAGGAGGTTCGCTTTCACAAACCTCCAAAAAAAGACTCGACTGTAGGGCCGATCAAGCCCTACAATTTGGACATATTAGCACAGCTTGCCAATACTCCGGCTCGACTGTCACTCTTCGAGCTCTCCGTTTCTCCAAATAGATTCGAGACGCCCTCAGCAAAGCTTTACAGAATTGTGACCCCTTCCTCACTCAGGTGCAACCGCCCAAGGAGGATCCTGCCGCTTGCCCACGTTGTCACAGTGTGGTCAAGGTGATTGCTAACATCACCTTCAAGTTGAAACAAAAACCTCCTCCACCTTCTTCCATGATAGCCCTAGTGCTCACAGATGAAGAGTTGGGAGACTACATATGTGCCGATACTGTGGCACACTCCTTATATGATGTAGTCCTTCGGGATAAGATTTCGCATTTCATTAATAGAAATTTGTCTTTGAATTACTCGTGTGCACACTCGAATACTAAGTATTTCTTAGACAACGCTCTATATACATTACAAACACAAATGACAATCGCTAATCTCGTAAGACAAGTTATCTATCTCTGAGGCCCCTACTTCTTGGTTCCAGCAAAGAAGAAAAAGGAAGAACCCATCATCTTCGGTCGATTGGAGCATCCTCAGTTTTTGGCTCTGACAGAACCAGAATCCGATAATGGCAAGATGCAACTCTACCGTTAAACTACTCAAGCCAAACACCTTATCCATAAAATGGGTTACGACTTGAATAGCAACAGAGGACTGAACTATGGCAAAGGCCGACGCCTTCTTTTACGACTTCGTGCTCAAAGGAAAAGTCCCAAAATTACTACCAACGTACTCGCTAGGGATTGAGTTATGTTACACCCACAACAACTTCGAAGAGCTCAGAGTCGGAGGTCATGATGCATTCACATTCCTCCGACACCTCAACCTAGGACTCTGATACCAGTATCGGCCAAGCCTTCAAGAAGATACTGTCCGTCAATATGGTCTCTGCAGATCCCCTGGTTGAGGATAAAGACCAAATACTTGAATTCTTCGAGGATGAACCCTGGGCTCAACACCTGGGATCCCAATAGGAATGGTGCTTCGAACAACGCGAACCTTCCACTGAAGATGAGGTCGTCCAAGTCGAGCTGGGAGATAAGGCTTCCACTAGACCCATCTTTATCAGCAAAAGCTTGACAGGAGAAGACAAGGAATCTCCGATACAGCTTATTCGAGAGTAAATCGATGTCTTTGCTTGGAGCTATGAAGACATGTCGGGTTTAGACCTGCAAGTCGTAATGTATCATCCCAACATCTTGCCCGATGCTAAGCCTGTCAAACAGCAATAGCATCATTTCTGCCCCAACATCATGGATGTTATCGAGAAAGAAGTCAACAAACTCATAGAGAGTGGCTTGATTTGCGAGGAGCAACATCCGGATTGGGTGGCCAACATTCTCCCAGTCACTAAAAAGAACAGGAATATTCGGGTCTGCATAGACTTGAAGGATCTTAACTCGACCTTTCCAAAAGACAAGTTTCCCCTCTGATCACCGTCGTGATGATTGATAACACTTATGGCTTCGAACGGATGTCCTTCATGGATGGTTTCTCAAGCTACAACCAGATTAAAATATTTCCTAAAGATGAGAAGTATACTTCATTCATGAATCCAAAAGGGATATACTGTTACACGATAATGCCCTTCGGGTTGAAAAATATAGTGCCCCATCCCGCTCAGTCAATCGGAGGAATTGGAGTGCCAACGGTGTTCGGACTTAGCCTTGCAACGGCTTTCTCAAAGACATCGTTTGGTTGAGGCGACCCCTCGCTCAGGTGGGATAGTTTCGGTGAACGTACCTCATCTTAGCCTTCACATAATAAATCAAAAGTTTTCAAATGCACAAGTAGGCTTGATAATAAAAGAGACGAATCTACATAGCTAAGGGAATAATCCCAAGTTGGGTCAGATTTGAGTTAGACCATAGAAAGAGGACCAACGATCGGTCTAGAGTTTGTGCACGGCGTGCTTTGAAAATGACACTCGGTCCTTCGTCCCATGGCTTGGGAGAAGGAAAGTTGGTTTGAGTTGGCGAAGTTATGAACGTAGCCTAAGTCATAGGCATCGCCCGTATGAATGCTTCATAAAGCATGCACGGTCCCATCGTCCAAGGCTTGGCATAGCCTTGGCTTGCCCATGAGTTAAGTTGCATTGAACGGGTTGTGACATAAGTCTAGGCACACAAATGACTTGGTCGTTCAAAGTCGAACACGTGCACGGCACATTTCTGTGATGCAAGACTTGACGTAACCCTTTGCTCGTCCCTCGGGTTAAGTTGTAGGCTTCAGTAAGTTAGGCAAAGTTATCCGGTTGACCTAAGCCATTCCAAGTATTGTCCCACTCTTTCTGCGGTTGTCAAGTTAAATAGTCCCACGACCCCATGGCCCTTCATATAAGGTATGACTTGGATGATAGCGTCGCGTAGAACACGAGTTGGCTTAAGGCACGATGTCGCGAACTTAGTGTTTAAGGCAAGGACCATAATTGATTCAAAGTGAGTTTTGGAGAAAGGATTATCAAATAGGCGTACATGAGTTGAATAAAATAATAGGATAACATGGAAAGAATGCTCGCGACCGTGGGTCGTCGAAGGGTCTCAAGGATAGAAGTCTTGAACTTGGCTTTGAAAGAGATGGTAACGCTGAAAGAAGGATGACTGTGTGAGACGTCAGTTTGATTCGAGTCTTGTATAGTCATGGATAACTTGTCGACAAGGGCGATTTGTTTCCTCGGACGATAACCTGGGGACACGGCAGGACCGTTCCAGCCTACGAGAAAACTGGAGCAGAATGTGAGCGGGGTAGCTGAGCCAAAAGGTAAGTATTCGGTGGATGCACATTGGGGCTAGCTACCTACTTTGACCAGTCCATACTATACCAGCTATATGTCCAAAATAGCTTGTTATGCTAGTGGCCTCATAGAGATGAGTCGGCATGGGGGGCAAATTCGTAGGTATGCCTTTGGATTGAGTCGAGTTGAATATGTGTACAGTTAGAACACAATATTTGGGTCTAAGATTTGGCTGTAACGTAGGCGACGTACTTCAGCATGAGATGTGGCATCGAGTCTTAAGTTGTTGGCATATAAGTTGTATAAGTTGGATTTGAGTCATCTTGAGTTTAAGTCAGAAAATACCGCAAGACAAAGTCGGTCGAGTGACCCTTAGTCCACAAGTCTTGATTTGGGTCAGTTGGTGATTAAAGTAGCAAGGGCCACGAGGCGGCAATATGGTTAAGTCATACTGAGTTTGCGAGTCACGGTACGTTGGACTTGTAGCACGATCATGTAGAAAATTAGGTACTATCGCGTAGTCACATCTCTGATTTTGGACCATAAGGCAAACACGACTTGATAGGTTAACGATGTTGTTGCAAGCACGGGATGGTCTAGAGACACAAAACAGGCCAAGGCGTCGGTCATAAAACTGATCCTAAGACAAGAGTAAAAAGACAATAAAAAGGGTTATGTTGCATAAATTAAATCAAACGTGTAGGTTTTGTATGTGTGGGTGAGGAGCTCATTCCACCAGTACAGTTGAGTACTAATACCCATACAGTGTTTATGTGCAGGCACAGGTCGAAGCTCGTGGTGCGGAGCTCGCTTGGATGCGTCGAGGCACAGAGTTCCTTGGCAATTTGAGACGTGCGACCGCATGGAGTCCGGACTTATACGGGACATAATATATGGACATCGCCTTCCGAACCATCCGCTGACTCAAGACTTGTATTGAGAGATGAGAGAGAGCTGAGTGACTTGTAATATGAGAAGAGTGAGTTTGAGTGAGTTTGAGTGACTTATAATCTTGGCCTTGTGTCCCTTTGTAATCCTTGTATCAATATTAATAAAATACATCTTTTAAATGACTTGTGTTTTGTTCTAAAGTTTCGCTGGCATATTCACTATCTCTGCTTGGGACTTCTGTGCGACAACCATGTCGCAGCCGCTGTAATCGGTCGTTATGGAACCCGCCTTGCACGAGCATAATCTAGGCTCGTGCGACATCACGCCTTAGTGAGGACGATCGTTCCTATGGGAGCGGGGTGTGACATAATGGTATCAGGGCACGGCTTTACGTCCTTTGACTATCGATTGAATTATTTAACTCTGTTGCTTTCGTATGTTGTTATCTTTGGTGCGCTCTCTCTCGAGTGTCCCACGGGATGTCCATACAATAAGTCTAAATAAATTACAAAACGTAGAAAAATAGTTTTTAACAAGAAATAAAAGATGGTTCACGTAGCATGATTGGCTATGTCAAGCTGGGCATATACACCAAAATTGGGTCGACCTTATAAGAGTCGAGTGCGGGATTCGAATTGTGTCGAGTAAAGTGAGATGACTATCGATAGGGGTTCTATCGAGCGACGATAATATCAATGAGAAATAGATGAGCGTGCTTGGAATTAGAGGAATAGTTCGAACAAAAAAATTAGAAAAGTTGATTTTGATTCGAATGATAGTTGAGGATTTGTTAAATGACTTCATCCCTGAGTGGTGTATACGATAGCCTCAGGGATGTCGATCGATCGATTAAGGATACGGGGTGTCGATGAGTCTATCAGCAAGCATCGCGTGTATGCAAAGCATTAGATTGAGTATTGTTTATTAAGTTGTTGTAGTCTTGAGATTTGATAAGTTGATTCGAACAAAAGTTAGAAATTACGCGCACGGGATAGTGATTGCGCGAGTATGAAATGCAAAATGGTTGAGTAGGTGAAATCGAATCGAAGAAAGGTTAGGGTGTACAAATGGATGACATGATCGAGGAAATTGATATAGATCATATTCGAAAAGTTAGCACGACGAAAAGATTGCGTGCATGAAAAGTTTGATTCGAATGTTTAAAAATGACTCTGGGATTGGAAAGGATGTTGCTTGTGAAACCCATTTTCTGTGAATTAAATTATTATTAGTATTCCTATTATTATTATTATAATTTTGAGTGTTAAAATTATTTCAAAAATTAATAACATGGATTTTGAGTTCAAACCCAGACCCGAGTCCGAACCCGAGCCCGAGCCCGAGCCCGAACCCTTTCCTATTAAATCCTATTTTGGCTAATAGTTATTAAAAAAAAATATTGGAAAGCTGGTCCCGAAGGACCAGCACACTCGTTCAAAACCTACTCCCTACTTTCTATCTCCATCTTCTGCTCCTCTCCATTTATTCACCTCATTTCTCTCCACGTTCTAGAGAAGACTCCTTCTTCTCTTTTCTCCTTAAAACCCACAACTTCTCCAGAAGGAGAACAACTCCCCTTATTAACTCACATTCCCCTGTCTCTTGCTCACGAACTCAACAGAGGAACCCCACTCTCTTCTACTCTCTTCCAAGAGCAAGACTCTCTCCCTCTCCCTCACAATCTCAGATCCAACTCACCCCCTCTTCCTCTTTCCTTTCCTCCTTCACGCCGAGCCTTCACCGGGAGCCGACCGCGGACCCTCCGGCCTCCTTCAGGCCCGACGCTGTGCGGCCCCCTCTCTCCGGCCAACCGCCGACCCTGCGACTCCCCTCCGGCCTCCTTCAGGTCGACGCCCGCCCTTCGACCGCGCCCCCTCTGGCCGACTCCCCTGGCCGCGACCCCTGTGCCCTGATTCGCTGTTCTGTGGCAGCGTCGCCGCTGTCCGCTGCTGTCCCAGCACCCCGTCGCGTCTCGGACTTCGAACCAGCGCTGTTCCGAGTCTCCTTTGCTGTCTGGATCTCAAATTCTTTCTATTATTTTCATCTGAGAGCTCTAGCCGAGCAACCTGAGGTATAACCCCTGTCCCGCCCTTTTCTATTTCAGTCTATGATGAGAAATGGTCCCCGGTTCCCTTTGGGAATTCGGTTTTAGCGACGTCATATTTTTTCGGAACCTTCGGAAAGGTTCTGTGGATTATTTTGGATTTCTGGAATATTTCGGGAATTGGTTTTTGGTATGTTTTGGCTTTCTGGATTTTTCCGGTAGCGTTCTGTGAGTTTTTGGGTTGGAATCGGATTTTCAAAAATTATTTGGGTCGTTCCGATTATTCTGTAGATTGGTTGTAGATTATTATATATATACATATTTGGGTTTCCCTGGTTTGGGATTTACAGGAAAGTATCGGCGCTATTTCCCAGTTTTTGGGTTGACCAAAAATAGAGGAGATGTTGCCGAATTTTTCCGTAAATTCTAGATTATTTTAAAAAAAGGAATTTAAAATGGATTTCGGAATTTTATTTGATATTTGGTTTTGGGCGACGATCGTATCGGTCAATGGGCCCGGCTAAGTGCAATCGAAACCGACTTCGCTCGGACGTTGAGGCATTAGCCCAGTGGAGGATTAGACCATATCTGAGACTCTATATTTATCCTTATTTTTACTATTTAATTCTGTTCATATTTTATTCATATTTAAAGTTTAGGACTAACGGCAGTTTTGTATTATTTCAATTTATGTAAATAAATTGTAATGGGCATAAGCCCAGCTGGCTGTGGTCTGTAACTGTAATTGGTAGCGTAGATTTTAGTTATTTCTGGTTTTGCGAGTTTTTGTATTAAACGAGTAAAATTGAATAAAAAGTATTTTCGTATAAAAATAATTAATATCTTCTCACCTAAAATTGACAAGTTTTTATTTAATTAAAAATTATGTATTTCTCACTAAATAAGAAAATTAGCTTTATATTTATAAACTATGAAAATACCAAGTTTTAAGAATTAATCTGGTATCGACGAAGTTTTCCGAATTCAAAAGTTTAAAACGATCTTTTTTCCCTTGTACTAAATCAACGCACAAATAATCGTGTTTTCGTATTTTGTTAATTAAAAGAATTAAAATTGGATTAGGACACAAATAGAGATTTCAACTAGCGTAGCTAGATTGGTAAACCTGGAATCTGAGTCAATTTCTCGAATGTAGGAATTCGAGGACGATTCTGATTTCCTGTCTCGAAGTCTTCTACCTCTCCAGTCAAATCCTTTGAGGCAAGTATAGTTTGTGTTAGTTTACAGTTATTTAATTAATCGCTTTACTGCAAGTTTAAACCACGATGCAAACACGAAACTCTCTCTGAGAGCACTGTAACTACTGGGGACTGGGGGAATAGTATAATGAGTATGACCATACTGTAACAAATCCCCTATCCTTTACTGTAACAAACCCAAGCCGGTCATATTTTATTGCCTGTTCAAATCACACTATTTTACTGCTGAAAACTGTTCATATTTAAACTGTTTAAAACTACATGATTCTATTATTTAATTTAACTGTTAAATTAGCATGAATTGTACTTTGCTCCCTCATGACTAGAGATACATTTTTAGGGGACATTGAGGATGCTGAACTGTTAATCAGCAGCTACTACGACCATGTCCTGTACCCAGTAGTGCTGCCAGAGTCCCCATTGGAGGACGTTGGGACTGAGGCCGATGATCCGGCTGATAGATAGATTTCCTTTCTCTGCATTGTTGTCATTTTCATTCTGTTATTTCATTTCAGAACATTTCCATTTGTATTTAAATTTCCAAGTTTAATAAAGTTTTATTTCCCGATGATGAGTTGTGACAAATATAGTATTGTTGTATGGTTACCTGCTACTGGAACAGCTTACTGCTGCCGTCTCAACAACGGTGCAGGCTGGGCATAATTCGGTTCGACCCAACTAGTTGGGATCGGGTCGTGACATGTTTTTAGTTGTGGCCCATGCAGGTCCTACAACAACTTAGGAAAACATACCTAGAAACAAATAGAACACTAGAACATTGATTTGTCACGACATAGGACCGAATTATATAAATAAATATTTTTGTTTGATTATAGACTGGTAGGATACCTTGCTTATGTATGTACCCTAAACCTTCCAGGTCATGGCCAAAGGAAAGACTACCCGATCCGGCCCTGCTGACGATGAGGTGTCATCAACTAATCACACCCCTCCTCAAGCACGCCGGGACCCACCTTCCTTGCAGCTGACAGACCGTCCCCATGCTGCACCAGCTCTCCAGCCCGTTTACGCTTCCACAGCACAAACGACAGAACCGACACTTCCCCGGGCTGAGACGCAGATCCCTGCGGTAGTGCCCGCACCAGCTGCCCCACCAGTACCCGTGGATCCCACTGACCTAGTGGGAATGCTACGAGGAGTGCTTGAAGCACAGAGAGCTCAAGAAGAAGCCCACAGAGAGCAGACTGCTGCCCAAGCTGAAGCCCATCGCGAGCAGACCGTGATTATGAGAGAAGACATGGAGAATGCCCACAATGTGGCCACGGCTGCCCTTGAGAGAGGAGGAACCACTTCATCGGAGCCACGATCTGCCAAGGTAAGCATGATTCAGGAGTTAAGTTATATTTCATTAAGGCCATTCTTTTGATTAGAGGAGTATAATTACATGAAGGTTGGAGATATAGAGAGCTTTAAAAAGCAAGGCCCTCGACCTTTCAAAGGAACCGAGGGGTATCATCTACGCTGATGAATGGCTGGATAGTATGGAGCGTCTCTTGAGCGTCGCTCGACTCTCAAAGGACCTCAAGAATGAAGCTGTAGGACTCCAACTACAGGATGGGGCGAGTACCTGGTATCGGAATGAACCCCTACTCCAGGACAAACAGTTCGACTGGGATACCTTCAAGAGGCTGTTCCGCAGAAAGTTCTTTCCAACATCTGAGATACGGGAGATGGAAAGGCAATTCCAGGACCGGAAGCAGGGGAACATGACGGTCAGCAAATATGCGGCAGAGTTCGGTCGACTAAGCCGCTTTGTAGCTGACCCCAATGATCATGCCGAACGATTCAGATATGGCTTACGAGAAGAGATTCGCACCCTTGTGATCGAAGGTGGCGCAAAGACTTATGAGAGGATCCTGATCCGAGCTCAAGACGTGGAGAAGAGCCAGCCTTCTCGATCCAAGAGGGAGTACCCTGGAACTAGCAACTTCCTAGGTAGTCAGAAGAGGCCCAACAACAACAGCAACAGGCCCTCGCATCACCAGCAGCATCATCATCAGGCGAGAACCAATGATAGAGCACACCAGAAGCAGATCCCTGTCTGTAACTATTGCAAGAGGCCAGGGCATCAGTCGAACATCTGCAGGAAGAGGCTAGGACACTGCCTAGTCTGTGGGTCTGCCACCCACCAAGTAAAAGATTGTCCCATATCAGCCCACCGGACCGGAACCAACCAACAAAGAGCTCCCCTGCCTACTCAGCAACAACAGTTTGGACAGCACCAGCAGAAGACCGGGCGAGCTTTTGCCCTAGCAGCTGATGAGCAGGAGCCAGAGCAGGAACCCATCGCAGATGTCATCACAGGTTCCATTTATGTATTTTCACATCCTGCTCTAGCATTATTTGATTCGGGTGCATCACATAGTTTTATATCATCAAAGTTTATGTCTGCACACCACATAGATTCGGGACTTAGCAAGGTTATTAGTAGAGTTTTGACCGGTGGTGGACCTATACCCATCACTGAAGCTTCTAATTGTCCCATAACCATCTCTGGCCATCAGTTCTCAACACCTTTACTAGTGATGCCCCTGCCCAACTATGATGTAGTCCTAGGGATGGACTGGTTAAGTGAACAGCATGCGCTGATAGATTGTCACCGAGGATGTGTAATCTTCAGCCCACCAGGAGAATCGGAGTTTGAAATCTCTCGGGCTCCAGAAGATATGAAGAGTATGTCCTACTCCTCGATCATCGAAGAACCCGGGCCTCCTCACCCTATCATTACGGAATTTATGGATGTCTTCCCAGATAGTCTTCCAGGATTACCGCCGGATCAAGGTGTAGAATTCACCATCGATCTAGTACCCGACTCTTCCCCTATCTCTCGGGGATGCTACAGAGTCAACCCCAAGGAGGCTAAGGAGATGAAGGATCAGATCGACGAGCTGAAGTCGCAAGGATTTATCAGAGACGGGGCTTCACCCTGGGGAGCACCAGTTTTGTTCGTGTCCAAGAAGGATGGAACTGTGCGGATGTGCATCGACTACCGGGCGCTGAAGAACATCACCATCAAGAACAAGTACCCCCTGCCCCAGATCGACGACCTGTTTGATCAACTGAGCGGAGCCAAGGTATTTTCAAAGATAGATCTCAGATCAGGCTACCATCAAATCAAGGTCAGGAAGGAGGATATTCCCAAGACGGCGTTCAATACCAAGTATGGACAATTTGAATTCTTGGTCATGCCGTTTGGACTGACAAATGCTCCTGCGGTATTCATGAACCTTATGAACAAGGTTTTCCATGAATATCTGGATCAGTTTGTTGTTGTCTTTATCGATGACATACTGATCTACTCGAAGACGGAGGAAGAGCATGAAGAGCACTTGAGGAAAGTGCTGAGCACCTTGAGGAAGGAGAAGCTCTATGGTAAGCTATCCAAATGCGAATTCTTTTTAGACAAAGTGGAATTTTTGGGCCATGTTGTCACAGGAAAAGGAATTTCGGTGGACCCAAAAAAGATAGTCGCTATTGAGAAGTAGACTGCACCAAGCTCGGTTGCAGAGATCAGAAGCTTTTTGGGTCTAGCTGGCTACTACCGGAAGTTCGTGAAGGATTTCTCCAAGATTGCAGAGCCAATGACGAAGCTTACCAGGAAGGATGAAGAGTTCATATGGTCTGAAGCGTGCCAGTCAGCTTTTGAGGAACTGAAGAAGAGGCTTACAACGGCGCCGATACTTGCGCTACTCGTAGGTACCGACGGTTTCTTAATCTATAGTGATGCTTCCGGAAAAGGACTGGGTTACGTTCTTTAACAACATGGGAAAGTAATTGCCTATACATCTAGACAATTATGGACTCATGAGAAGAACTACCCCACACATGATTTGGAGCTTGCAGCGGTGATATTTGCTTTGAAGCTTTGGAAGCACTACCTGTATGGAGAGAGAGTGGAAATATTTACGGACCACAAAAGTCTGAAATATGTTTTTACTCAGAAGGAGCTGAACATGAGACAGAGACGATGGCTGGAGCTAATGAAGGATTTTGATATCAACCTGCAGTATCATCCGGGTAAGGCTAACGTTGTTGCAGATGCACTTAGTCGATACCCGATGGCGATGTTCTTGACTAAGGAGCGCCATTTGCTGGAGGACATGGAGAAGCTTGGATTGGAAATTGTACTGCCCGAGGAGGAGATGAAGAAACTTAGAAGAGAAGCCATCGTACCAGGAGAGGAATCATCATTGATGCAGTTGCAAGTGCGTTCGAGTCTTATGGACAGGATCAAGGAGACACAATTCTAAGACGAGACGCTTTGCAAACTTAGAGACCAAGTGTTGGCAGGAACACTCGAAGGATTCTTAATCGCCAGCGCAGAGCACTGAAGAATGGTACGAGGCTTTGCATACCAACTGGCGAACTAAGGAACGAGCTGATACTAGAAGCGCACCAGTCACAGTATTCCATACATCCAGGAGCCAACAAAATGTACCGGGATATGCGGACTATAGTATGGTGGTACAGAATAAAGAAGGACGTATCCAGGTATGTGGCTAGATGTTTAATTTGTCAGCAAGTTAAAGCTAGCAGACAGAGACCAGCAGGATTTTTGCAGCCGCTTGACATTCCGGAGTAGAAATGGGAGCACATAACGATGGATTTTGTATCGGGACTGCCTCGATCCCAAGGAGGGAAGGATGCCATTTGGGTTATCGTGGACCGACTAACGAAGTCAGCTCACTTTATTCCCTTCAAGGTTGGTTTATCCATCGAGAAGTTGGCAGCACTGTACATGCGGCACATCTACCGGATTCATGGAGTTCCGGTAAGTATCGTATCTGACAGAGATACTAGATTTACCTCTCACTTTTGGAAGAGTTTGCATGACAGCTTGGGAACCCAACTGAAGTTCAGCACCGCCTACCACCCTCAGACTGACGGGCAATCGGAGAGAACAATCCAGACGCTAGAAGATATGCTGAGATCCTGCGTCCTGGAATTTAGAGGGTCTTGGAAAGACCATTTGCACTTGGTAGAGTTCTCTTACAACAACAGCTACCAAGCTAGCATCGGGATGACACCGTTCGAGGCACTCTATGGACGTCGTTGCCGCACTCCACTTGCCTGGGACGACGTCGGAGAACGAGTGTTGCTTGGATCGGAGATGGTGACCGAAGCAGCAGAGAAGGTGAGAATGATTAGAGACAAGCTCAGGATTGCCCAGGACAGACAGAAGCATTGGGACGATAGCAGCAGACGGCCTTTGGAGTTTGAAGAAGGCGATAGTGTGTTTGTGAAGATCTCGCCTACTAGAGGAACCATTCGTTTCGGCAGAGCAGGAAAGTTGAGCCCCAGGCACATTGGTCCATTTGAAGTACTTAACTGGATTGGAGAAGTGGCTTACCGGGTGGCTCTACCCCCAAGTCTCGAAGACGTCCACAATGTCTTCCACATCTCGCAGCTGAGATGCTACATCCCAGACTCGAGCCATATCTTGGACCATTCAGAGCTGGAGATTGGACCCAGCCTCACAGTGCTAGAGAAGCCAGTGGCGATATTGGACCGTAGCGAGAAGAGAACCAGGAACACCGTGACGCCAATAGTCAGAGTGATGTGGCGGCACAACTCACCAGGCGAGTCGACCTGGGAGCGAGAAGACCAGATGCGGGAGCAGTACCCGTACCTGTTTGAGACTTAAGGTAATCCCTAACCTTGCTTTTAAATTTCGAGGACGAAATTTTCTAAGGAGGAAAGATTATGAAACCCATTTTCTGTGAATTAAATTACTATTAGTATTCCTATTATTATTATTATAATTTTGAGTGTTAAAATTATTTCAAAAATTAATAACATGGATTTTTGAGTTCAAACCCAGACCCGAGTCCGAACCCGAGCCCGAGCCCGAACCCTTTCCTATTAAATCCTGTTTTGGCTTATAGTTATTAAAAAAAAATATTGGAGAGCTGGTCCCGAAGGACCAGCACACTCGTTCAAAACCCACTCCCTACTTTCTCTCTCTATCTTCTACTCCTTTCCATTTATTCACCTCATTTCTCTCCACGTTCTAGAGAAGACTCCTTCTTCTCTTTTCTCCTTAAAACCCACAACTTCTCCAGAAGGAGAACAACTTCCCTTATTAACTCACATTCCCCTCTCTCTTGCTCACGAACTCAACAGAGGAACCCCACTCTCTTCTACTCTCTTCCAAGAGCAAGACTCTCTTCCACTCCCTCATAATCTCAGATCCAACTCACCCCCTCTTCCTCTTTCCTTTCCCCCTTCATGCCGAGCCCTCACTGCGAGCCGACCGTGGACCCTCCGACCTCCTTCAGGCCCGACGCTGTACGGCCCTCTCTTCCCGGCCAACCGCCGACCCCGCGACTCCCCTCCGGCCTCCTTCAGGCTGACGCCCGCCCTTCGACCGCGCCCCGGTCGTGCCCCCTCTGGCCGACTCCCCTGGCCGCGACCCCTGTGCCCTGATTCGCTGTTCTGGGGCAGCGTTGCCGCTATCTGCTGCTGTCCCAGCGCCCCATCGCATCTCGGACTCCGAACCAGCGCTGTTTCGAGTCTCCTTTGCTGTCTGGATCTCAAATTCTTTCTATTATTTTCATCTGAGAGCTCTAGCCGAGCAAACTGAGGTATAACCCCTGTCCCGCCCTTTTCTATTTCAGTCTATAATGAGAAATGGTCCCCGGTTCCCTTTGGGAATTCGGTTTTAGCGACGTCGTATTTTTCCGGAACCTTCGGAAAGGTTCTGTGGATTATTTTGGATTTCTGAAATATTTTGGGAATTGGTTTTTGGTACGTTTTAGCTTTCCGGATTTTTCCGGTAGCGTTCTGTGAGTTTTTGGGTTGGAATCGGATTTCCGAAAATTATTCGGGTCGTTCCGATTATTCTGTGGATTAGTTGTGGATTATTATATATATACATATTTGGGTTTCCCTGGTTTGGGATTTGCAGGAAAGTATCTGCGCTATTTCCCAGTTTTTGGGTTGACCAAAAACAGAGGAGATGCTGCCAGATTTTTTTGTAAATTCTAGATTATTTAAAAAAAATGAATTTAAAATGGATTTCGGAATTTTATTTGATATTTGGTTTTGGGCGACGACCGTATCGGTCAATGGGCCCGGCTAAGTGCAAACGAAACCGGCTTCGCCAGGACGTTGAGGCATTAGTCTAGTGGAGGATTGGACCATATCTGAGACTCTATATTTATCCTTATTTTTACTATTTAATTTTGATCATATTTTATTCATATTTAAAGTTTAGGACTAACGACAGTTTTGTCTTATTTCAATTTATGTAAATAAATTGTAATGGGCATAAGCCCAGCTGGCTGTGGTCTGTAACTGTAATTGGTAGCGTAGGTTTTAGTTATTTCTGGTTTTGCGAGTTTTTGTATTAAACGAGTAAAATTGAATAAAAAGTATTTTTGTATAAAAATAATTAATATCTTCTCACCTAAAATTGACAAGTTTTTATTTAATTAAAAATCATGTATTTCTCACTAAATAAGAAAATTATCTTTATATTTATAAACTATGAAAATACCAAGTTTTAAGAATTAATCTGGTATCGACGAAGTTTTCCGAATTCAAAAGTTTAAAACGATCTTTTTTCCCTTGTACTAAATCAACGCACAAATAATCGTGTTTTCGTGTTTTGTTAATTAAAAGAATTAAAATTGGATTAGGACACAAATAGAGATTTCAACTAGCGTAGCTAGATTGGTAAACCTGGAATCTGAGTCAATTTCTCGAATGTAGGAATTCGAGGACGATTCTGATTTCCTGTCTCGAAGTCTTCTACCTCTCCAGTCAAATCCTTTGAGGCAAGTATAGTTTGTGTTAGTTTACAGTTATTTAATTAATCGCTTTACTGCAAGTTTAAACCACGATGCAAACACGAAACTCTCTCTGAGAGTACTGTAACTACTGGAGACTGGGGGAATAGTTTAATGAGTATGACCATACTGTAACAAATCCCCTATCCTTTACTGTAACAAACCCAAGCCGGTCATATTTCATTGCCTGTTCAAATCACACTGTTTTACTGCTGAAAACTGTTCATATTTAAACTATTTAAAATTGCATGATTCTATTATTTAATTTAACTGTTAAATTAGCATGAATTGTACTTTGCTCCCTCCTGACTGGAGATACATTTTTAGGGGACATTGAGGATGCTGAGCTGTTAATCAGCAGCTACTACGACCCTGTCCTGTACCCAGTAGTGCTGCCAGAGTCCCCATTGGAGGACGTTGGGACTGAGGCCGATGATCCGGCTGATAGATAGATTTCCTTTCTCTGCATTGTTGTCATTTTCATTCTGTTATTTTATTTCAGAACATTTCCATTTGTATTTAAATTTCCAAGTTTAATAAAGTTTCATTTTCCGATGATGAGTTGTGACAAATATAGTGTTGTTGTATGGTTACCTGCTACTGGAACAGCTTACTGCCGCCGTCTCAACAACAGTGCAGGCTGGGCATGATCCGGTTCGACCCAACTAGTTGGGATCGGGTCGTGACATTGTTCGATAATTTGAGTTAGCAAGAAATGATGTGATTTGAAGAAAAATGTTGCTCGATGACTTAAGATAGACGGATGAACAATACGTAAATTTGGGTTTGAGAAAATTGATGTTGTGAATGATTCAAGGGATAATGATCGAACTTGAATTTAAATGTCGAGGAGATTATCAAGTCGGACGATAGCATCATTCACACGACTCAGAATTCGTTATAAATGAAGATCGTCAGGTTACGTATATCGTCGATGGTATTGAGGCGTATCAAAGATCGACATGCGATAACTCAGGGGTACTCTAACTCAACGAATGGCAATCGTACAAAGTGTTGTTGTTTGATGGATGCTATGTTTGAGGATTTTAATAGAAATGAATATTGGATGAAAACAAAAGTAACTTGATGGTTACATTGATAACCACAACGTCGACGATCTTATCTTGTGCAAGTGCAACTCTAGCCTCACCCATGTGTCATATCGAATTTGGGCGATGGTTCCACATGAGCGCTGTCATGGTGATTCAGGTCGCGAGAATAATCGAACTCAGAAAATCAGGATGCGATAACTTTGATTATCTCGACTTGTTGGTTTGATGCGAAGGAAAAATTCGAGTATGTTTGGACTTGCGATTGATGATTGAGTAAACTTGAGGATTGAATAGATCCAATCTACGTATCGAGAATGAATTAGTCTAGACACAAAACAAGTGTTACGTCCCGATGAGGATGATTATTTTGCGGGAGCGTGCACGGTGATTCATGCCTACCGGGGATAATCTGACTCGTGTGAGATCGGGGCGCAACATATTGTTAAGCTAGACGACCTTTTGATCGAATATGTGAATTGGGATAAATGACTTAGAGAAGTATTAAATGTAAATTATGGTTTAGCGATGAATCGTATCGTAGCGTGCTTGACTTGAGAAGAATTGATAGGTGGATTATGTCGAACGTGTTCGGAGAGATAGACTATGCGAAATGGCTTGTTGGTCGAACGATATTGCTGTGTCGAAGATTTTGTTGAGTGAACTTATAATAGGATGGCTTTCCTGAATGACTCAGACCTCGTACGATGAATGTTGGGATGTGTGTAGGAAATCGATACTCGATGTTTAAAAATCGGAGTGATGCAAGCTTGGGTAGAAAACTCCGTACTATCAATGAGGTTTGACCTTTGGATGGGGTCAGTATTGATATTGTTGTTTGGGAACTATGATTCCAATACTGACGGATGACTTTGGCCTAAAGACATATCCTAGCGGTTAGGCAGATGTCCCGATGCGGAGCGATATAAATTATGGAGGCACCACTCATGAGGCTTGGTTGACATGCATGTATATCAGGGATGCCCGAATATGTGTACGATCCGACTCGAGTGGTGATGGCGGATTCTCCAGCACGAGGCTTGGCTTAAATGCATCTATTTTGGGGAAGTCTAGAATATGTGCACAATCCAAGTAAGTGATACATTGAATCAAGTGAGACTTGAGGAACGAAAAAGTATTGGGGATTTTGAGATCATGAGTTTTGAAGAAAAGATTGTAGGTAGCACGAGCGTGGCTCGGATTTGAGAAATACATAGAAGAAATGTGCGCGAGAATCGTTGAACAATTTAGTGATAAGTCGATAAGTGTACTCAGTTAGTTTCGAGGACGAAACTTTTTCTGAGTGGTGTATGCTGTAGTGCCTCGTCCCGCTCAGTCAATCGGAGGAATCGGAACGCCAATAGCGTTCGGACTTAGCCTTGCAATGGCTTGCTCGGAGACATCGCTCGGTTGAGGCGATCCCTCGCTCAGGTGGGGTAGTTTCAGTGAATTTGCCTCATCTTAGCCTTCACATAATAAAACAAAAGTTTTTAAATGCACAAGTAGGCTTGATAATAAAAGAGACGAATCCACATAGCTAAGGGAATAATCCCAAGTCGGGTCAGATTTAAGTTAGAACATGAAAAGAGGACCAACGGTCGGTCTAGAGTTGGTGCACGGCGTGCTTTGAAAATGACACTCGGTCCATCGTCCTGTGGCTTGGGAGACGGAAAGTTGGTTTGAGTTGGCAAAGTTATGAACGTAGCCTAAGTCATAGGCGTCGCCCATATGAATGCATCATAAAGCATGTACGGTCCCATCGTCCATGGCTTGGCATAGTCTTGGTTTGCCCATGAGTTAAGTTGCGTTGAACGGCTTGTGACATAAATTTAGGTGCCCAAATGACTTGGTCATTCAAAGTCGAACGCGTGCACGGCACATTTCTGCGATGCAAGGCTTGACGCAGCCCTTTGCTCGTCCCTCGGGTTAAGTTGTAGGCTTGAGTAAGTTAGGCAAAGTTATGCCGGTTGACCTAAGTCATTCTAAGTGCTATCCTGCTCTTTCTGCGGTTGTCAAATTAAATAGTCCCACGACCCCATGGCCCTTCATATAAGGTATGACTTGGGCGATAGCGTCGCGTAGAACACGAGTTGGCTTAGGGCACGATGTCACGAACTTAGTGTTTAAGGCAAGTACCAAACACTACTAAAATAACCCCTTTTAGCGACGTCCGAATACGTCGCTAAAAAGGGAAATCCGTCGCTAATTTCTATTAGCGACGTATTTAGCGACGAATATTGGATGTCGCGTATAGGCTTGTCGCAGATTACGATTTCGTCGCAATTCGTCGCTAGTTGCGATGTGACGTCTAGTGTCGCTATACGTCGCAACATTAGCGACAGATAGCGACGTCACCATACGTCGCCACTATAGCGACGTACGGCGACCACTTAGCGACGCCGTCAACTTTATATATGATGACATGGCATAGCAGCCACGTCAGCATTTTAGCGACGCCTAGCGACCGCTTTAGCGACGTCAGCTCTCAGGTGGTCATATGCAACGTTAGCAGTATAGCGACGTATAGCGACGTTACGTCACTATTTGGTGACGTATAGCGACGTGCTCTGTACGTCGCAAAATGTCGCAAAACGTCGCTATACGTCGCAGATGTTATAAAAAAATTAAAAAAAATTATTATTTTTGTTATGCTGTGTGTCTGTGTTTACAGTGTGTGTGAAGTGCAGTATTCGAACCATCGACAGTAATTGAAACTGTCGATGGTTCTGAACACTGCATTTCACATTCACTGTGTACACCGACACACATCGTCACAAAAATACATATTATATTTTTTTTAAAATTTGGGCAGCACATCCTTTGTATATCAGATCATTGCTTATAACCCAGCGTAGGTATATTTGTCATCCCCGTCGCAGATATCATCACAATTAACAGTCTCCCATCATAACAGTCTATAACTAACAGATGAATAACAGTCTCCCATCATAACAGTCTACAACTAAATATCATACATGTACTCAATAAAAATACCAACAAATTAAATATCACCAACATACATGTCCAAGAAACATACATGTCCAACAGAGTCAAATAATATTCAAAATCAGTGTACCGAACGGTGAATGGGCCCATAGGGCCAATAAATACAAAGATAAAAAAAAATCTACTGGATTACTGAGGACCCCTGCCGTGCATCTGGGATAGCATGTACTCATACTGCTCCTGTGTGAGCTGCACCGTAGGGGCAGTAGGAGACAGTGCAATGTCTGGAGTCGACGCCATCGATGGACCGAGAGGACGTAGCTGCTCCAGCTCTCGCAATCGCTCACCATAAACAGCAAGGGTACTCACCACCCTCTCAGTACTCGTCTCAAGCGAAGCCGAAACCTGAGTGAGTGAGGCAGACATGCTCCTCTGCGATCCCTCCAGCTCGACCTGTCTGTGCTCTGTGCGCTGCGTAGACTCGGTGAGCGTGTACAAGCTGGCAGCTGTAGCCTGCTGCAGACTCATCAGCTCCTGTGTTCTGCGCTCGACCGCATCAAATCGTCCGGTGACGATCAGGAGGGTCGGATCATCGCTCGACCACATCAGAAATCTGCTGCTGCAACTCGCGATGCAGCTCCTCGATCTGACGACGAATATCCTGAGCTCGTGACGACGCCTGTGAAGCCGGAGACTGCGCACTGACAGAAGGGGCCCGGGATGGCTCCGAAGTCAAATACGTACCGTAGGATCCCATACCATAGTACGTACCCTTCTGAAGACCGCCAACGGCGGTCATCCAGAGCTCGTCCGACGATGGAGCTGTAGGCGGCTGGAAGGAAGTTTCAGCCCCTCCCTCTGTTTGTGTACTAGCAGCAGCAGCCGTCTCCTCCTGTAGCCGAACAAACTCGGCCTAGAACATGTTTGCTAACGTTTAAGTGTTTGATAAAGTCTATATTGATATCTATTTTCCTGGTTTCTAAATTATAGTAAATTAATATAAAGAATAGAATGTACATATGCCTGCGTCGTCCTCTCGTCAATGAACTCTCCAGCCCTCCGATGGGTGACCAGGAAGACGGTCACCATATTTGGGTCCTCACCCTTTTTTACCTATTAAAATATATTATCTATTATTAGTATTAAACATTCTATCGAGCTATATATAAATTAATGCCCGTCATAGGAAACGTACCAGACGACGAAAATGCTGTGTCATCGGAATGGAGCCACCACACCACTTACCGGCGCTCGACCGCTCTACCTTGGCCTTGTCAGACCGCTCCTGGTACTTGGGCTCGCTGAATCTAGCCTTCATCGCAGTCCACTGCTCTGGCGTGATCCAACCATGGATCGGCTATCCGGAGCGATCACGAGACTTCTGGTCATGGATCGCATCACGGATGAGCTTGGCTGCGACGGCAAAAAATTGGCCCTCGATCTTCGCCACCCGGTGTGGTAGATAGAAATAGGTCCTCTACAAGAAGTAAAATAGAAAAGTTGTATAATATACACAAATGATTATTAAAAGGAGTAAAACCGTCAGAAGATAGTCCCAACCTGACATTACGCGGATCTGAAGCAAAATCAGGATACACTCGATCAAAGTACTTCTACGCTTCTCCATCGGATGGGTGATCCAACACTCATTCAATCTGTTCTCGCATGTGCCAACTCATATTTTTGGCCGTCTCTTTCACCATAAATAATCTTTACAACCGCGGCGTTAAAGGCAAGTAGTGCATTGAATCGGTCGGTCTTCTTGTACCGTAGACCTTCCTGTACTAGTTGTCTTATAGCGATCAGCACCACAAAATCTGCACACATCTGCGTCCTTGTCGTCTTTGTAGTACAGCATGCACCCATTGCGACAAAAATTAATTTTCTCGTATCCCATCCAGAGCGATCTCTCCATCCTCTTAGACCGTAGAAGTCTTTAGGCAACTTAGCACCCGCCGGCAGGATCTCTATAATCAACTCCAACACTCGGTTGTAGCATTCTTGCGACATGTTAAAATCTGACTTAATGCTCAACAGTCTTGTAACCACCTCCAACGGTGAATGATCCTCACAACCAGGATACAATGGAGTCCTTGCATTCTCCAGCAACTCTATGAACTGTGCAGCATCGGCGTTCGATGCCTCCTCAGGTGCATCATGAACGAAACTAGGCCCCGCAGAGTCGAAAACCATGTTCACGTACCCGTCGTCGTATGCATGATTATCTGAAACAAAATTAGGTCCCGCATGCATATACGGCTCAACATAAGGCTCCGGCTCTGATGCTAAAGACACAAGTTCTCCATGTGCGGTCCACTGATAGTAATTAGGCGTGAAACCCCTCGAGTACAAATGATATGTCACTTCCACTTCTGGATAATATTTCACGTTATGATATTTTACACACGGACACTTAATTTTGGTGCCGTCCATGTACTGAGGGAACGCCTTAGCAAACTGCAGGAACTGCTCTACTTCCGCTATGTATTCATCCCGCACACTGCACATATCATCAGGACGACGATTGTACATCCATGAACGATTCCGTAAGTAGTAATTCATATCCATTTGGAAATAATTCTGCAAAGATGGACACACATTATCCAACAGGCACAAATTCGTATATTATGTCTTATTATGGGACACACACTAGTAGCGGACAGTTACTAATAACAATGATATGCAATCTAGGTCAAACTAGGTTGTACTAAGTCAAACAAAGTCAAACAAGGTCAAGCTAAGTCAAACAAAGTCAAACAAGGTCAAACAAGGTCAAGGGTTGACCTATAGTTGACTTTGTCAACTCTTAGTCCAATCTAGGTCAGATGTTGACTCTACTTTGACTTTCAGTCAAAATAGTCAACCTTGGTCAAACAAGGTCAAATCTAAGTCAAATATCCTATTTCTAGTCATTATCTACCAAGGTATCCTTTACCTTATCGCTATTGGTATCCTAATACCAATACCTTAAGTTGGAATCTCAATATCTTAGTCTAGGTAACTAATACCTTAACATCCACTTTACCTTAGATACTAGATAATATCATATCCTAGTAATATCTTACCCTTAGGCTAGTAGATAACTCAATACCTTAGGCTAATAGATATTACCATCTACCTTAGGCTAGTATCTATCCACCTGCCTTAACATCATACCCATTACCTTAGCTAATACCTTATCCTTAGGCTATAGGTAATTCTCATTACTTTGCTAATCCCTTAGATACCTTAGGATACTAACTCTACCGTTCTAACAATATACCGACACTCCTAAGATACTCTAATATTTATATAGAGATATACCCTATAGGGTATCCTATTACCATAGACTAATCTAGGACACTCTTAAGATACTAGGATATCTAACTATCCTAGGATACCAAATTCTAGCCAAGATACTAACTTAGGGTACTAACTTCTAGCCCATATCCTAATATCCTATTATCTTGATACCCTCAAGATACTAGCATAATCTAACTACCCTAAGATATCTAACTTAGGATACTAACTTATCTAGGATAAATAGGATACTAACTAACCTATCCAAGACACTAACTAACCTATCTAGGATATTAACTTCTAGTATCCTAAGATATTAACTCACCTATCTAACTCTAGGATACTAACATTCTAAACAAGATATTAAATTAGTGCCTAGGATACTATCCTAAATATCTAACTTAGGATACTAACTTATGTGTAGACACTAACATACTCATCCTAAAACAAAACCACACCCCCCCAACATAATAAGAGACACTAGCTTCTAGTCACTAGCTATTGCAACTGCTGCCCTCAATGCTCTTGCTACTGCTGTTAGCAGCTGCTGCTGGCATTGCAGCTACTGCTGCTACTACCGTGCAGCACAAGCTGCTGCTGCTGCCTTTGCAGCCACTTGTTCCCCTCCTCTTGCTACTCTTTCATACCCTCTCGAACACACACACAACACTCACTACCACATCTAAATCCCTCTCACCTTTCTCACACACACACACACACACACACACACACACACACACACTTTAACACTTATCTCAATATCTCTCTTCATTCACACTCACACTACCATACTACCACACTACCACACTACCACATCTAAACAAGCCATCAATCACACAACTACCTATATATTTACTATATATATATATATATATATATATATATATATATATATATATATATATATATATAGGCATACATATATAGGTTAAGATATTTACATATACTAGGCTATAACCAAGGGGACACAATATATACATTCAACAAGTTATGCATTTATATACTAGAGAGATAGAGAGTGTATAGTGTCAAGTGTGCATATATAAGTGTCATGTGTGTACGTGTCTCCCAAACCAAACTCGTGTCCAAATACTCGACACAATATGTCCAAAAATGAACCAAACTCAACACATCCAAAACTGGACACAGTGCACAAACCTAGTGTAGACCAGTACGAGAGTGATTTCTCACTCGACACGAATCCAATAGGCACGAGTCTTTGGGGACACGATGTGTGTTCGTGTGTCCGTGTGTCCCCATGTGTGTGTGTCTGCGGGAGAGGAGGAGGAGGAGGGAGAGGAGTTAGGTTAGGGTTTACCTGAGGAAGAGGAGGAGGAGCTCGGATTGGGTGAGGAGGAGCTCGAGGAGGAGGATCTCGAGGAGGAGGAGCTCGCCGGAGGGGGAGGGAGTCGCCGGGGGGGAGGGGGTCGCCGAGGGTGGGAGGGCACTGGCAGAAGGGGAGGGAGTCGCCGGGGGGGAGGGAACGAAAATTAGAATTTTCGAGTGAGAGTGAGGGGGAAAGAAGGAAACGGTGTGCCCTAAGTAAAAATATTAGCGACGTCAAGTGTTACAGTCGCTAAACATCACAAAATTGGCAACATATACTAGTAATATGTCGCTGAACGTCGCTATTCAGCGACGTACCAGTCGCGGAATGTCGCTAGGAAGCGACGTTTTACGACGTGTATATAAAGCTGTCGCTATATTTCATAACTAGCGACGTCATTTCTTGCCGTCGCTAAATTACGTCGCTATTTGATGATATTTTAGTAGTGACAATTGATTCATAGTGAGTTTTGGAGAAAGAACTATAAAATATGCGTACATGAGTTGAATAAAATGATAGGGTAACATGGAAAGAATGCTCACGATCGTGGGTCATCGAGGGGTCTCAAGGATAGAAGTCTTGAACTTGGTTTTGAAAGAGATGGTAACACTGAAAGAAGGATGATTGTGTGAGATGTCAGTTTGAGTCGAGTCTTGCATGGTCATGGACAACTTGTTGACAAGGGCGATTTGTTTCCTCGAACGATAACTTGGGGCCACAGCAGGACCGTTCCGACCTAGGAGGAAATCGGACAGAATTTGAGCGAGTAGCTTAGCCGAAAGTTAAGTATTCGGTGGATGCTCATTGGGGCTAGCTACCTGCTTTGATCGGTCCATCCTATACCAGCTATGTGTCCAAAATAGCTTGTTATGCTAGTGACCTCATATAGATGAGTCGACATGGGCGACAAATCCGTAAGTGTGCCTTTGGATTGAGTCGAGTTGAATGTGTGTACAGTTAGAACACAATGTTTGGGCCTAAGATTTGGCTACAAAGTAGGCGACGTGCTTCGGCACGAGATGTGGCGTCGAGTCTAAAGTTGTTGGCATATAAGTTGTATAAGTTGGATTTGAGTTATCTTGATTTTAAGTCAGGAAATACCGCAAGGCAAAGTCGGTCGAGTGACCCTTAGTCCACAAGTCTTGATTTGGGTCAGTTGGTGATTAAAGTAGAAAAGGCCGCGAGGCGGCAATATGGTTAAGTCACACTGAGTTTGCGAGGCACGACACGTTGGACTTGTAACACGATCACGTAGAAAATTGGGTACTATCGCATAGTCGCGTCTCTGATTCTAGGCCGTAAGGCAAATACGACTTGATAGGTTAACGATGTTGTTGCAAGCACGGGATGGTCTAGAGACACAAAATAGGCCAAGGCGTCGGTCATAAAACTGATCCTAAGACAAGAGTAGAAAGATAATAAAAAGGGTTATATTGCACAAATTAAATCGAACGTGTAGGTTTTGTGTGGGTGGGCGAGGAGCTCATTCCACCAGTACAGTTGAGTACTGACACCCACACAGTGTTTATGTGCAGGCACATGTAGAAGCTCGTGCTGCAGAGCTCGCTTGGATGCGTCGAGGCACGGAGTTTCTTGGCGATTCGAGGCATGTGACCATGTGGAGTCAGGACTTATACGGGACATAATATATGGACGTCGCCTTCCGAAGCATCTGCTGGCTCAAAACTTCTATTGAGAGATGAGAGAGAGCTGAGTGACTTGTAGTATGAGAAGAGTGAGCTTGAGTGAGTTTGAGTGACTTGTAATCTTGGCTTTGTGCCCCTTTATAATCATCGTTTCAATATTAATAAAATGCATCTTTTGAATGACTTGTGTTTTGTTCTAAATTTCCGCTAGCATATTAAATGTCTCTGCTTGGAACTTCTGTGCGACGACCCCGTCGCAGCCGCTGTATTCGACCGTTATGGAACCCGCCTTGCACGAGCGCTATCTAGGCTCGTGCGGCATCATGCCTTAGCGAGGACGATCGCTCATACGGGAGCGGGGCGTGAAAAAGAATGCGGAAGCAATATACCAGCGGGCTATGAGCACCATATTCCGTAAATATGTCCAAAAAATGGTAGAATGTTACGTTGATGACATTGCCGTTAAAAACAAGAGTAAATCCAGTCATTTCGATGACTTGAGAACTGTGTTCAACTTGATGCGGACGCATCGACTAAAGATGAACCCAACCATGTCTTTCTTAGGAGTCTTCAGTAGCAAATTCTTGGGCTTTATCATCACAGCCAAGGGTATTCATATTGACCCTAAGAAGACTAAGGCGATCTTGGATATCGCTCCCCTGAAGAATCTCTATGAGCTTCGAGGCCTACAAGGACACTTCGCACATATCAGAAGATTTAGAGCAAATCTCTCTGGTCGATGTCAACCCTTCACCAAACTGATGAAGAAAGGGGTTTCCTATGTCTGGATCGAAGAATGCAAGCGCACGTTCGACAACATCAAAAAGTACCTCACTAGTCCTCCAGTACTGGAAGCACCGGTTGTGGGGAGGCCCTTTCTGCTATACGTCCGAACCATGGACCTTCCCTCGGTGCTTTTCTAGCCTAAAGAAGCAACGAAGGCCACGAACAGGCAATCTACTATCTTAGCAGGACCATGATTGGTGCCGAACATCGATATAATCCTATGGAGAAGGAGTGTCTCATTTTGCTCTTTGCCATTCAAAATATGCTCCACTATGTGGCTTGATAGACAATCCACGTCATCTCCCGAGTCAACCTCCTCAGAGTCCTGATGACTAAACCAGGGGCTTTAAACTTATGATTAGCCACATGGGCAATACTTTTGACTCCTTATGACATGGTATTTCCCACAAAAGGCAGTCAAAGGTAAAGCATTGGCCGACTTCTTGGCAGTACATCCCATGCCAAAGACGTCAAATCTTTACGATGACATTCCCTATAAAATCTTGGAGTCCAATACCGTCTCAGACAATCATGTTTGGCGCATGTTCTTTGACGACGCTTTAAGAACATGACCAAAAGACGAGATCATCGCAGGGGTCAGTGTCGTCTCATCACTCCTGATGGCTTAGTCATCCACCGCACGTACTCCCTCATGGAGTCATTTACTAATAACGTTGCTAAATATACCGCTCTCATCATCGATCTCCAGCTCGCTAAACAGTTGGGGGTTAACTGCATTGAATCCTATAGCGACTCGAAACTGATTATCAACCAGGTTCGAGGACAATACGAGATTTAACATAAAGATCTCATTCCTTACCACCAGGCCTCAATAAATATCATTTCTACCTTCGCAGGGTTCTTCATAGAACATGTACCTCGATTGCAAAACTTGGAGGCTGATGCACTAGCTGATCTCGCCGCTTCTCTAACAGCTCCTGCTGGAACCCAATATACCGTCATGAGAATGAGTCGAGAGCTAGTTTGCCCAAGAACAATCTACATATATGTCTGAGTTACTCAGTACAAACAGACACTAATGTTGACATTCGGGATTGGCAATTCCCGTTCAAAGACTACGCAGTCTACAAAGTCCTACCCTAAGACCGGAAGGAAGCAACTTTTGTCAAAAGATGCTCGCTCTGGTTCTTTTATGACACAGATACCAAAATATTGTATCGTCGTTCATACGACGAACTTCTCCTACGATGTATATCCAAGACAAAAGTGCAAGAAACACTCCGAAAAGCACACGATGGCACTGTGGGGCTTACCAGCCAATTCCTAAGTTACAGGATCGACTATGTCACATGGATTACTACTTGCTCACCATGATGGCAGATGCCGTAGATTATACAAAGAAGTGCCGGGTATGTCAGTTGCATGCTGACTTCATCTACCAACCATTTGAGTTCCTACACCCCACGGCAGCCGCTTGCCGTTTGAAGCATGGGGAATTGACATCATTGGGCCGATTAGCCCACCGTCCTCCAAAGGACACCGGTTTATCCTTGACATCACCGACTACTTTTCCAAGTGGATGTAAGCAGTTTCTCTAGCTGAGGTGAAAACCTCAAACGTGATCAGCTTTGTTAAGCATCACGTTATATACTGCTTCGGAGTTCCCAGAAGGATTATCCATGACTATGGCCCCCAGTTCGTGAGCCAAGCATTCCATCGGTTCTGTGATAAGAATCAGATACAGAATGTAGCGTCAACGACTTATAATCCTGCAGCAAATGTACTAGCCGAAGCATTCAATAAGACTATTGTCAAGATGCTCATAAAAGTCGTATCTTCTAGTAAGCGCGACTGGAACGAGAAGTTGGGCGAATGTTTGTGTGCTTACTGTACGATTGTCCGAACACCCACGTGTAATACACCATTTTTCCTTGTCTATGAGAGCGAGGGGGTGCTCCTTCTGGAGATCCAAATCCCGTCTTTATGGGTAGCCATCACCAACCAGCTGACTGACGAAGACAATCAATGTCAGCAGGTACAAAAGTTAGAGTTGTTGGACGAAAAGTGTATGCTAGCTCGGCAACGGAACGAGCTTTATCAAGCTCGAATTTTCGAGGCCTTCAACAAGAAGGTCCAGAAAAGAGCATTCCAAGTGGGTGACCTCGTCTTATCAGTTCGAAGACTGATGGTGATGATTCATAAGACTGCTGGAAAGTTCGAGCCCAAATGGGAAGGACCATTTGTCATAGAGACGGTCTACTCCAATGGTGCCTTCCGACTGGCCAAACCCAACGGCGACTTGCTAATGATGCCAATCAATGGCAAGTTTCTAAAGAAATACTATGTCTAAGGTCCAAACCGACATATATTTCTAGATCCCCCGTAGATGTTCATGAATTCTATTAACGAGTTCATCTCTATCATTTTCCTCCAGTAAAGAAAACATTTCACGTCCATATAACCTCTGAGTTGTTTTTCTACACCCTAACGAAATTCTGTGTTTACCATATTCATATTACCTCTAAGTAAACCCCCTTCCATGAAAAACCCTATGATTGTCATAATTATCTATATAACCTTTCACGTCCATATCACCTCTGAGTCTATATTTGCCACGTCCATATTACCTCTGAGTAAGGAAGATCCTACCACCAAAAATTCTGTGTTTACCAAGTCCATATTACCTCTGATAAACACCCCTTCCATGACAAACCTCAGGTTTGTCATAATTATCTATAGAACCTTTCACGTCCATATCACCTCTGAGTCATTCTATACACCCATAGAGTCTATCCATGCCATATCCATATTACCTCTGAGTAAGGAAGGTCCTACCACCAAAATTTTTATATTTACCAAGTCCATATTACCTCTGAGTAAACACCCCTTCCATGACAAACCCTGTGATTGTCATAATTATCTATAGAACCTTTCATGTCCATATTACCTCTGAGTCGTTCTATACACCTGTAAAATCTATCCTTGCCATGTCCATATTACTTCTGAGTAGAGAAAATTCTACCACCAAAAAAGTCGTGTATACCATGTCCATATAACCTCTGAGTAAAATACCCTATCCCTAGTGGAGTTATCTCCATCCCCTCTTGTCATACTACCTTTGAGGGAATTCTCACTCTTGTATAAGAATGTATACAACAAAAAGACAAGCAGATAAACAAAGCAAAAAAAATTTATTCATAAAATGGAAAGGTTTTTATTTTTTCTGCTACAAAAGAGTCTCTCGAAAAGCGAGAGACAAAAAGACAAAAGGAGGTCAGCATTGAGAAGACCGATGCAGGAGTTCTTCTAGTCGACTCCTCAAAAGAGCAACTTAGGGCCCAACCAGTGCTTTGGCTCGACACTCTGCCTCCTGACGTCGAGCAGCTTCGTCCTCGAGCTGGGACATGTTTTGGCACGCAAGGGCCAGCTCTGCCTAGCAAACTCCAATAATTTCCCTCTTCCGAGCCAGGGTCTCGAAGCATTGGCGAAGGACCTCCTGCTCGTCCTTTGACTTCTCTAACTCATTCTCAGCGAGAGCCGAAGTCTTTTCTAACTTCCGGATCTGCTCTCGTATGGCCTCGCGCTGTGCCTCCGAGGCTGTCCGACGGCAGATCTGAACCTTTTCGGCGTCGGTTACTGCTTAATTTCGGCCTCAACCTCTGCAAGTCTATCAGTTAGGGCCTGACATTTATTCTCATGCTGGAAAACTTCAGAGGCTAGTTTTTTAGCTCTGTAGTAGCCAGAGTCGAAAGACTGCGCTCAAGATTTTGAAGCTCTAAGGCGGTAGCTTCCAATTCTGCCAGCAGAGCCTCTGCTAGTTTGTCACACTCTGGATAGTCGTGCGATGCCACCAATTGGGCCCCCATTATGGACCAGGACTGTCTAAATAATTGGTTGTCCTGCAAGATGTCGTCTATGTCGTACATCAAAGCATGACAAACTGTACCTAGAACGAGGTCATTATAGTACGCGTTGTCAGCCAAACTCATCGGGGTCACCGGAGAAGCCGCAATAGAAGGCCCTGGGGCAGCAACGGCAGCCAACACGCATCTAGATATTGTAGCTGGAGCAGGTGGTGCCATGACTGGAGCGGAGGTCATCGGCGGTGCAGAGACGGTATTAGCCAACACTCTGATGTATAATTGGCTCTTTAGCAGGCTCCTTCGTTGGTACTTCAACCATCTCCGCGATCGAAGCTGTGTGAAATAGTGCCTGAGCAATCTCAGTAACCGTCTCCTCAACGGTAGGTGTGACCAACCCTTCAGTTGTCTTTCGGACCGGTGCTTCAGTGGCCGGTTCATCCATGGTCTTTTCGACCAAGTCCATAGCAGGTGGCTCGAAGATAGCCTCTTCAGGCAGTTCTGGAGTGACTACGTTGGAGGGTTCTTCAACCGGTTCCTCAGTGGTCTTATCAACCGGTTCATTAGCAATGTCTGTCGCTGAATCTTCGACATTCTCTTCAACCACCGCCCGGGGTCGAGGTCTGATGTACGCCGGGGCTAATTCTTCCAACACTATTTCCCCGTTGCCTCCGTGAAGAAGAGTCTTCCTAGGGGAAACAACGACAATACCTTTAGCACCCTAGACTGAACATGTCATGCCCCAGAACCAAAATACTGTAGAGTAAAGGACAGACACAGCCAGCTACGTACATTTAAGTGCAACCTACCTCGCAATACGGTCATGGCTGTCTAGATGCATTAGGGTTTATCTACAAGCCAGCAGTCTCTTATGGTGAAGAATAAACCTAGTGTCTCAATCTCAAGCAAGCAAAAAATATTACAAGACGTTAGATCATCAGACATACAAAGTAAGGCATCCCAAACATTACATATTTAGATGATCATGAAGCTAGTCATACAAAATGTGAAGACTAGCAAGTGTTAAGTCATATATGATCAACCTTAGAATTTATCAATCATGTTACATCCCTTAGGCAAACAGAATTTAAGTTTCAATGCGAGCTAACACTTGCTTGGCGGCTAAACACCTCAAAAGAATAATTTACAATAGAGTGGGAGAGCAAAATAAGAAAACTCGCTCGTTTCCAGGATTACGTCTAGTGTTTACCATCTGGCTGGAAAGCAGTTTGATCCTCGGGTGCTTCTTCGAAATTTGGCCATACAAAACCAGCTGAGCAAGTGTTAGCTCGCATTGTAAACCAGGATATAATAACCAGGATATAATAACCAGAAGAAATGATAAAAGAATATAATTAAATAACATGAAAGACAAGTTAAAGGGGCATGCTAGCTTGCATTTGAGAAACGAGAGGTGGAATATAATTCCCATGTTAATCATGAGACAATCAATCAGGCACGGCCAATCAAGTCCTACGACTTGCTAGCATTAGCTAACTATGGGTATGATAGGCCTAGTTACTAACAAGATGCAATTGAGATGTTCCTGCAGTCACAAGCCCTGCAGACTATCCAGGTTATCTAGGCGAGGGTTACAAGTGTTATCAAGATTACTGGTGTACTTTAGTGCTTATAATTCAAGAAGTGCAACACATGAATGTGTGCTGGAAATGTACCCTACTCGTCGGTAGGCTACAAGTCCATAAGTGTGGCCGGGATAACGGGATTGCCTGTAACTGGGAAATCTCTCTATATGAACTACTTGATCAATCTAGTCATTAACCTAGTCAAATTCATTATGAATCCCTAACTGTGGTAACCATGAATCCATGTCCTAGACATGATGCAGGACGAGACAGGTAGCTTGTATAGGCACAATCAAGAAAATTAACCACGGTGTCAAGACAAGAGTTATACTAGCAAGTCATGATAGCTGCCGCAACAACGATCAAGCGTACACATGTCATGTCAGGTTTACTTGTCATATCGAGTGTACCTGTCAGGAGTGCACCTCGACGGGCCACTATCAAGTTTATAATGTCATATAAAGTTTACTTGTTACTTATCAAGTGTGTGCCTCGATGGGCCACTATCATGTCATGTCGAGACGGGGTCATGTTATCAAGCTCAAGTCAAGATCAGTATTAGCAAGTCATACTCATGCTCAACAAGTTATCAAGTTAGGTCGTCGCAGGTTAGGCCAAGAACAAGACACATGCAAGATCACAAGCATTTACAATAAGAACTATGAGAACATGCATAGGGGTAAGGGCAAGGGGGTATCAAGGCAACCAAGTGGCACTGGTCAGGTGGCGCCAGGGAGGTGACATGTGGCACCTAGTCAAGTTGCGCAAGGGAGGTGATAGGTGGCACTTAGCAAGTGAGAGTAACAGGTAGCGCGGGGTGCCAAGTAGGGTTGGGTGGCACCAGGCCAAGTGGCACTGAGCCAGGGGTGGTGCGGCACCAAGTGGCATGTACAGAGAGATGATACAGCACCAAGTGGCGCACACTGATAGGCGCAGCACCAAGTGGTGTGCACCGATAGGTGAGACATCAGATGGAGGACACGGATAGGTGCGACACCAAGTGGCGCACGGATAGGTGCGGCACAAAGTGGCCCGTATGGATAGGCACAACGCTAAAGAGCGCACGTGCGACTGAGATAGAATGGCGCCAAGTGGCTTGCGCGCGACTGTTCATCTTCTCCAACAGACCGAGAGTTGCTCAAGGAACCCATGGCTTTAAAATGCCATAACTTCCTTAAAACAAGTCAGAATTGGGACTTCCAAGGTTCTAAACTGGGTAGAACGAGATTTCCTACAGCCTGGGATAACTGTTTTTAGGAAATACCAAGTTTTAATAGATCAAAACCAAAAAAAACAAGAAAATATCAAAACTTAGATCTACAAAAATGTATCTAACAAAACCAAAAATGCCAAGTTCTAAAGAGGCTTAGAATCAAGTAAAGAAGAGAATGGAACAAAGAAACTTGAGATCGATCATGAAGAAAGTTGCACTTACCTAGAGCTTGGTAGGTGGGAGGAGTAATGGAGAAGAAGAAGAGTTAATAAGAAATAATTGAGGAGTGATAGAGGAGATTGATATAAATACCAAACCTCTCCATTTTAAACCAACCCAAGCCAAGCTGTCACGACCCGCACCCAAGATAGGGGCACGAGAAGTGGGTACGTCCAGCCCACGCCGCAGTATCAGCGGTAGAACGTTATCCTAGGTCACATACATCTAACAATTATAAGGTACATGTATAATATAAACTCTCCGAACGAAGGACAATACAAAAATGTACAACTCAATCACAGCTAAGGTAGAAGTACGATAAGATAGATATAAAAGCCACCAAAAGAAATACAACAGGAGAAAAAGTCTAAGTGTCTAATATAACATCTCCAAAACATCCAGAATAACAACAATATCCCAAATAAATACATAATGTATCCAAAATAAGACAAGATAATAAAGTAAGATACCTAGTCTAGCTAACTAGCCTAGACTATTGGGATAATATCCTCTGCAAGGACTGGGTCCTCCTGGGAGTCCAACTTGCAAGTATCATCTAGGCCTGCTCTGTAGTACGTAGGACAGAACTCCTCAATATCATATGTAATATTTCAACAGGTCCAGTCAAGACAGGAATGAGCACAATACATCTCATGCAGTTCATATCATGACTGAAAATGTAAGCATGCTATAGAGTAAGATACATGAAACGCTGAAGAATATACATAAAATAAAATAGATGATTGTAAGGAAATATCTACTATAAGTAAAGAACTATCAGTGGCTAGTAATGTAGAGTACAAGATAGACATGTGAACGGATTGAATTTGTACATGATTATACTAAAGAGTTTTCACATGATTATACTACTTTGGAATTGTTCACATGACCATTTATACTCCCCCGTACCCCAATCAATACACAAGGATCCAGACAAGTTATGTTATTGTACATGATTTCCCATGGAAGCCCATAAATGGGTACACATGAAGTATACATGAGGGGCTCTGTAAACATGAGAGTATATGAATCATAAGAGTGCACATGAATGATGATAGCAGATGAATACATGATGTACGTGAAAGCACATGACATGACGTATCTATAGGAACGAAATCGTAAAGCACAATACTCTAAGGGAGGGTGAATATAGTTGGCAGCGGAATAATGCTAACTAAAAATGTTAGCAGCAAGATCACAGAATAATAATCACAACTAAGTAATGTAAAGGCAGAGATAATAAAGCAAACGCAAAGACAGCGATGTATACTAGTTTTCCTCTATTGAGGACTAATCCAGTCGGTAGAACTCTTGCTACCAGTTGAATCCATTATTGGCAAAACCGTAAGTTTTCTTACGAAGTCCTTGTAACTTCTACAACGCGAGCTTTAATACGAAGAACTCGTCCAACTTCAATTGTGAAGAGTTGAATCTTCTATCAAGCCTCTGATTACAATCACTCTGAAACTTCTAGACCGCACCGCACTGGCAAATCAACTAGAGGATTGTAATTGGCTTGGGATCTGAAATTTAAAGCTCGAGAAAACTCTTTGGAAGACTGAAAGCTTTAGATAGAAAGAAGATTGAAAGTGAATGAGTGAGTTGAAATAATCGAAATCCTTCTCTATTTATAGGAATTCCAAAGATAGAATTCTGGCAGAATTCGGGCAGAATTCGGGCAGAACTCGATGAGGAAATCTCGGTCAAATCCGTAACTGCAGGAGGACCAAGTTCCAAAGAATTCAAAAATTAAAACGGCCACTAACCGAACTCTGGCCGAACTCTGGCCAAACTCTGGCCGAGTTCTGTCAGGGTTAGGTTAGGTTTTTAAAAATAGTTTTTGGGGATTTTTGAAAATGTTTTTGAAAACCTTTTTGAAGCTTTTGGTTAATAAGAATGTTTTTCAAAACTAAGGACATTTTAAAAATATTTTGAAATTATTTTGGAATAGCCTATTTGCCAGTACGACTCGGTGTACAACGTATTCCTAGACTCAATAAAATGAAAAATACATTGTTCAAAGAAATACAGACTCGAACAGACAAACATTGCTTCGGTCTTGAACTGTGTATATAGCTGTTCTTGATCATTTCTAAGAGTCCGAGATATCCTGACTAGCTTCATATATCCAGATAGAGTTTGATCAATTATTAAAATTAGTTTGACCATATGACCAATGGGCCAACAATCTCCCCCATTTTGATAATTGACAAACTATGAATGATATAACATTTAATCTTGAAATAAAATCAAAAATTGTTCATGTCCTGTATTTTCTCAAAAGAAATGTTAGATCTTTATTTTTCTCCCCCGTTGTCATTTAGCAAAATAATTACAAAAGAGAAAAACTCTCCCGCAATCAATGCATAAATAACAAACAGTGAAGAAACACACAAAAAATAATCATGAAAAATTATGACAGATGGTAGAGACAGTAAAAAAATAACATCACAGGCATGTATTTGTCTCAGGCAGTTAATAATAAAACATAGAATTATTTCACAGGTAGTTATTTAAGCAGATAAAGATGCTAAGTAAATAAGTAAACTGATGTGAAAAGATAAACTATGAAATCCATAAAGATAAAAAGATGTTCAGAAGACATCAATAAAATAAATCCAGTACAAGTCCTAAAAAAAATACTGATAATAAAGTCTAGAAAGATAGAAAAACTTGGAATGTCGGAGCATTTCCAAGTATACAGTAGATAATATCTAAGTCTCAAACATCAGATAACATATCACATATCCTCATCATCATCATCATCATCATCTGCATGACCGGCATGTCCAGAAGGACCAGCTGCAGAGGTACCAGTGCCAGAAGGATGAGGAGGTGCGCCAGTGTAAAACTTACCGACATAGTCTCGAGGAGCATGGTCGCAACGATACCAATCATATGCGTTACCGGGCTGAAAGTAGGCATGAACAGCCTCATCCTTACAGCGGTAACCAGAGAAAGCTGGATCTCTAGGAATAGAACCGGCAGAATGTCTAGTATAGGCAAATCAAAGATCAGCTAAAGAATTTATAATCGCCTGATAATGAGTGACGTCGCTCACGTTCGCGGGCCATATCCGTCATCGAGACGTGCAAATCTGAAAGGTGCTGGTGTATGCCCTCAAATGTCATGGCATACTGCTGAGGAGGTGGAGGAGGTGGAGCAGTAGCAGGAGCAGTAGGAGGAGTAGCAGCGGTCATACTACGACAAGAAAACTTAAAAAACTTGGGCTCAGGGTCTTGAGTACAAGTAGATAAATCAATGTCGAAATGCTGGAAGATGCGTAGGAGAATCATCATATAAGAAAGATTTCTATCTCTTGCACGACAACGTCCCATCATCTGGATAATGGTCTTAGGGACAGAAAATGGAATCCCCTTAACAATGTGATACATAGCAGATAATTCAAGAGACGTGACATCATCCTTAGAAGTAGACTTCGGAAGGAGAGTGGAGTAAATGATACGGTGCAATTCATAATTAAACAAGTTCAAGTTGTTTGCCTTGAACTTTCCAGAGCGAACTCGATCAGGTGCACAGAGTTCTGCTTTGAAACTAGTAAGTGTCGTGCCGTCGGGGAAATCAAATTCAGTGATATCAACGAGCGGTTCACCTTTGTTGGGAATACCAAGGATTTTCGCTAAGATAATATCATTGAAATTGATATCTAATCCTCCAACACGTGTACTTACGTCAAATGTGTTTAATATGATATTAAAGTAGAACAGTCTAATGGCATTAGTTGCTACTGGGAAACAAAGTTTAACAAAATATTGTAACCCTAATGCCTCAAAGAAAGGTCGGTGTTCTGGAAATACAGTCCACTTGATGGGAGCGCCTGTGCATATGGATCTCATGGAAAAATCTCCATACCACAGTAGGGCTTGATCTAGGGTTTAAAAGTAAAATCCGTCGAACGCGCCATTGCTAGATTGGACTGGTGAAAAGAGGGAATCCGTGGGTGGATTCGAAGATGAACCTTCCTCACTTGGGTTGGTTGTCTTCTTCCTCTTGAAGGAGTTAAATCCCTTAGGTGCTATTTGTGCAAAATAAGTAAATAGCACGAAATTGAAAGGAGGAGAAATATGAAGTTATACCTCCCGAAATTTGAATATGTTGTAGAGAATGACGAACTCTGCACGAATCCAAAGTTTGGATTGATTTTACCACTTGGATTGGAGGAGAAGGAGTGGTGAAGAACTAGGGTTAGGGGGCTCTCTCGCGCGGCTGCTGTTGCTGTTTGATGAAGTTTGGAAGCAATAAAGAAGAAAGTCTCTCGGGTTCTAGTTATATAACCTGATACCTTCAACCGAACTCGGGCCGAATTCGGGCCGAATTCTGGCCGAATTCGCCTGTGGTTGGTTTGGAATACTTTCTTTTTCATTGGCTCATTTCAAATATTTAATTCAAAGATTAGTAATTTCAACCTTCAATTAATATAATTAATATTATTTTATAGATTAAATATCATTACACAGCGACTGTTTCAGATTAGCTGTAGGAGTACTGTCCCAGCTGGCGGAGGTTCACCGGGGAACTCTTAAGTACCGCTTCTCTTTAACCGTAGTTGTGGTGACAGACAGACTCTTTATTGGCTTGTCTCTAACACAATTTTTGTATATTGAAATATAATCATAAAACAAAATTAATTAATATTATTGACGTCCAAAATTCCAAATTTTCGATGTAAATAATTAAAACGATGTTCTGCTAGAGGTTTTGTGAAAATGTCAGCTAATTGATTCTCAGTATCTATGTATACAAGGTCAATATCTCCATTTTGATGATGATCTCTAAGAAAATAATGTCGGATATCGATATGTTTTGTACGAGAATGACATATAGGATTCTTAGTCAAATTAATAGTGCTCGTGTTATCACAGAAAATGGAAATATGTGTATAAAATAAATCATAGTCTTCCAAGGTTTGTTTTATCCACAAAATCTGAGCACAACAACGTCCTGCGGCGATATACTCAGCCTTTGTTGTTGATAGGGCTACAGAATTTTGCTTTTTACTAAACCATAAGACTAAAGCCTTGCCTAAGAAATGACATGTGCCACTGGTACTTTTTTTATCAACTTTACATCCGGCAAAATCTGCATCCGAATAACCAATAAGGTCAAAGGACTTAGTTTTGGGATACCATAAGCCAACAGAAGAAGTGCCCTTAAGGTATCGAAAGATACGCTTAATTGTGCACAGATGTGATTCCTTTGGATTAGCTTGAAAACGTGCACACAGGCAAACACTAAACATAATATCTGGACGACTAGCAGTTAAATAAAGTAAACTACCGATCATACCTCGATACTTACGTGTGTCGACTGGCTTGCCTTGTTCATCAATATCAAGCTTTGTTGAAGTTTCCATCAGAGTGCTAATAGGTTTGACATTGTCCAGATCAAACTTCTTTAGCAAATCTTTTGTGTACTTGGCTTGATTTATGAACGTCCCATTATCTGTTTGTTTGATTTACAGTCCGAGAAAGAATTTCAGCTCTCCCATCATGCTCATCTCAAACACATTCTGCATACACTTAGAAAATTCTTGACACAGAGATTCATCAGTAGATCCAAATATGATATCATCAACATAGACTTGTATTAAAAGAAGCTTACCATTAAAGGACTTAATAAAAAGTATAGTATCAACCTTGCCTTTTGAAAAATCGTTGTCAAGTAGAAAATAGCTTAGACGATCATACCAAGCACGAGGGGCTTGTTTCAGACCGTATAAAGCTTTCTTCAACTTGAAAACATGATCAGGGTTTTTAAAATCTGTGAAACCTGGAGGTTGTGCTACATAAACTTCTTCTTTAATAAAACTATTTAAAAATGCACTCTTGACATCCATTTGAAATAATTTAAAATTATGAAAACATGCAAATGCACATAACATGTGAATGGATTCTAATCTCGCAACTGGGGCATTAGTCTTATCATAGTCGATACCTTCTTCTTGATTGTATCCTTGAGCTACGAGTCGAGCCTTATTACGAGTTACTAAACCATTCTTATTCAGTTTATTTCGGAATACCCAACGGGTGCCAATGACCAGATGATCAATAGGCTTGGGAACAAGTTCCCAAACTTGATTTCGTTCAAATTGGTTTAATTCCTCTTGCATAGCATCTATTCAAGAACTATCACTACATGCTTCATCAATAGTTTTGGGTTCTAGCTGTGAAATGAATGCAACACTAGAAACAATATCTCTACTGGATGTACGAGTACTTACACCTTTGGTAATGTCACCAATTACCAAATCTTTTGGATGGTCAGCCGTAAATTTTAATCTTTTCGGCAGACTCTGAAGGTAGCTGGTTCCTGGATCTTCTCTAGGAGGATCAGCTAGTGCTGAGCTTGGTTGAGAATCAGCTGGTGTTGAGCTTGGTACAGATGGATCTTCGTCATTGTCATCGATAGTCATTTGATTTAATTCATCAAAGGTGACATTGATTGATTCTTCGATGATCATGGTTCGTTTGTTGAAGACTCTGTATCCTTTGTTCTTGGTCGCATAACCTAAAAATATACCTTCATCGGTCTTTTCGTCAAACTTTCCCAAATTGTCTTTGTATTAAGAATAAAGCATTTACAACCAAATATTCTAAAATATGTAACTGATGGAATTCTATCAAACCATAACTCAAATGGAGTCTTCTTCGATTTGGGTCGAATTAGAACTCTATTGAGAACAAAATAAGCTGTATCGACAGCTTCAGCCCAGAAATATTTGGGTAGACTAAACTGGTTTAACATTACTCTGGCCATTTCGGATAGAGTTCTGTTCTTACGTTCTACAACTCCATTTTGTTGTGGAGTCCTAGGGCAGGAGAACTCGTGTACAAAACTGTGTGTTTCACAAAATTGCTCAAACTCTGCATTCTCGAATTCGCCACCATGATCGCTTCTAATACGAGTGATCATGTAACCTTTTTCATTCTGTACTTTCTTGCAAAAGGTAACAAATTCGGATAATGCATCATTCTTGCGTGTCAAGAAGTATACCCACGTGTATCTAGAGTAATCATCTACAATTACAAAAGCATAAAGCTTACCTCCGAGGCTAGCAACTCTGCTAGGACCAAATAAGTCCATATATAGCAATTGTAGAGGTCTATTAGTACATACTGCGTTTACTGACTTGAACGTGGATCTGGTAGCTTTGTTCTTTTCATATTGGCTGCATACCGAATCCTTCTTGAATGTTATGTCCGGTAAACTGCGTACTAGCTTCTTTGTGGATAATCTTGAGATTGTGTCCATATTTGCGTGACCGAGTCTCATATGACACAGATGACTCTCATCACTTTTAGCCATTAAGCATCTACCTGAAATGTTAGTTTCTTCCAACAAATAGAAAACATATATGTTGTCTTCCCTGATACCTTCAAAGATAGTACTACCAGTTGAGCTATCAACTATAGTACATTTGTCTTTGCCAAAGTTGATATCATAACCATGATTAGCTAGATGACTTACACTGAGTAGATTATGTTTCAACTCGGTAACCAGACAGACATCCTTAATTACCGGATAGGGAGACTTACCAACATCACCGATACCAATGATATACCTTTTCAAGTTATTACCGAAGGAAACATAACCTTCCTTCTTCTTCTTCGACAGTGTTGCAAATAATGTAGCGTCACCGGTCATATGCCGTGAACAACCGCTGTCGATGATCCATTTGCTTTTAGCATGTGAAAGGTGTTCCACCTACAAAACAATTTGCAGATGAAACTTTTGGTACCCATTTCTTGTAGGGTCCTGAAATGTTAGCTTTTGGTATCCATGCATAAATATTTAAATCAACAAGCTTTCTGATTCTACATACAGGTGAAATATGACCAATGAGGCCACAATAATGATATTGTGCATATTGAGTGTTGAAAGCTGAGTGGTGTGCATGGTTGGTAGTTTTGGGTTTTCTAGTATAGAAGAAAGCATACCTATAATCCTGTTTGGGCTTAACCTTTTGGGGTAAAGGTTTGATAGGGTTAGGTCTGACAGTGTTTGGTTTGGGAATGTTCCGATTTTTCGGTAAGTGACACGTGTTAGAGAAGGAAGCAGCAGTCTCAGGCTATTTTCCTAACCTAATTTCCAATCTTTTGGAAGTGTTATACAACTTAGTATAATCAGAAGTGAGTGTTTCCATTCTGATTTGTGCACATTGAAGACGTTTCTTGTCTTTAGAAAGTTCTTCTTTCAGTTGGTCAGTAACCTTGTCTTTCTCTTCAGATGACTTGGTAGTCTCGTGTAATAAGAGCTTAATAGAGGAAAGCTCACCAGACTCACTAACATTATTTCTAACCTCAGCTAGTAGGTCGATAAGTCTTCATATTTCTTATTTGTACTCTTTGAGTACCTTCTTAGAGGTCTGATATTTGCTACACAATTTCCTGTAATCACTTATCAGTTCACTGAAGGCATCTCCTAATTGCTCAAAGTGAAGTCATCATATGTATCAACTACAGGTTCAGTAGGTACCCGATCGGATGCCATAAAGTATATGTTTGCAGCATCTTCTGATTGTTCGTCTTCTGAGTCGCTGGCTTCACTTTTATGCCATATGCTGGTGTTGGCATATCTTCGAGATGTTGATCTCTTCAGGTTTCCTTTTTCATACCAGTTGCTCTTCTTGCTTGATGATGAGTTTGTAGGACAATCCTTCTTCATGTGTCCCTTCTTCTTGCAGCCATAGCAGACAGCATCATCTTGATACCAGTTGTTGCTGCTATTGTTTTCTTTGGCTTTCTTCTTATATCTCATGAATCTTTTAAATTTTTTTGCTAGGAGTGCTTGATCTTCAGCATCAGATTCACTGCTGTCTGAGTCACCTTCAGCAGCTTTTCTGTGCTGAGCCTTGAAAGCGATCGTCTTCTCCTTTGGTGCAGGCTCTTCAAAATCTTGTAGCTCCAGTTCATGAGTGAGGAGCTTACCCATGAGTACTTCGAGGGACATAGTTGTGAGGTCGTTCCCTTCAATGATCGCAGTAGCCTTTGGAATCTAGTTCTTGGTAAGTGCTCGCAGGAGTTTGCGAATCTTTTCATGGTTAGTGTACTCTTTGCCTAGGGAGGACAAAGGATTTACAATATCTAAGAATCTTTCGAACATCTGAGTAACTGTTTCGTTGGGCTTCATCTTGAACACCTCATACTCTTGAGTAAGTCGGCTGACCTTTGATTCTTTGACTTGAGTCGTACCTTCATATGTTACTTCAAGAAGCTTCCACACTTCATTAGCAGTTGTGCAGATAGACACCCTGTTAAATTCAGTTCTGTCTAAAGCACAAAATAAAGCATTAATAGCACGTGCGTCAAGACTGGCCTTTTTTTCCCTCCTCTGTATATCTGTTATAGGATTTTTCAACTAAAACTCCATCAATATTTATACGAGGTGGCTTTTGATAGCCATCAATAACAATAGACCATAAATCAAAGTCAAGAGATTTCAAGAAGAAACTCATCCGTGTTTTCCAATAGGTATAGTTCGTACCATCAAACAGTGGAGGTCTATTTGTGGCCTGGCCTTCACTTGTGAATTTCATAGTTGCCATGTGTTGTGCTGTGATCTATATAACAATTAATTAAATAAATAAATAATTGCAATGTTACCTTGCTTTACCTGTAACACCCGCTTTGATACCAATTGTAGGAACGAAATCGTAAAGCACAATACTCTAGAGGAGGGGGGGTGAATAGAGTTGGCAGCGGAATAATGCTAATTAAAAATGTTAGCAGCAAGATCACAGAATAATAATCACAACTAAGTAATGTAAAGGCAGAGATAAGAAAGCAAACGCAAAGACAGCGATGTATATTGGTTTCCCTCTGTTAAGGACTAATCCAGTCGGTAGAACTCTTGCTACTAGTTGAATCCACTATTGGCAAAATCGCAAGTTTTCTTACGAAGTCCTTGCAACTTCTACAACGCGAGCTTTGATACGAAGAACCCGTCCAACTTCAATTGTGAAGAGTTGAATCTTCTACCAAGCCTCTGATTACAATAACTCTGAAACTTCTAGACCGTACCGCACTGGCAAATCGACTAGTGGATTGTAATTGGCTTGGGATCTAAAATTTAAAGCTCGAGAAAACTCTTTGGAGGACTGAAAGCTTTAGATAGAGAGAAGATTGAAAGTGAATGAGTGAGTTGAAATGATCGAAATTCTTCTCTATTTATAGGAATTCCAAAGACAAAATTCTAGCAGAATTCGGGCAGAATTCGGGCAGAACTTGATGAAGAAATCTCGGTCAAATCCGTAACTGCAGGAGGACCAAGTTCCAAAGAATTCAAAAATCAAAACGGCCACTAACTGAACTCTGGCCGAACTCTGGCCGAGTTCTGTCAGGGTTAGGTTAGGTTTTTAAAATTAGTTTTTGGGGATTTTTAAAAACCTTTTTGAAAACCTTTTTGAAGCTTTTGGTTAATAAGAATGTTTTTCATAACTAAGGACATTTTAAAAACATTTTGAAATCATTTTGGAATAGCCTATTTGCCAGTACGACTCGGTGTACAACGTATTCTTAGACTCAATAAAATGAAAAATATATTGCTCAAAGAAATACAGACTCGAACAGGCAAACATTGCTTCGGTCTTGAACTGTGTATATAGCTGTTCTTGATCATGTCCAAGAGTCCGATATATCCTGACTAGCTTCATATATCCAGACAGAGTTTGATCAATTATTAAAATCAGTTTGACCATATGACCAAGGGGCTAACAGTATCCCGATGCTTCTGAGGGGGATAACATCTCATGAAAGGATCAATATAGTACAAATCCATGTAACAACGTGACAATATCAAGTAAAGTAATTTAGAGCATAAATATAAATCCTAACAAATATGAAACGGTCAGAGAATGTACGCGCCTGATATCTTGAGTATCTGGTAAGTGTAGATGTCTAGACAGAGTAGATGAGTCCTATTTAGAGCAACACAGGTCACAACATGTCCAGAATGGTAATATTGAACTTTACAATGCATTCTATATGATATCTAGGTCATTCTAGGCTAAAGTCAACTCTTGGTCAACTCTAGTTAACTACACTAGTCAAACTAGGTCAACTAAGCCATTCTAGGTATAAACCTAGTCTAACAAGTCATTCTAGGCCTAACCAAGCCTATACTAGCAATCAAACACATTACCAAGCCAAGATGAACCACACAAGTCCATATACTATACCTAAATACATGTATACGTACATGTATACATACATACATACATACATACATTACATGTATTCTTACATTACATCTATATATCACATACATGCTTTATATTACATATATTACATTATTCATGCATTACGTTATATACATAGAGAGAAATATATTACATTATTCATGCATTACGTTATATACATAGAGAGAAAAGTGTGTGTGAGAGCATGGTAAATTGTGTGTCACATGGCAGTTGTAGGTGTGTGTGTGTACAAGGTTGTGGCAGTGGTGATAGTGTGTGTGTGTGTGTGTGTCAACAAGAGAGTTCAGTTGTGTAAAGCAAGGGGCCTTTAAGTTATAGGTTCAATTTTGTGTCAATGAGAGTGTAAAAGTATATAGTGAGGGTGTAGTGTTAACATGGCATTTGATTCAACATTCTCAGGTTTTACAGGAGGTATATTAACACCATCAATCATCAACATCAATAATATCCATGTGAATCGATTCCCAGGTTCACAACAGTTTGCAGATTACCAAGTTGAAACCCACCAACTCAGAAAACCTATAACCTAAACTCAGCAACACAAACAACATGTCAATGTACAATGTATTGAACTCAAACTCAGGAATTAGTGTAAAGTGTCAGCCTTATACAGTAATGTGGGTATCCAGTGTTCGATTACCCTAAAATTGAATCAAAACCATAACTCAGTCGAACCCAGCATGTAAATATACATCCAAGATATGAATACATACTAAAACGTAATAATTAACATTTTAATATCATTTTAAAAACAATATTTCCATTCGAACACTGCTCAGTATCAGGATTTGCAACTCGAATACAAATAACCCAAAACATAAGTGAAAACATAAATTAACATCAATTTTACATGTGACAGTGATTTACTGACATGCTTTCGTGTCCAAGGGGCCTAAACGTGTCCAAGCAAGTGGCACGAGGTGTCCAAAACATACAAAATGGGGTGTATCAGACCTGTGTTCAGATAGTCTCGTGCAGCCAGGTCGACACGATTTAGATACGACACATTATCCCAGTGTCCTCGTGCTCGTGTACACGTGTAGAGGGGATCTAGGGCTAGGAGTCTAGCACCCTGACATGAGTCATAATCATGTCTGTGCGTGACATGACTCTCGTGTCAGTTGAAGAAAATTGACAGTGCCCGTGTAGTAAAAAATCAGTGCGATCGAGATTTCACTCGATCCACTCGACGAGATTGCCTCAAACTTCGTGTGTGTGCAGTCAGTGTTTTCTCGCACCCACACACCAAATTTGAGGTGTCGGGGTGTTGTGTCGTGTCCGCTATGACACGCGAGCAGCAGGGCACCGAACACACTGCTCATGCTGCGTGTCCATGCCAATTTTGGACGCGAACACGACACAAAAGTATGCTCAGTCCTCACGAAAAATGATAAATACATATAGATCTACAATTTTGTAAAATTAGAATTTGAAAACAGTAATAAAACTTTATTGAGGCATTTCGACAAACGCATAGGCATAGCCACGAATACGTGTCCTATACGGACGCCAAACCAATTCCATTTCCTACCAAACTATATCTACAGCTAGGGGACACCTAGATGGATGCATCTATGAAAAGAAAAACGAAATTAAATAGGATTTAGGCCATTTACCTATTGGGAGCAAATCTCAAGAATAACTCTAAAAGAAGGTGTCCTCCTCCAAGTGCTATGGCCAAGTGAGCTCCCAAACCTTAGCTAGCTAACCTCCAAGTCCTTCTTCAACAACAAGGGATCCCAATGTAAGGGGTTTGGCTCAATTTGGTGGTAATTTGGATGAATGGTGAAGATTTGGGGAAAATACTAAACTTGGGTTAATGTGAAATGAAAGGGAAAAAGCATTAATGAAGAGATATTATATGGGGGGGTGTCCTCTCTTTGCTGGCTATATAGGGATTAGGGTTAGGGTTTTGATTCATTAGGTAGATATGGGCTTCCCTCTTGGTAAGTTTCTATGTTCCTTAGTAAAGGCCCATGGGTATATTAAACCCTCAAGCTAAAATATCTAACTTAACTAAATATCTAGATATTTCTAACTTAGCCATAAAGTTAACATCTTCTAACTTAGCCTCTATGTTAATGACTAACCATTAGATTAGGTCAAAACTAGGTTAAGGGCTAACAGGACAATTAGCAATTTATTAAATAATAAAAAATTAAATTAAAATCAAATAATTCATAAATGACCAAAATACCCTCAAGGCTAAAAAGTGGTAGTGACAAATCTACCCTCCTTAAAAGAAATTCGTCCTCGAAATTGAAAGGTGAAACTGAACTGATGAGAAGGATAGACAATCATACCTCATGGTCCAAAAAGATATGGGTATCTCTCGCACATATCATCCTCACGCTCCCGGTAGACTCTCCTAAAGAATGATGCCTCTATGCGACGCGAACCAAAGGTATCACCTGGTTCCTCAAAACCTTTTGTCGTCGATCCAGAATCTCCACAGGCTGCTCTGGATAGCTAAGAGTAGGTCCCACCTCAATCTCTGAGTGATCGAGTACATGGCTAGGATCTGCCATATACCGTCTCAACTGTGACACGTGGAATATGTTATGGACTCCCACTAATGCAGGTGGCAAGTCTAGCCTTTAAGCCACGTCACCGACTCTCCCGCTGATCATGAAAGGTCCAATGAAGCGCGGGCTAAGCTTCCCACCTCTACCAAAATGTATCGTACCACGTGTCAGAGATATCCTCAAGAAAACTAGATCTCCAACCTAATCACAAACAAGGTCTCAATTACTAATATATTTAAACGTGATCAAATAAATCACAAACAAAACAACTCCTAACTCTAATCGTATCCCTAAGCTGTACCTCAAACTCTAAAGGTCTGCGGTGGCTATCGGCCCATTGTCGATGTCTGTCCTGCGCCACACGAAGCCGATCTCTGATGAGCTTCACTTTCTCGGCTGCATCCACAACCATCTCAGGTGCCAATAAAGCTTGCTCTCCAACGTCATCCCAAGACAATGGTGTACAACATCTGCGCCCGTACAGTGCCTCGAATGGTAACATCTCAATGCTCGCCTGAAAACTATTATTGTACGCAAACTCCACTAAGTACAGGTGATCCTCCCAGGATCCTCCAAAACCTAAGACACAAGTCCACAGCATGTCTTCAAGTGTCTGAATAGTCCTCTCTGACTGTCCGTCCGTCTGAGGGTAGCATGCAGTAGTGAACTTGAGCCTTGAGCTGAGTGCCCAAACTAGTCTGCAGACACCGCCAGAAATGGAAAGTAAAGCAGCTATCTCGATCCGAGACAATGCTCACCAGAACTCCGTGTATCCTGACAATCTACCGCATATATATCTCTGCTAGCCTCTCAGTAAATGTACCCACTTTAAATGGCAAAAAGTGAGCTGATTTGGTCAACCTTTCTATGATGACCCAAATTGCGTCATTCCCTCCAAGTGTACGCGGCAATCCAGAAACAAAGTCCATAGTGATGTGCTTCTACTTCCACTCTGGAATGGTTAATGGCTGCAACAAACCTCCTGGCCTCTGTCTCTCTGCCTTGACCTGCTGATAGACCAAGCATCTGGCTACGAAGCGAGCTACCTCTCGCTTTATCCCATACCACCAAACATGCTCCCTCAGATCCCTATATGTCACGACCCGCACCCAGTGTAGGGACACAAAAAGTGGGTACGTCCAGCCTACGCCGCAGTATCGGTGGTAGAACGCTAATCTAAGTTACTATCTAATCAACAACTCACGCAATTATATAATGTACTTGTCAAATCTCAACTCTGAACGGAGGACAAGTATAGATATAATAAAATCTCAATCACAGTCTAAGAACGATAAGATAACATAGAAGTTTATAACTAAAGACTAAACAACAACAAATATAGACTACTAATTAATAATATCTCAAATAAACTCAAATACAAACTCGATATCTCAAGTTATTACAATTCAAGTTCTAAACATAAATATAAAGCAAGTCTACTAGCTAGTCTCCTAATCACTCCTGAGTGTCGGGGCCAAAGGTAGCTAAACCATCTCCTGGTCCATAGTAAGTAAGGTAAGTATCCTCGGGGCAAGCATCTGTAATATTTTCAATAGGTCCAGTCAGGACAAGAACGAGCACAACTCGTCTAGAAATCCCAAGTAAATGACAGAGAAATATAAAGCAGTTATAGAAAGTTGTATTGATGAAAATGGCAGTTTATATTCAGGTGATGATGTAGAGAACAGTTACGGTACAAGAAAAGTAGGGTACAAAACAAGAGAAGAAATATGGCAAGAAAGACTGTAAAATAAGATCTAGCTAAACTAGAGTAACATAATATAAGTCCAGATAGTACTATATGAGTTAAGTGTAAATCTCAATATGAGTCTAATGTAATTCCAGTATAGTATGTGTAACTGCCTATTTTTAAAAAAAAGGATAATTTTGAACTTTTGTAAAATTTATTATTTAATAATAGGTTTAAATCATGTTATTAATTTTTAGTAATTTTAATTATTTTAATATCATTAAATTAGTGTTTTATGATTTTGTTCTTTGACTAGTGTAACCGTAGAGCTGCTTAGCCTAGAGACTAACCATGACCATGGAGGCCTAACACATGTGATTAGATTAGCTAATTACCAATTTTTAGGCTAAGAGTATTTTGGTCATTTTGTGACTTTTGAATTATTTAGGATTTTGATTAATTGGTAAATTTTAGATTATTTTAATAATATTTAAATTGATGTATTATAATTTGGTCATTTTTATATTTTAGAAATTTTTATATTTTAATATTATATTTTTGGGATTTGTTTAGTCGAGTTTAAGTTTCGTTTCGTTCCGACTTGTGTAAGTGACCAGGGTAGCTTAAACTCTAGACGGGACCCCAAGAATAGTTAGACATGGCCCACAAATCCCACTAATTAGTCTAGTGTAATTAGGCTAATCCCATATGACAAGTTTAGTCATTTAGAGATTAGAAACTTAACCCTTTTGACCCCGAACCTTCACATGACTTAAGTTGAACCAAAGGAGACTAGTTGAGGGCATTTTGGACTTTTCAAATAGACCCAAATAGGGCATCATGGCAGCCACTATAGCTTAGGGTTCTCCTCTTTTCATTTTATTTCTCTACTTGCCTCCTTTTTCCTATTTTGTGTTCTTCCCCAAACTTGAGAGCAACCCCTTTGGATTTCATCTCCCAAATCCACTCATTTTTCCTTCATTCCTCTCAGTCCATCAAGGAGAGGGAGCCTACTAGGAGTGGAGAGCAAGGAGCAAGGAAGGAGTATCCAACTTTGAGGAGATCCGTGTCGACTTCGTGTCCTTTAGAGTTTTCATTGGGAATCAACTTCCAATAGGTATCTCTCTTTCTAATCCCTCTCTATTTCATCTTTGTATTGCATTTTGTTAGTTTTGAACCCATAGAAACCACCCCCATGAATGTACCATCCTTAGGTTTGATTTTGAGACTTTGGAGTCCTCATTTGGAAGTTATGATGGTTTTTGTGGCACCCAAGGAGAAATTCCGAGGGTGGCCCACCAAGTGTTTGTAGGAATGCCCCATAGACATTTTTGTCCTCTAATTTCAGATTTAGATTAGTTAGAGGATAGTTTAGTAATGTTAGAAATGTTCTCCATGGTTTTCATTAGGTTCCCTACAAGTTTGGGCATGTGGTTTTAGCCTACATCTCATATTTTCATGTATCAATGTGTTAAATGGCACATTATTAAATAATGGACTATTTTGGGCATTATATATATATATATTGATATGTGTGTGGGTGTGTGGTGGTGTATACTATGTGTAGAGAGAGTGGAGGAATCATATCTCTCATGTTGGAGGTTGTGGTTGAGTGTTTGGTTGAGAGTGTGGAGAGTGGTTGTGAGAAGATGAGTTTTAGAGTGGTTGTGAGTGAGTTTTTAGTAGTTTTGTTGAGTGTTTTGAGAGGGTTTTAGAGTGGTTTGATGGAGTGTAGAGAGGGGGTTTATAGAGGGTATGAAGGGGTATTGAGGAGGGGATATAGGGCAGCAAACCCCCCACAACAGCAGCTAGCAGCCCCCCAAATGGGGACTGTACAGCAGCCATATGCTGTTGAAATTGCAGCAGCAGCAGCTTTCAAAAGCGGCTGATTACAGCAGCTTATCAGCTGCTTTTGGGCAGCAGTAGCAGCCCCATACCCCCTCCCTTCCATGTTTGTGTGTGGGTGAGTTTGTGGTGTGTTAGCGTGTGTTTTAGGTGAGTGGTTAGAGAGTTAAGTTAGTGGTTTCCTATAGGTTTGTGAGTTAGTTTGAATGTTAGAAGTATAGATGTTGTAACTAGGATATGTTAGAGTTTAGATAAGTTAGTAGGTTTTAGGATGTTAGTATCCTATAAGTTAGATAGGGTGTGGTGTTGGAGACTTGGTATTAGGATACCAAGTTAGTATTTGTGTTAGGATACTAGTTAGCCTATAGGTTAGAGTGGTATCTTAGGATACCAATACGGTATCTTAAGATTTACCCTTTACCTTCAAGATAGGAGGATATTTACCTTATTAGCAAGATAAGGTATCAAGATACCACAGTCTGGTATTAAGATACTAGGATAGGGTTAGAATACCTTCTTAGACTACTGGGGATCTCGTAGAGTGAGGGTAAAGTAGGTTAGGGTATTGGTTAGAGGCTAAGGCGAAGAGTTTACCTTGGTAGGATAGTAAGGTAAGGTTAAGGTAATACGTTAGAACTAAGATATGAGATCATATATTTAAGATGTGGTTAGAATTAGGATAGGTTGGTTGGTAATGGTTAGGAATAGGGTAAGTGATTTAGGGTTGACCCCGTTTGACAATGGTTGACCATTTTGACTAAAAGTCAACCAAAAGTCAACTTTAGCCTAAAATTGACCAAAACTTGACCAGAGTTGACCAGTTGACCAAAAGTCAACTATGAGTCAACCATTGACCTAGTTTGACTAGACTGGACTATGAGTTGACCAGGGTTGACCAGAGTTGACAATTTGACCAAAAATCAACTATAAGTCAACCTTTAACTTAAATCGACTTTGTTTGACTTGTCTTGACCTAGTTTGACTTTGTTAGACCTAGTATGACTTAGATTGACTTTATATAATCTAGTTTGATCTAGATTGGCTTAGTTTGACCTTGTTTGACTTAGATTGACTTAGATTGACTTTGTTTGACTTAGATTGACCTAGTGTGACTTAGTTTGGTTTGGTGTGACTTAGTATGACTGAGTTTGACCTAGATTTCATAACATATACTAGAAATTATGCCATATACTATTAAACCCTTATTAACTCATGATATCTCATGTTTAGGTCTGTGATTTTACTCTGAGCAAGATTACATAGTTGACAAATTTCCATCGGATCTCAGGCGAGTACATTCTTCGATAGTATTTCTGTTTTATGATATCGTCTATATTTCTTGTATTTAGAGTAGATATCCTTATTCTCTGGTCACATTGTTCACACGGATTAGTATTTGTTTGGATCCCGTCATGAGATGTTATTCCTTGGTATACCCTGTGCACATTTTTCCTGTGCATTGTATAGATACGATTTCTCCGAAGGATCGCTACTTCCTCGGAGAATCATGTGCCATGACATGTCATTACTGGATCCACTTTACTGGTCAAGGATGGGGGTACTTAGCGTAGATATGTGATCATTTTTCCTCTTGTGATTCCTGTTCCCTGAGAGTATTAGCCGTACACTTCACGTATGACTAGCCAGGACCTTTTTCTCCTGTGCAACCCAAGCCGATCACATGTTGAAACTAATACTAAACTCACATAAATATAGTTCCAGATTTTTGTACATGATATATACTGTTTTTTTGTTCTTACATTCAGTTACAGTCTTGATATGCCTTACCATGATTCATGTACACCTTATTTTACCTTGTATATTCTCTCTATTTACTGCTACATTTTCAATATCGTCTAACTAGAACTGTTATTTGAGATTTGTGCTCGTTCCATCCTGACTGGATATGTTGACAAAATTTTATAGATTATGGCGAGAACGAGTGTCCTACCTACTACGGTCCTTATGACGTAGTTGGCCTAGACTTGGAGACCCTAGTTCAGCAAGGGTTAGCTCCAGCCGAAGGGGCTTTAGAGTAGCTTAGCTGGTTTAGTTTGGTACTGGACTTTGTCTCCAGATTACATTTTGGCTTGTTATTATTTTAATATTGTATTGAGATTGTTACTCTGTGACTCTGGACTTCTATTAATCTGCGTTAGATTTTCAGGATGATAATTTCATATCTTGTTGTCTTTATCTTTCGGTATCATATATTTTTCTTAGAGTTTGTGATTGAGTATATTCTATTATCATTGCTTGGCCTCTATTCGGAGTTGACCGTTCTCGACAGGTTTTGATATTAAAACAGTTGTTAGATAGTAGACTTAGACAGCGTTCTACGTCATTTTTGTGACGTAGGCTGGGACGCCGCACTCGTACCCTTAATCCGGGTGCGGGTCGTGACAGTATGAGTCGAATGTGATTCTAATCATTGTTCTAATAAGGTGATTCGAATAAGGTGGTACGAATAATGATTCACATGATGTTCTAATAATGATTCGAATTAATTCTTCAAGTGTGTTTTAAAATATCGAGATCGATATATAAATGGCTGTAGGTAATACGGCACACCACACACTGATCAGGTGAGGGATGGCTATCGTAAGAATATCATTCACAGAGGGGTGATTCGAATAGTAGAAAATGTCTACATGTCTAATCAGTATTTCTCCGCCCAATCTAATACAAATAAATCCATAATCCAACACATAAGACGAATACAAGTCCAACCAGCACATGAAGATGCGAATAGGTGGTTCGAATAGTAGGGCCAGACAAGTAAAGTATGTGTGTTGCATGCGTGAATTCAGAAAGCAAATATGTGTTGTAACAAAGAATCACATAGAACTAACTAGAACTGAAGTACAATAATTGACAAGTAAATAAAAGAACTGTCAGAGAATGTACTCGCCTGACACTCTGAAAAGAGTAGTATAATATCAGATATCTACAACGGAGTCACAATGTCCTAATCAGAGGAATATAGGTTATAATGAAATCAAACATGGTAAATAAAAGATACAATACAAACTACATGATTTGTAGGCCAAACTAAGCCAAAGTCAACTCATGGGTAACTCTAGTCCAGTACACTAGTCATACTAGGTCTAACCTAGTCCAACAAGTCTCACTAGGCCTAACCAAGTCCATGCTAGCACATGAGCACAATCACAAGGCCAAATCTAATTGGCAAAACCTCAAGTGGATATCAAAATGTAAACCACACACATATATATACAATCTCATATATAATATATATATAGTCATACACACATTCATACATAGCATACATACATGTATGCATACATACATCGCATACATTACCATATACATGCTTGTATTCATATAACCTTTCATACATTGTCTACATACATTGCCTTCATAATTTGGTACTTACATGCAAATATTGATTCATTATATATATATATATATATATATATGGAATATATATATATATATATATATATATATGGGTACATTACGCTGCCACGCACCCACACCCTCTCTTTCTCTCTTCTGGTTCCATTGTGACCCATCGCCATGGGATCATCCGTCAGCCACGCCGCGGCGTCGCCTCCTCCCCCGCCGTCGACTCTGGCCGTGGGGCTCGCCGTCGCTCTCAATCCTTCCAAGGAGGAGTTGGAGGAGAAGAAGGTGGGGAAGAAGGTCGACTACTTCAACCTCCCATGCCCGATCCCCTACGAGGAGATCCAGAGAGAAGCCCTAATGTCTTTGAAGCCTGAATTATTTGAAGGGTTGCGGCTCGACTTCACCAAGGGTCAGAGATTTTCGCTTAGTCATAGTATGTTCATGGGAGCCATGAAAGTTCCTTCCCAATCTTTCGATGTTATCAAGGTTCCTACTGCAAATTAAGAATTCGGGGCCAATTTTCTGGATACACGGCTGGTGCTTGTCGGTAGAATAATGACTGATGGAAGACTTAATGCTCGTGTCAAGTGTGATTTGGCCGATAATCTTACTTTGAAGATAAATGCCCAGCTCACAAATGAACCACATTACTCTCAAGGCATGTTCCATTTTGATTACAAGGTTAGAGATTTCAGGACTCAGTTTCAGATAGGAAACAATGTATTTTATGGTGTCAATTATATTCAGAGTGTCACTCCCTTCCTGTCGTTAGGCAATGGTCTTTTGGCTTGGTCACCAAATGAAGTCTGGTATTGGTTTTGCTGCTCGTTATAACACAGATAAGATGGTTGCGACAGCTCAGGTTGCAAACACAGGCATAGCGTCACTGAGCTATGTACAGAAAGTGTCTGAGAAGGTATCACTTGTATCTGATTTCGTATATAATCACATGTCAAGAGACGTGACTGCCAGTTTTGGTTATGATTACATCCTTAGACAGAGCCGTTTAAGGGAGAAGATTGATTCTAATGGTTGCATGGCTGCATTTCTAGAAGAACGGTTAAGTATGGGTCTCAATTTTATACTTTCAGCAGAGATTGATCATCGGAAGAAGGATTACAAATTTGGTTTTGGTATGACGGTAGGAGAGTAATCTTCTGGAATTTATCAAGAGACTGGACCATCGGATTTCCAGTCGCCTATATGGGCCTTGTTTAACTTAGTTTGCCGCCATACTATATCCAATTTGGAGCAGCTCATAAAGCATGATTCTCTTGCTTCTTTTAGAGAAAAAAGAGAGACTTGGTATGGTATTCGCGGTTTCTTTTCATTTGAGAGCTTTTGTCAGAAATTTGATAATATGGCATTCCAGAGCCATGATTTTCCCCCTTCAGTCCATGGAACACTGCAAAATGATACAGCTCCGACGAAGAGTGTATCACATAATCGGTTTAGAGAATGCTCTTATTCAAGGTTCTGTAGCAATAATATTTTACTGTCTCTTCTTCTGCATGTCTGAAATTACTCTTTTGACAACCATATCCCAAATTCTTTCTGAAGTTCAATTTCGTTGCTTCTTTTGACAACCAAGTTAAAAAAAATATATTATATGGGTACATTACATACATAGATACATTACATACATACCTATATATATAGAGAGATAAAGAGAGGGCTATGTATATACATATGTATAAGTGTGTGTATGTGGTGTAATAGGTGTTAAGGCATGGCAGTTTGTGTAAGTGTAAAATGTCAAATGAACAAGGCATAGTGTATTGTGTATGATCTATACAGTTACCAGCATGTGTGTGTGTGTGTTCGCATTTTAACAAGTGTTCAGTAAACTGTAATGGACAACAATTAAGGGGTTATGATCTCAGGTTTAACAACAAGGTAGGGGGTTATGTGTAACAGTTCAAAATTGTGTGTGTTAAAAGAGGGTGAGTGAACTGAACATAGTACAGTTTACGCAATACAAGAATTGCAATATGTACAACAAACAACCAAGTAAAAACCCAGGTATCACTTAAACCCAATCCCAGTGTATACACTCCCAGGTATCTCATATTCAAGTTAAAATAATCAACAATTCCAGTTAAACATATATATATATATATATATATATATATATATATATTTTATATATATATATATATATATATATATATATATATATATATATATATATATATATATATATACAGTTTTGTGTTACAGTTAACAAATCAAACTTAGTTTTGTAGAACAGTTAACAAATCAAACTCAGTTTTGTAGAACAGTTAACAAATCAAACTCAGTTTAACTATTCATCAAATCTTATGAAAATCGAACCCATGTTTTAAATTCAATATACAGAACCCAAACTGGAAACTGGGTTCACTTTAAACATATTAATTCGAACCCAAATTAGCAATATAAATACAAAATAAAATAGGGGAAACATGTACACTGTGTATAGACAAACCCTATGTGTCCTAGTGGTCCCTAACGTATCCAAGAATCAGGACACAAAGTGTTAAAAATTGAAATAAAGGAAGTATCAGAACACAGTACAAAGTACTCCTCGTGCGGCCATGTCGTGTCCGATTGGATACGACACAGAGCTCGAGATGAGTCGAGCTTGTGCACACATGTTCGCCAAAGATAGGGCTACATATTAAAGTGTCTGTATCGTGTCCAGCGTGTGTTGAGTCGCATGGTTATGTGCGTATCAGAGAGGAAACATCGACTGCACGTGCACAGTATAAATTTAATGCGGGGTCAATTTTTCCTCGTGTGGTGAACCATTTCACCTGAGATTTTGGGAGTATATGCCCCCACGTGTCCACCAAAAATCGTGTCATACGAAGCTGTGTCGTGTCCTACAGAGGGCTCGAGCAGCAGGGGAGCCGTGTTACTGCCTCGTACCGAGTTTCGTGTCCATATTTGGACATAAAAACTAACTCAAATCGTGCTCAGTCTTAGGGTTCTAGAATCCCTACATGTAGAGCTACAAAAATGTGTAATTAGTTTTAAAAATTACTAAAATAATTTCCAATGTGGCATTTTACCAAACGCTTATTCAAAAACACCAACACGTGTCCGTTACGGACACTAAATGGATACTATTTTGCACCAAACTAGCTCACAGCTAGGGTATACCTATATGCATGCATCGATGAAAAGAAAACAGAATTTAAATAGGTTTTATGGCATTTACCTATTGAGAGGAAATCTCAATGAAAAATAAAGAAATGAAAGGTTTTCTTCTCCAAATGAAATGGTTAATTCACTTCAAACCCTTGCTAGCAAGCCCCCACAAGTCTTCTCTACTATTGGGGATGATGATGTAATTGATTTGACTCAATTTGGACTTAATTTGGATAAAATGGGAGAAGTTTAGGGAAGAACAAATTAGGGTTCTTTTTAGGTATCAAAAAGAGGCACGGGCTGCTAGATGATACTTTATAGGAGGGGGATTTACTACTTGTGGCTGCCACAATAGGAATCAGGGTCGGCCCTGGCCCAGGGCGGCCAGGGCGACCGCCCAGGGCCCCATAAAATTTGGGGGCCCAAAAAAATTAATTTAAATGTATATATATATTAGTAATCTTATATTGAAAATAGAACTAATGTATAATATGATCTTCCTTTATCACAAATCATTTGTGGTGTAGTGGTAGTTTGTTATACTTGTACACAAGAGTTCCTTTGTTCTAGCCTTGGTAGTATCAATTTTTAGTTCAATTTTTTTATATATGGGCCCCATTTTAAAAATTTGCCTAGGGCTCCCATTAACTCAGGACCAGCCCTGATAGGAATTAGGGTTAGGTTTAGATGTAGACGGGTGGCTAAGGCTTCTCCACCCAATTTCAAGTCCATTCATTGGTCCAATTTAGTCCTAAGGCTTTCCTTCTACAAATATCTAAAGAAAAATATCATACTACAATAATATATAGATATTACTAACCTTGGCACTTAGTAGGAATGTTCTAACCATGATTCTAACCTCAAGACTAATATTGATTAGGTTAAACTTCTAGGTTACGGCTTAACTAAAAGATTAGACAATATTTAATTAATCAAAATTCATTTTCATTAAAAGTCAAAAATGACGAAAATACCCTTAGGCTAAAAAGTAGTAATATGACATTCTAATCACATGGTTAGGCCTTCTTGGTCATGGTTAGTCTCCAGGTCGTGTAGTCTCTAGGGTTACACTAACAAAACATCAAAATCACAAGTCACAGATTTAAATAGTTTTAAATTGATTAAAAATCACCAAAAAATCACAATATGATTTAAATATCATTATTAAATAATTATAATTACAAAAGTTCAAAATTACTCTCATTTCTGAAAAGTGGGTGTTATAAGTCTACCCTCTTTAGAAAAATTTCGTCCTCGAAATTAAGATGATCGTACCCCTTTTAGGTAAAACCCCCAACAATCAAGGTCAATAGATAACATGCAAACATAGTCCTACTGGTCGTGATTCCATAGTCTCGAACATGGTAACTATACTATCTAGCATATCACAAGCATATCCTGGCATGTACTAATGGAAATCACACATGAAGGTTGGAATGAAGAACAAGAAGGAGAAACCTGCTAACCCATCACCTGCAGCGTCAGTCTCCTCGAATGCCAGCACAAAATCTCTACCTCTCTGGTGCTGGGCATGGTGCTGCGCCACAGGTGGCCTAGCTCCCTCTCTCTGACCCGGTGCTCCGTCATATGAGGGTGCAGTAGGGCAACCCCTAACCCGATGAACAGTGGATCCAAAAAACAGATAAACCTTCTACCTCTTATAACAAGTCTCCAAGCGTGCCCTGCCTTCCTGCAGTAGGCACAAGTCTACACCTTGCGGTCCTATCCTCTAGGCTGATGTTATTCCTGCTGTACTCTCACTGGTGCTTGCATCTGTACGTGAGGCCTCTTGGCCGGACCTCCATTGCTACTGGCTACATGAGTATCTCGACCCCTCTTTAGTTTCAACCCTATATCATCCTCTGCTGCCATAGCTCCTACTAAGATCTTCTTGAAAGAAGCATCCCTATCACTCTTGATCAATGACCGGACCTCTCTAATCAAACCTCTACAGAACTTCCTCGCCTTTATTTTCTCGCTCAGGTCATCAATGAATCTGCTCAGCGGGCAGAACTCTCCGGCATATTCCTCGATTGTCTGGTTCCCCTGAACCAGGCTCTCAAATTGTGCCTCTATGCCTCCAAGTGCTACGTCTGGAAAGAACTGCTCCTTGAACAGCTCCTTGAAGGCTGCCCAAGTCTGTCCCTCGGTTCCCACTCTGGGGTCTATCTGGTACCATGTGCGGGCCAAGTCCTGCATCTGGCTGCTCGCAGCCTCGATCTGAAGCCGGGCTGGTATCTTTGCTAATCAAAATATCTTCTCCATATGCTCTATCCAGTCATCCGCATAGTGGATGCCCTCTGTACCAAGAAAATCCCTCGGATGCATCTTTTGAAACTTCTGGATGCCCGGCATCCTTTGATGGCACTGATGTGTCTGTCCTCTCTGTGGCTGTATGGTAACCATCTCCACTGTCGTCCTGACCAGCTGGTGGGCCTCATCTATGCCCTGTCGGAAGCCGGTAGTCTGGCGCTGCTGCTGTTGGTGGTGGGACTCCAAGATCCTCTCCATGAAAGAAAAAAGGTGTACAGCGTCAACCAATCTCGCAGGTGGCTGCTGCTGCTGCTGCTGTTGAAACACCTCAGGAGTAACTGGGGTTGTCCTCCGAACAGGTGGAGGTGTACCCCCAAAGGCTGCAGTTGTCCGTACCTGAACAGGAACGAAAGGTGCTACGGTTTAAGTATCCTGCTTCACCGGACGAGAGGTGGCAGACCTCTCACCAGTGTCTGCTGGGCCGGGGCGACATGATCGTGTCTCCACCATCCTAAAGACAGATCAAACAAGGAAGTCAATACTGAGCAAGAAGCGATATAATCAAAGAAGGATAGTTTATTTTAAGGAAGTCAATTCAGCAAGATATGTAGATGGCAGGAATTAAAGCAGAATTTTCCTAACTGTGATTGAGTACCTCTCCGTTAAATCCTATCGCTCAATCCTATCGCAGGCTGTAGTGATACTCTAGTTCGAATACCACTACATAAATTCGACTTGCATGGGCCACTACTAAAAACGTGTCACGACCCGCACCCAGTGTAGGGGCAAGAAAAGTTGGTACGTCCAGCCTACGCCACAGTGTCGGCGGTAGAACGCTATTCTAGGTTACTATCTAATCAACAACTAACACAATTATATAATGTACTTGTCAAATCTCAACTCCAAACGGAGGACAATTATAGATATAATGAAATCTTAATCACAGTCTAAGAACGATAAGATAACACAGAAGTTTATAACTAAAGACTAAACAACAACAAATATAAACTACTAAATAATAATATCTCAAACAAACTCAAATACAAACTCAATATCTCAAGTTATTATAAATCAAGTTCTAAACATGAATCTAAAGCAAGTCTACTAGCTAGTCTCCTGATCACTCCTAAGTGTCGGGGCCAAAGGTAGCTAAACCATCTCCTGGCTCCATAGTAAGTTGGGCAAGTGTCCTCGAGGCAAGCATCTATAATATTTTCAATAGGTCCAGTCAGGACAGGAACGAGCACAACTCATCTAGAAGTCCCAAGTAAATGATAAAGAACTATAAAGCAGTTATAGACAGTTGTATTGATGAACATGGCAGTTTATATTCAGGTGATGATGTAGATAACAGTTAAGGTACAAGGAAAGTAGGTTACAAAATAAGAGAAGAAACATGGCAAGAAAGACTGTAAAATAAGATCTAGCTAAACTAGAGTAACATGATATAAGTCCAGACAGTACTATATGAGTGAAGTATAAATCTCAATGTGAGTCTAATATAATTCCAGTACAGTATGAGTCGAATATGATTCTAATCATTGTTCTAATAAGTTGATTCAAATAAGGTGGTACGAATAATGATTCACATGATGTTCTAATAATGATTCGAATTAATTCTTCAAGTGTGTTTTAAAATACCGAGATCGACATATAAATGGCTGTAGGTAATACGACACACCACACACTGATCAGGTGAGGGATGGCTATCGTACGAATATCATTCACAGAGGGGTGATTCGAATTGTGGGAAATGTCTACATGTCTAATCAGAATTTCCTCGCCCAATCTAATATAAATGAATCAATAATCCAACACATAAGACGAATACAAGTCCAACCAACACATGAAGATGCGAATAGGTGGTTCGAATAGTAGGGCCAGACAAGTAAAGTATGCGTGTTGCATGCGTGAATTTAGAAAGCCAATATGTGTTGTAATAGAGAATCACATAGAACTAACTAGAACTGAAGTACAATAATTGACAAGTAAATAAAAGAACTATCAGAGAATGTACTCGCCTGACACTCTGAAAAGAGTAGTATAATATCAGATATCTACAACGGAGTCACAATGTCCTAATCAGAGGAATATAGGTTATAATGAAATCAAACATGGTAAATAAAAGATACAATACAAACTACATGATTTGTAGGCCAAACTAAGCCAAAGTCAACTCATGGGCAACTTTAGTCCAGTACACTAGTCATACTAGGTCTAACCTAGTCCAACAAGTCTCACTAGGCCTAACCAAGTCTATGCTAGCACATGAGCACAATCACAAGGCCAAATCTAAATGGCAAAACCTCAAGTGGATATCAAAATGTAAACCACACATATATATATATATATACAATCTCATATATAATATATATAGTCATACACATATTCATACATAGCATACATACATGTATGCATATGTACATCGCATACATTACCATATACATGCTTGTATTCATATAACCTTTTATACATTGTCTACATACATTGCATTCATAATTTGGTATTTACATGCATATATTCTTTATTATTTTATTTTAAAGGAATACTAAGATTTTAATCAAAAGGAGTACCAACTCAGGTTACATCAGTGAGTTTAAAGGAAAACTCAAATTACAAAAATTTTAAGAAAAAACCAGCAGGGAGAAGATCATGAGAGCAAGTAGTCATCGCCTTATTGATTTGTCGTTTAATCTCAAACACGAGCTGCTGATGAGTATATGAGTATCCTTCATACCTCCATTTGTTTATATTTTTCCAAAGAACCCACACAATTGCCCCTACCGTAATTTGCTTGATATGTTTGTGACCCCTAGTCCACATCGAAGTCATTCGAAGTTCAATAGGTTGAGCTGCAGACTGCACATCGAATAAATCAGCGCAGTAATTCTAAATCCCCGTTGCTAACCCCCCTCCTCTAGTATATGACTTGTAGTCTCTACTGAATAAGACGAACAACAATGGCAGGAAGAAGCGAGATGGAAGCCAATTCTCTGAATAACATCATCCGTGGGTAGCATTCGCAATAGAACACGCCACATTAACACAGACCACTTTGCAGGAATACATGTTCCCCATATTTTCTTAAATTTCTCATCCATATTTTGATGAATCCGAATAGTGTTCCAAGCAGATGTAATAGAGAAATTACCTGATCGACCAGGAACCCAGATAAAATTGTCCAGACCATCCTGAGTAGGAATGACAGCAATGTGTTCATCCTCCATATCTTTGCCTTTTATAATCCACTTCAAAATGTGAGATGAGATCAATGTAGCCATAGCTTGAGAGGGATGATTATTAGGGAAATATTTAGCCTGCATGAAAGAAACTGAAAGCGACCGCGATGATCTAATCTTCCACCAGAGCTTTATAGACAAAGCATCCAAGACATCCTGCAGTCGACGAATTCCTAGACCCCCTTCATCTTTAGGATTAGCCACCTTCGACTATGATATCCAAGCTCTTTTATCACATCCAATAGTAGAACCCCATAGGAAAGTTTAAAACATGTCTTTGACCCGTTTGATGATACTAGAAGGAGGATTACACGCAGCCAAAGTGTAAACTGTAATAGATGTAAGCACCTACTTAAGAAGGATAAGTTGTCCACCCATCGACAATGCTTTATTATGCCATCCAGATATCTAATATCTGATCTTGTTCACCAGATCATCAAACATTGTGGCATTCCTCATTTCCGCTGTCATAGGCGAGCCCAAATAGATTATTGGTAAATTGTTAACCATGAAACCAAAAGCTGATTTAATCTCTTCAACTATGTCCACTGTGATATGCTTGGATAGATAGATTCCAGATTTGTCTACATTAATCTTCTGGCCTGATGCTTCTTCATACTTGTGCAAGACAGTCAACATTTTCTTAATCGATTTCTTATCTCCCTCCGAAAATAAAATAATATCATCAATATACGCCATATGTGTTATGCAAGGACAACCAATAGGTGAATAATATAGAATGAAACCTAAAGAATCTTTCAACTTGTTCAAATTGCAGTTAAGACTTTCTGCTGCAATTACAAATAGTAATGTAGATATCGGATCACCCTGCCGCAATCCGCATAAGCTCTTAAAAAATCCAGAAGCATTACCATTGATCAAGGATGAGAACCAGACATTATCAAGAAGGTGAAGAATCATAGTAAGCCACTCATTACAAAATCCTATCTTTTTAAGCACATTTAGAAGAAAAGCCCAGTGAACCCGATCATAAGCTTTACTCATATCGAGTTTTAAAGCTGCATTCTCGCCCCATTGTTTGTGATGGATCATACTGATCATCTCCTGTGCTAATACCACATTATCTATGATTTCTCTACCTTTAATAAATCCACTTTGCTCAGGTGAAATCATGCGAGGAAGGAAATGAGTTAGTCGTCTTGCTATCAACTTAGAGAACAGCTTGTTAATGAAATTACAGAGACTAATTGGCCTGTAATCAGTAATCGATTTTGGATCATTCTTCTTAGGGATAGGGAGAAGATGAGTGCTCGTAATGGATCTTGGCAATGCAAAACCATCAAAGTATAAATGAACTGCCTCCAAAATATCGTTCCCAATAATGTCCCACGCATCTCGAAAGAATCGGCCAAAAAAACCATCTGGCCCTGGTGTACTGTCTTGATCTAGACTTTTAAGAGTATCAACTAACTCCTCCATAGTGGGCTTAATCAAAAGTTGAGCATTCTCATCTATAGTAATAGAAGTAGGAACAACATCTAAAAAAGTTGATTGATGAAGAATATGAGGAGGAATGAAGAGCTTACTATAGAAATCATTAGCTTCAGCTTGAATGTCCGTCAAATTGTTGAGCAATCTTCCATCCTCTGATATAAGACTATGAGTATGAAGTCTGTTTCGCTTGGCCAACACACAAGCATGAATATATTTAGAGTTCTTATCCCCTTCCCTATCGCATTTAGCTCTAGCTTTCTGTCTCCAATAAGAGTCTTCATAAAGAACTCTCTGCTTCAACTGAGCTTTGGCATGTATCCAGTTCTCCCTTAATGAATCATCAGCCTCATAAGCAAGTTCAGCAACCAAGACCTTATCTTCAGCAATTTTTACCTCATGGTATATATCCCCAAATATACTATGACTCCAAACTGACAAGGCTTTCCGCACAGCAGCTAAACGAAGGCCAATCCGGACCATACTGTTAGGGTTCGTAACAGATGTCCATGCTTGACTCACAATACTGTTGAAATCATAATGGATAGTCCAAAAATTCAGGAATCGAAATAATTTCCTGTGTGAGTCACTCTTGCCTGTACTATTAATCAGAATCGGGCAATGATCAGATACCATTCGGTTCAAATAAGAACAAGTAGATAACGGAGCCCATTCATGCCAATCAGTATCAACCAACCATCTATCAAGTCTCGAACCTTGTCGATGAGGACCTTCATCACTCTTCACCCATGTAAAACAACTACCAGAGAATGGAACAGTGTATAGACCAGCTCCAAGTTGAAAATTCAGAAACTCATTAACCCCTACCGAGCATATAGGAGAGCCCCCAAAGTTTTTATCAGCAGACGCAACAACATTAAAATCCCCTCCGACCATCCAAGGCAGTCTGAACCGGGATTATAAATTAGTCAGATGACCCCAAAATTTTCTTCTTTCTTCCTTCTTATTGTGACCATGAACTACTGATAAAAGAGTTCTAAAGTGGAAGACTGATCCTGAAACAATCACACTTAGGACCTGATTGTGAGAATCGATCTCTTCTATGATGATCTCCTGTCTAACCATGATCCAAATATTGCCCTTACTATTAGAAACCGAAGATTGAAACCCTAGTTAAAGTTGATAAGAAAATAACTGGTCCGAAGTAACTTTTGGTTCAATGATAGCAAGAACCATGACCTTGTGAATACGACATAAAATTTAACTCTTTTAGAAGTCATTTTGTCAGCTATTCCTCTAACATTCCATATGAGAAAATTAATCATTTTTGGCGGAAGAGGTAGGAGCTGATGATGGACCTTTAGACGACGATCTGGTGATTCGAGGCTCGCTTGGCTGTGGATAGATTTTCTTCTTTCCCCGACCCTTCCTAGGGATAATAGGAAGGTCTCCTGGTCCGCCATGCACGTCTTCTTCATCTGCCATGTCAGCCCAACTCATTCGGATCTCTTCTTCTTCTGGTGTGGACTGGTCAGAAAAATTATCCTCTTCTTGAATGGTTTTATTATTATTGGTTGGTACATCATCCGCAGTCGGAATATTCATCTGAGCTTCCCCATCTGCAACAGTAGCAGTGCCAGGTGCTTGTATTGTATTGTCCTGATGCTCATTTAATGACCCAGGATTAATATTCGGATCATTGGTTTGTGTGGAGCCGTCAACTACCGCCACTATGGCTTTATTATTATTGAGCATGACTTCCAAAGCCCCAACCGAAGGAGAAACTGTCTCGTGATGGTGAGTGTCACTCTTAGCAGTTGATGATGTCTCTTGAATAAGTACTCCTTTGCCATTGTGAAGAGGATCAATGGAGGGCCCCACCGCCTTTAGTGGCTGTGTTATTATGTTTCTCTTTCTGAATTTTGCAGGCATCTTTATTGTGACCATGATGAAAGCATGCAGAACAATATTTAGGGATGTGCTCGTATTCTATATGCTGAGAGTAGGAATGTCCTTGAGGCAAGTTAATGTGAACCAATTTCGGCAAAGTTTTACTGACATCCACTTCAACAAACACACGAGCCATACTGGGACGAGTAAGGTCCTCCGTAGCCTTGTCCACGCGCAACGGATTTCCTATGCCCATAGCAATAGAAAATAAAGCATTTTTGGCAAAAAGTTGGATGGGAAGACCCGAAAAAGAAACCCAAACAGGAGTCGGAGGAGATTCTTTAGAAACAGTAAAATCTTTATTCCATCTGAAAATTCTCATCGGAGAACGAACAACATACCACATCTCACGAGATCTTAGGCGAAGGAAATCCACTTCCAAATAAGGACGAATGAGAACATGCTTAGAATCAATAAGACCCACCTTAATAGAACCATGAAACTTGAACACCTCAAAAGCTTTACGGATCGCGTCTATAGACGGTCGTAGGTGAGAAAATTTACCTATTAAGGCAAACTTGAAGGGATCCGAGAGTATTTGTTCCTCCTCTTCCGTGAAAGAAATCGTTGGAACACCTTTAGAAAATGTTGGAGATTTGATCGCGATTGACGGTGGGGGTGTTGAAGAACCACCCGCCACCACCGACGCGAAAGTCGGGTTTGGTAGCATAGCCATATGTACCAGTGGCCAAGTGGTCCACTAGCAACGGAGGACGCCGGCCCGGCCGAGGCCAAGCCTGAATCGGGTGGGAGCAAAAGACAAGATCAAAATCGTCGGCTCCAAACCCTAGGAGAGCTCTGATGATGATGATATATATAGATATATATATATATATATATATGAGCTCTGAAAAAAAAAATATGAGCTCTGATGCTGATATATATTTTATATATATATATATATATATGAGCTCTGATGATGATATATATATTATATATATATATGGGTACATTACATATAATAGATACATTACATACATACCTATATGTATAGAGAGATAGAGAGAGGGCTATGTATATACATATGTATAAGTGTGTGTGTGTGTGGTGTAATAAGTGTTAAGGCATGGCAGTTTGTGTAAGTGTAAAATGTCAAATGAATATGGCATTGTGTAATGTGTATGATCTATACAGTTAGCAGCATGTGTGTGTGTTTGCATTTTAACAAGTGTTCAGTAAACTATAATGGACAACAATTAAGGGGTTATGGTCTCAGGTTTAACAACAATGTAGAGGGTTATGTGTAACAGTTCAAAATTGTGTGTGTTAAAAGAGGGTGAGTGAACTGAACAGAGTGCAGTTTACGCAATGAAGGATTTGCAATATGTACAGCAAACAGCCAAGTAAAAACCCAGTTATCACTTAAACCCAATCCCAGTGTATACATTCCCAGGTATCTCATATTCAGGTTAAAACAATCATCAATTCCAGTTAAACATATAGGTATATATATATAGTTTTGTATTACAGTTAACAAATCAAACTTAGTTTTGTAGAACAGTTAACAAAACAAACTCAGTTTTGTAGAACAATTAACAAATCAAACTCAGTTTAACTATTCATCAAATATTATGAAAATCGAACCCAAGTTTCAAATTCAATATTCAGAACCAAAACTAGAAACTGGGTTCACTTTAAACATATTAATTTAAACCCAAATTAGCAATGTAAATACGAAATAAAATAGGGGAAACATGTGCACTGTGTATAGACAAACCCTATGTGTCCTAGTGGTCCCTAACGTGTCCAAGAATCAGGACAAAGTGTCAAAAATCGAAATAAAGGATGTATTAGAACACAATACAAAGCCTGCCATGTCGTGTCCGATTGGACACGACACAAAGCTCGAGACGAGTTGAGCTTGTGCATACATGTTCGCCAAGGATAGGGCAACATGTTGAAGTGTCCGTATCGTGTCCAGCGTGTGTCGAGTTGCGTGGTTATGTGATTATCAGAGAGGAATCATCGACTGCATGCGCATAGTGTAAATTCAATGTGGGGCGATTTCTCCTCTTGTGGTGAACCATTTCACCTAAGATTTTGGGGGCATGCTGTCAGTGTATGCCCCCACGTGTCCACCAAAAATTGTGTCATACGAAGTCGTGTTGTGTCCTACAGAGGGCTCGAGCAGCAGGGGTGTAACGCCCCAGTCCCAAAATACGTAGGACTAGGAACGTAGACATGCCAGCCGTATAATAAATATACGTAAGATGTAAAATACAGTAGAACCATAACTAATCTCATCCACACAAAATAAATGAATAAAAGATATCATATAATAATAATAATGAATTATCTTGATACAATATGTTGGGTGGAGACACATCCACTACAAACAAAATAAAAGAAAGAGGTACATGATATATAAATGATTTTGACGGAGGTAGCAAGATAGATCCAAGACACGCCATTCTCGAATAAATGGAGAAGACCACGATCTCGGCTAGAATACTTGCGGAAGACATGAACACACACCTGGAGAGATAACCAGGTCCTCAGAGGGACGTAACAAGATACAAGAAAACACCATGCCATATAAACTGTGATATATAATAGAAAATAAGGGATTCATGCAATAGGGTACCTAACCGTATTATAGTGAATATGCAATAAAGAACAATCCTTCACATATGGGCACTCAGGCTGTATAGCAGTGGCATCGTCCCTCTCATTGAAAATCAGTACAATCCGTCCATAACGTTCGACGAACTACAGAAGCATGGGAATGAACAGGAAATCCTATGCGGCTCAAGATTAGGAGAGTTTCATGCGGCTCAAAAGTTCATTAGAGTTTCATGCAGCTTAGAAGTTCCCAGCGAGCCACGTAGCTTTATGCGGTTCAGAAAGTCCTTCACAAACTGGCCGTAATTAATTTATGCAGCTGGCTCATTTAATGCCCTGATACGAAGCGACGGCTCTGACACGAAGGTTTGACAACCCTGACATAAAAGTGAAATAATGACCCTGACATAGTGACAGGCTTCTAGGGAAGACAAAAAAATCTTCACAGCTGGCACAGTCCACCAACCCAAAAAGCTCCCTATGCGGCTACCATCCCTTATGCGGCAGCCACTCTCATGCAGCTGCCACTCTCATGCGGCCGCTACCCCTATACGGCTGCTACTCCTATGCGGCTCGGATCATGGGGCCACCCCCATACGGCTGCTACTCTTATGCGGCTCAGATCATGGGGCCACCCTCATACGGCTCAGACTAAAGGATTTTTATGCGGTTCAGATAAGGCCACCCTTATGTGGTTCTGACACGAGGCCACACTCATGCGGCCCAACCATGACAGTCCTCCATACGGCTCACAGCAGTTGGGGCACGTGGCGGGAGCTGATCGAATCTCAATAATTCATATTTATTACAGTCAATAAGAGACACGTGGCGGGAGCTGAGCTAATTTCAATAATTTATATTTATTACAGTCAATGAAGGACACGTGGCAGGAGTCGATCAAATCTCAATAACTCAGATTTGCTGCAATCAACATAACTGTCCAGATTTGGTCAAGTCCTAAACAAGCCAGATTTATTGCTATCATCATTATCATCCAGATTTAATACAATCATTACAATCCAGATTTATGGCGATCAACATAATTATCCAAATATATTGCAATCGTAACAAACCAGATTTATGGCAATCAACATAATGGTCCGGGGCTCAGAATCCGCCATGTGGATGTACACCTCCACCCATGATGGCTATAAATAGCAAGGTGCCATTCCCTTGCAAAAAAGAGCACGGAGATATACGCATAGAGCCAGACATAGAGCGATCCACATTCGAGCAAGAGCATTTCTTTCCCGGAGCCGAAGCTGCGTCCGATCGTCCAAGGAGTAAGGCAGAGCTGCCGTCGCTTTTCCGAGCCTCTACCGTCACCCCCCCAAAAAAAACAATTGTACTTTGATTGTTGTACCTAGGTTTTCGTCCCTAGGCTTTCTTTGTACGAGCGAGTTTGTGTTGTGAAGTAAAAGTCCAGTCCTCCCATAAAACTGTTATGTTCTTTTATAATCAATGGCAAACACGATGGCGACTCTACTGGGGACTAATTTCTCCACGGTTGAGGAGTTGGTGACGCAATCGAACGCAGCCAAACTTGGCTCCACTCAACAGATGCTGGTCGCCCGGTTCGACCAGCAGGCATTTGAAGAAATGCTCTCCGACGGGAGCGCTGGCCCGATCCAGCAGCGAGCCCGCAGAAAGAAGGCCCACAGGGAGTGGAGGCCCAAATCATTCGCTTCTCCCCAAGCTCTCGAATAAGTACTATCTGTTGCCCAAGACGGCGGAGAAGTCTCGCAGGCGACCATACTTCAGACCATAGAGGACTCTGTTGTCCCCAAGTCCGGCAGAGGAAAACACTATGATGCTGGACTTGCAGGGCAAAGGGTAACTCTACACGGTCCAGGAAGAAGCCACAGAAGGGCGCCAGCGGCATGAAGACTCATGCGGCCACAAAAGCCTGCCGCAGACATAAGGCTCATGCGGCCAGAATTGCCAGCCGTATGGAGGAAACTCATACGACCACTATGACTTCCAGCCGCATGGAAGAGGCCCACGCGGCCACTACAGCTCCTAGTCGCATGCAAATTGCCAGCCGCATGCGGGCTTCTTATGCGGCCACAAATGCAAGCCGTATGCAGGCAGGCTATGCGGCTAACAATCCCAGCCGCAGGCTACCTGCTTCATGCGGCTCGGGCTCAGTCTTCGACCGCCTCTTAGGCGATCCTGACCCCAAATGCTCTCATGTGCCAGTCTCTGTGGACTCTTCCTACTGTGCACTCTCAGGTGCTAGAAGGAAGAAGTCTCGGGCAGCGCGGGCTCGTCGAGCTCAGACAGCTGTCCTAACTTCTGACTATCAGGGCATCCCGCTGACTATTACGCAGGCCCCTGATGGAAAGTTGTATAAAACTATCCGTGTCTAGCCCCCGGCGGCCAACGAACGAGATAGTTATCAAGAATCTCCCAACAATGATCAGGGCGGGTACTTCTACTACCCCCACATCAGGGAGCAGGCAGGATGCCAATACACTCATGTGCTCAGAAATTCCGGGCCCAGAAAATGGGTGACTTGTGCAACGTGAATTTTTCACAAATGCAAGAAAAAAGACGAAGACTTGGTATACAGAGAGTCCTTCCAGGGACATCACTGCACTCGAGTCATTGTCAACTGCTGCTGCAGCAAGGCGGCCACACAAGAGGACCGGCGATCCGTCTTCCAATGGCTGCAATACCAAAATTCAGAAGACGAGGCGCTTCTCATCACCCCCTACAATTCTGCTCTGAAGATCCCTGGCAGTGGGAGAGGGAAGAAAACAAACGTCTCCAGCCCAAAAATCTCAACCAAGAAACTCTCTTCTAAGCGGTTGTCCACGACCGTTACGGGAGGAGTTTTCCAAGGTACTCGCTCAAAGACGAAATCTGCCACACTTGGAGATTCATCGTCAACATCTCTGGGAGGCGCAGGAGCAGGGGGTAGCACTCCTCCAAACATCCACGACAATCCGGTATTCTAAGAAGATAATCTAGGGGAAATGATTCCCCCAACAGATACAGCAAGTTTCGACATCCCCGAGGATGTCCACAACTCTTAAGACGAGGCAAGCTCTGAAGCTGGGGGTACCACTCCTTCTGAGTCCGAACCAGAGGAGAATATTCCTACATACCCTGACGATTTCTCTGTACAAGGGTATAACTCAGAGGGTGCATCCTCCACCGTTCCTTCCATCTCTCCTCATGTAAGGACAGTGTTCAACGGACAGCAACCAAGATGGTCCCAGTGATCGCCAATGCATCGACACTCTGGAGGCCATACTGCATACCTTGGTCAAGTCCGTAGACGAGATCAAAGCGGCTCTTCCAACTCTACAAGGAAGAATACTTGGCCAAACAAACGTGGGACCCGTGGTCAATGCGGACTCAAACTCAGCCGTACCAAACCCGGATGATAATCCTCCTGAAATATCGGCCCCCACCGCTGCAGACGAGTCCAGAGAGGCAAAAAGAGAGGTCCAGGAGCTCCGGGCCATGTTCCACGCCCGGGAAAACTGCTAGGACCTCAGGATACGACAACCATATCCTGCTGCATGGAGAGATGTGCCCTTTCCACCAAGATATAAACCATTCAACATCAATCCGTATGATGGAAAGACATCTGCAAGCAGGTACATCACCTACTTCGAAGTCACAATCGACCATTTGTCTCATGACGACGCCATCCTTACACGGTTGTTTATTGGAGTGTTGGAAGGGGTCGTCTTCGACTGGTACCGCAACTTGTAGGACAACTGCATCCATTCCTTCGCTGGCTTCAAACATATGTTCCTGGAGAGGTTCTACGAAATAGGACAAGACGTGACAATTCCACCCTCATAGACATTGTTCAGGGAGAAAAGGAGCTGACAAGGAACTATAATGAGCGGTTTCGTCAAACCGCGATAAAGTTGCCTTCCGGTAACCCTGATTCTTCCTTAATTGAAATTTGCCAAAAGAGGCTGCTTCCCACAATCAGCCTCTGGATTGGCGAAAGTCAGTTTATGGATTGGAAGACATTCATCATCAGTGCCACTAGTGCAGAAGACAAGTTGAAGAAAGCTCGCCAACTGGGATTACACGTCTCGGAAGGAAAGGACAAGGGCAAACGCCCTAACACCAACAGCAACAATGGTGGTAACCCCTCCAACAATCGAGACAACAAGGGCAAACAAGCTATGGTGGCCGACACAGCTCCGAAGCCTGAACCGAAGCCGGCAGAGAAGCAGTTGTCTCAGATGACCTACTCCTTCGAGGACGGCTATGTCAAGCCCATCTTGGACATGCTCATACAAGGAGGTCGAATTCAGCTCCCTCCTCCAAGGCGTGAACCTCGTCCTGCAGAAATGAAGAGCCTTAAGTACTGCCACTACCATCGCTATGTCCACCATGCTACACAAGACTGCTACCAACTGAAGCGATACATCTAGCATCTCATCGATTCTAAGGCCCTGGCCATTGATTTCGAAGAGGTGACCGTGGCAGCCAACATGGTGTCAGTACAATTCGGCAGCTTCCTTCTGTCAAAGACTCAAGATGGTGTAGTACCCGTCCCCAGAGCGAAGATGGAGGTCGCTAACCTTCCATCTCCTCGAGACCAGGCTGCTGGTCTAGTACCCCTTACCACATTACGAGGGGAGGTTATGTGGGTCCATCCGGACCTGGTACCTAAAGTGACTCAGTCTGTACCACCCTCGACTAGCAAGAAGAAGAGTGGGAAAGTTAAATCATGCCGTACAACCTCGGTAGAGGTCAAAGAAGTTGCTGCTGTTGTTACCCGATCCGGTGCACAAACCCAACCTCCACCGGGTAACTCAGCTGAAGATCATCAGCCGACAGCTGCTGATGCTCCAGGACCTTCTCAGCCTTCGACGACCGACAAGCCTAGGCCGAAGGAGACTCTCTTCGATAAATCGCTCCGAAGAGAGACGCCTCATGGGCTGGAGAGGCCATACAATTTTGACATCTTGGCACAATTGGCCAACACATCGGCCAAATTGTCGCTATACGAGCTCCTGAGACTCTCCAAAGATGTTCGTGTCGCACTGAGCGAGGCACTCCAGATCGCCGACGCATATCTAGCACAGTCCAATCTCACTGGGGAGAGCTCGCCTGCAGATCTCCAGGACAGCGCTTGCACAGGCACAATGCCCAACATCATCTTCACTCCGCAGGATATGCTTATCAAGACCAACCTACACGATCGCCCTCTGTATTATACTGGGTACATTAGCGATATCAAGGTGGATCGGATGCATATTGATCCCGGTTCTTCCATAAGCATCATCCCAAAGAGCCTACTACACCATCTACGCATCCTAATGCATCGCCTGACGCCGACAAGTACTGCCATCAGTGATTTCAATTCAGGCAGAAGCTATCTGATCGGAAAGATTTGCTTGAAGTACCAAATCGGCGACCTTCAGTCAAAAGTGACCTGTTATGTCATAGATGCAGACACTTCCTAGAATATTCTTCTGGGGCGTCCTTAGATACACGATTACATGATCGTGCCTTCAAACTGCACCAATGCTTCAAGTACGTCGATAAGCATGGCTTCGTGAGGACATAATTTGCTGACATTGATCCCTTTAAAGGGGTCGAATCCTACTACTCTGACTCATGTTTGTATGAGAAGTCGAAAAGACACCTTGCCGAAGGAGATATTCAAGCTCAAATTGAGGCGGCAGCTGGATCAGAAGAACCTCTGACAATCCACCTCCAAGCCCACAAACCTGGCAGAACTGCACCCCTTACGGCCACTCTGTGTAAGGATGCAATCAACCTCTCTGCACAAGAGGGGCAGATAATAATACGACTTTCAAGGTCTGGTCAAGAACCAAGACCCACGACAGAGCCACTAACAATCAGGCTGCCTAGAGCTAGCCAACAACAAATAGAGGAGCTCAATCCCTCTGTCAAGCCGATGACGATTCGTCTTCCCAGAATGAATCGACAGCCGAACGGTAAGCAGGGGACTGCTAGCCAGCCAACAACTCCCCGCCCAGCACCGAGCACCAAACTGGGGGTGGCTAGTACGCCAACGACTCCATGTTCTGCTCCACCCATGGAGCCCATGATGATTAAGCTGCCCAAGTCATCCTCCCAGTCTTCATTGACACAGGGGTGGTTGAAGAAGAGCCGGAGCTGGCCAAGTATGTGGCTGCTCACACTGATGTTCTATCCGTAGATGATATAATCCCACTGGAAAAAGATACCTTATTTCATCAATAAAGGGCTATCTTTGAACTACCTTGAGCTTAATAAGCTTTGTACACTGTATGCAATGGAATACGGTATTAGCAGCCACCTGCACACACATGTGACAAATATCTACACCGCAAACCCACTTACTCTAGTGGAAGATGCTTGCCATATAGTCGAGGGAGAGGATCATCCAATTATTTTCGTCCGGAAGAATGATCCACGACCCTTCAGGATAGAAGAAGTTGATCTCGAACCCGACATCGGGAGACTGCCCCTTTATCTGTATAGTTCCCGATCTAAGCACCTCATGCAAAAACATGGGTATGATCTAGAAACTACACCAGGCTTGAACTACGGCACTGGACGGTGATTACCCTTACAATTGCCGGTCCCGGCTGAGAAACCACGAAATTATTACAACAAAACCAGACGTGGGCTAGGTTATGTTACACCGGCAACGACCCCCGAAAGCTCAGACGAGGAATGCGACTGGCATTCACAATCAACCAGATCACCCACTTTCGATTCGGATGTCAGCATCGGGGATGTATTCAGGCAAGTCTTGTCCGTCAATATGGCATTGGCCGACGCCTACGAAGAAGATGAAGACATTCCTGAACTTATTGAGTTAGAGCCGTGGACACAACAGTTAGATGTGCAATGGGAGAAGCGGTTCGAACAAAGAGAGCCTCCCACCGAAGATGAGGTTGTGCAAGTCGATCTCGGTAATGAGTCTTCTCCAAAGCCCATCTTCGTCAGCAAAAGTGTAACAGACGAAGAGCGGAAATAGCTACTACAACTCGTCAGAGAATACATCGACGTGTTCGCTTGGAGCTACGAAGACATGCCAGGACTGAACCCCGAGGTTGCACTTCACAAACTCAATATCCGTTCGGACACAAAATCGGTCAAGCAACAGAAACGACGGTTCCGCCCCGACATCATGAATGCCATTGAAGCTGAGGTCAACAAACTGATAGCCAGCGACTTCATCCGCGAGGAACAGCATCCAGACTGGGTCGCCAACATAGTACCAGTCCTCAAGAAGAATGGAAAGATTTGAATCTGCATAGACTTTTACAATCTGAATGAGGCGTGTCCTAAGGATGAGTTCCTCCTCTCTATCACCGACACCATGATTGACAACACTTACGGCTTTGAGCGTATGTCATTCATGGATGGTTTCCCGTGGTACAACCAAATCAAGATGTTCCCTGATAATAAAAATCATACATTATTTCAAATACCAATTGGCACATACTACTACACAGTCATTCCTTTCAGTTTAAAGAATGCTGGCGCCACCTATCAAAGAGCTATGAGTGTCATCTTTAGGGACCACTTGCACAAGACAGTGGAATGCTACATTGACGACGTCGCCATGAAGAGCCGCTCTAAAGAAGATCATCTGCATGATTTGAGGACAGTGTTCGACCTGATACGAGCGCACAATTTGAAGATGAATCCTACAAAATCCTTCTTGGGCGTATCCAGCAGAAAGTTCTTGGGTTTAATCATTACTTCCCAGGGTATCCATATAGACCCTGAGAAGAGAAAAGCAATCATGGAGATGGGTCCCCCGACAAATCTCCGTAAACTCCGAGGCCTTCAAGGGAGGCTGGCCTACATCAGGAGGTTTATCTCCAACCTCTCCGGACGATGTCAGCCATTCACCCACCTCATGAAGAAGGGCGTTTCATTCGTATAGGATGAAGAATGCCAGCACGCCTTCGACAGTATCAAAGAATATCTGTCGAACCCTCCAATCCTGGTGGCCCCGGTTCCTGGAAAAGCATTCCTGCTCTATGTGTGAGCAATAGAGAATTCTTTCGGTGCTTTATTAGCGCAAAATAATGATGCAAGCCATGAGCAGGCTATATATTACCTTAGTCGAATGATGATGGGGCCGGAACACCGATACACTGCCGTAGAAAAGGAGTGCCTTGCTCTGGTGTTCGCCATTCAGAAGACACGACACTACGTCATGGGACAAACCATCCATGTCGTATCAAGAGTCAACCCCCTCAGGGTCCTCATGACCAAGCCAGGTGCACTCAGCTCTCGCCTCGCTACCTGGGCGATATTATTGTCTCCCTACCACATGATCTTTGTCCTGCAAAAGGCTGTTAATGGTCAAGCTCTGACAGACTTTTTAGCAGCTTATCCAGGTTCGGAGCCAACCAGAATAGACGAAGAGATTCCAGATGAGGTCGCCAATTCAAATGCGGTTTCCCATGATGCCATCTGGCGAATGTTCTTCGTCGTCACTTCCAGAATTGGGCCCAAAGACAATATCGTCACTGGAGTCGGAGTGGTGCTGATTTCTTCCTCTGGGCTGGTGATCAATTGGGCTTACTCCCTCACGGAGCCCTGTTCAAATAATATGGTCAAGTACAACGCTTTGGTCATTGGCCTCCGACTTGCAAAGAAGTTGGGGGGTAGAGTATCTCGAAGCATACGACGATTCGAAGTTAATCGTCAATCAGATCCGAGGTTCATACGAGGTTCGCCATAAAGATATGATCCTTTATCACCAAATAGCGATCGACATCATCTCGTCCTTCGAAGGATTCTTCATAGAACATGTTCCCAGACTGCAAAATATTGAAGCCGATGCCCTAGCAGGCCTGGCTGCTTCTCTAGCGGTACCGAATCATGCTCATCATCTGGTGACATAATAGGCTGTGAGTTGGTCTGTCCCAGAAATAATATTCAATATGTCGAGAGTTATTCCGCTCAGACGGTCGACGAAGCACCCGACTGGAGACAGCCATTCATAGACTTCGTAGTCTATGACATCCTGCCAGAGAATCCGAAGGAAGTCACTTCTATCAGAAGACGTTCCTTAATATTCTTCTTCGATACAGAGACAAAAATACTTTATCGGCGATCATACGATGGATTACTGCTTTGGTGTCTGTCAAATACAGAAGCCAAGGAAGTTGTACGTGAAGCTCATGATGGCATCTGTGGAGCCCATCAGCCTGGCCCGAAATTACAAGATTGCCTTCGCCGAATGGGCTATTACTGGCCCACGATGGTTGTCGATGCGATAGACTATGCAAGAAAGTGCAAAGCCTGTCAAGTCCATGCAGATTTCATCCACCAGCCATCTGAGTTTCTACATCCGACGGTAGCATCCTGGCCATTCGAAGCATAGAAAATGGACATCATTGGTCCAATCACTCCGCCTTCGTCCCGAGGACATCGCTTCATACTCGCAATCACAGATTACTTCTCCAAATGGGCGGAGGCTATTCCGCTGGCAGAAATGAAGACTTCAAACGTGATCAGCTTCCTCAAACATCAAGTTATCTACCGCTATGGACTGCCCCGAAGGATCATCCATGACAATGGTCCGCAGTTCGCAAGCCACGCCTTCTATCGGTTTTACGACAAACACCGAATCCAGAATATTGCTTCAACACCGTACAACCCGACGGCTAATGGTCTGGCTGAAGCGTTCAACAAAATAATTATCAAGCTTCTCAAGAAGTTCATGTCATCAAACAAACACGACTGGAATGAAAAGCTCGGCGAATGCTTATGGGCGTACCGTACTACAGTACGGACGGCCACCGGGAACACACCATTCTTTCTGGTATATGGAAATGAGGTAGTTCTTCCACTGGAGACTCAAATCCCCTCACTCCACGTCGCTCTAACCTATCGGTTGACAACAGATGATAATCACCATCGCCGACTACAAGAGTTGGAGGCCCTAGATGAGAAGCGCCTGTTAGCTCAGTAACGAATCGAGCTATACCAAGCACGTATCTCGGGGGCTTTCAACAAGAAGGTTAAAATCAGAACATTCCAAATGGGCGATCTCGTTCTGGCAGTTAGGAGGCCGATGGTTATGACACATAAAACCGTCGATAAATTACAGCCAAAGTGGGAAGGACCATTTATCATCGAGGCTATATTCTCCAATGGTGCTTACCGTCTCGCAAAACAAAATGGAGGCTTGCTCATGTTGCCCATCAATGGCAAATTCCTGAAGAAGTATTATGTCTGAAACGACATCATCTAAATTTTCCAGATTGTTGAGTTATGTACCCTCTGGTACCGCTGAACTCACATTCCGACTCCAAATTTCCCAGAATGACGAGTTATGTATCCTCTGGTACCGCTGAACTTACATTCTGACTCTAAATCTCCCAGGATGTTGAGTTATGTGTCCTCTGGTACCGCTGAACTTATATTCTGACTCCAAATCTCCCTGATTGTTGAGTTATGTACCCTCTGGTACCACTAACTCACACTCTGGTCACTACAGATGAACCTATATCGCATCTTTTAGGTAGTAAGTCATGTATGATCATACCTCTGAACTTTCTTCCTAAAAGAGCTCCCTCCTCATGATCTAATATCTGCACTTTCAGTGCATAAAAAGGGTAACAAATCCACAAATTTCCTGAAACAACCACATCGATGTTACCTCTGAGTTGTTTCCCTTACATAAAAAACAAACTACCCCTCACGTAGATCTTCCACGTCCTCATTACCTCTGAGTTGTTCTATGTACCCTTCATGGAGCCCACTCCTGCCACGTCCTCATTACCTCTGAGTGGGAAGGCTCCATCGAAGAAACCCTCATATTTATCACCTCCTCATTACCTCTGAGTAAGTATATTGGTTTTTTTTTCGACTTATTATCCGTACCCAAGACCGGAGTATGCCAAGGATAATAGGCCCACAAATGTCCTCTGTTGACCACAAATGTCCTCTGTGGACCACAAATGCTGTACTAAGTTTCCTAGTACATGCGCCTCATTTCTCATCATGCCCCGAGAGCCCAGCTGCTCCATGGCATTCTTTTTTCCGATACCAGGTGTTAGGGTTATATACTAAAAGCATCACTTTTGTAGTAACCTTATTTCCTTAAATTTTGAATGAGAATCATATGGGCAAATGTTTGCATATTGTATTTGTTGCAAGTGTTAATGCAAATGTCTGATATTCTATATTGTAGATAATATGGAATGTGGTGTCACATAGAAGATCATATTATCAGTTTGCTATGGAGTATATAAATAGTTCACAACCTAGATGGACTTGGACAATCTATTGGAAAGGTTGTAGTGTAATCTGGTATTAGTCTATCTTGACTATAGGTTTACACTAGTACACTTTGTGTGTATTGAACATGACCACTTGAGGTTGTTCTCTTTGTACTGACTACATAAGTGAACAAATGCCTCTGTTATTATGGATGCTTGTACTCTTAATCCGGATATAATAACGGACATGTATATACAATGTGCATTACTTTGACTCATAAAAGAGTGAGATTCATTATGGATCAACAACCTCTATGAATTGGGTAATAATATTGTATGTATGATGGGCTGTTGATTATAAATGGAATCCATGTCCCGATACATCGGGTTGATGATGTCCACTTATGGAGCTCATAAGGATTGTCATGTAAACCCTGCAGGTGGATTATATCCGACATGACAAATAAAGTTGAGCGGTACTACTTAAGGATAAAAGATGTCGAATCAATATAGTTGTCAGTAACTTAATTTGATCGACGGACATACGATATCTTAACATGGGGAGCCAAACGAGCATATAATAAAAGGAGCCCACAAACATAATTTGGGATTAGGGAGGTAGTGCAACAATAGCTCATTAGTGGACCGAGCTATTGTTAATGGGCCTGGATTGTGTGTTCGGGCTGAACACGGGATATCCAGATACGTTAGAAGGTCTAACCCTAATTTCTCCTCATGGTCCCTGCCGTAGCCTATATATATCCTCTATTCTCTGGCCGCCAGATTACTGATCAGAAATCTGAAATTTTCTCTAAATTCGTGATTAACGTAAGGAGAGAAAGAGAGTGCTGCCAAGGAGAAGAAAAAGTTGGGAGATCGTCGTCCACACGACGTCCAACTCGAGGAAGGAATACGTGCAGAAGATCTTGGGGTCGTCCGCTCGAGATTGCCAGGAATTACTTGTCTCCTTTCTGCCGCAGGTATATTTCGTGAACCCTAGTTTTCGCCTATGAATGGTTAGAACACGTATTAGATCTGTTTAACTTTCTATCGATCAATACGCACACCAAAGGAAGGGTCCTGGGAATCCCCAGTTCCATCAATTGGTATCAAAGCCACTTTGGATCTACGTATTGATTGATACGTCCATGTTGTCCAATAAAACTTGTGCTATGTAATAGTCGGTAGATGTAGATCTGTTCTAACTCGGTTTTGCAGGCATCTTAGATCCAACTATTATGGTCCAATGCATGTTTTTTGATTGTGTTGTTTAAACCACAGACATATCGTGGATGTTGTTGTTGCTGTGGATGTAATTAAAATCACGAGGGTTGATCGTGCTTATTAATTTAATTTTTCAATCTAGATTATGTGTGAACTCCTTCGGTAGGCATAGGATTGATGTAATTTTAATTAGTTTTGATCAATCGTGATGGCGGTGGTGGCTGTTTCTGACGCCGGACGAGATGCTGGTTTTGAGCAATCCAGAGGCAGACAGATGATTTTCGATTAAGTAATGGTATACACTTAGATACAAATAATGGTATCCTCCCCATCGGAGTTACTGCTATTATTTATATGACCAGAGCAAGACCAGCATATTAATTTTATTTATCATAAAGTTATATTGTCATGATAGTAAAATTAATAAGAAAAATCTACTTGAACAAAGTTGAATTTGTATACGTCCACACTATCGTGGCATGCTAAATTCATGGTGTTCAAGGTGTTGGTAAATTTCTTATTATTGTTTTGAGGGAATCAATATTTAGTTAATTCAAAAAGTTTTTTTGTCCTACATAATTTTATTTATGTGATTCTTAGGATTTCAAAAAATGGGTTCTTTCAGTCCACTTATGGTGATTCTTAAAGAAAACAAACTTACTGGACCTAATTATATTGACTGGAAACGTAATTTGGACATTGTTCTGACTGCTGAGGAGTACAAATATGTACTTGTTGAGGAATGCCTACCTAAGCCAGATGCTAACTCTGATGAAGAGGTCAAAGAGGCTTATAAGAAGTGGAAAAAGGCAGATGAGATGACGCGGTGTTACATTCTGGCATCTATGTCAAATGTACTGCAACATCAGCATCAGGCCATGACCACAGCTTATGACATGATGTATAACCTCAAGGAACTCTTCGGACATCAGAGTAGAGCAGCTAGGCAGTTTGCTATGAAATGTTTGATGAATACAAAAATGGCTGAGGGCACACCAGTAAGGGATCATGTTCTCAAGATGATGGGTCATCTGAATGAGATGAAGATCCTTGGTGATGAAATCGATGGGAAAACCCAGGTCGATATCATTTTCGGGACTCTGCCTAAAAGTTTTGACAATTTTTGCCTTAATTACAACATAAACAAAAGGTTGTATAGTTTGGCAGAACTTACAAAAGAGCTACAGGATGCTGAATCTCTCTTTAGGCAGAGTGGTCATGTTTTTGTTTCTGAAAAGGCTTCTACTTCTAAGCCAAAAGGCGGTAAGAAGAAGAATAACATTCAGAAACAGGCAAACTTAGCAAAGAAGGGCATGGGACCTCAAGGCGCGATGAAAAAGCCGAAAGGCAAATGTTTCAAGTGCAAAGGGTCAGGACATTGGAAGACTGATTGTCCACTTCTCAAACAAGGAAACAATGAAGGTATATCTCATTTACTAGTAGTTAAAACATGTTTAGCGGTGTTATCTACCGGCACCTGGTGTGTAGATACAGGAGCCACTAATCATGTCTGCAATACATTGCAGAGGTTCCTGAAAACCTGACGGCTCAGTGATGGTGAGATATGCTTGTTCATGGGTGATGCTACAAAAGTATTGGTCATTGCATTAGGAGAAGTTACTTTATCTTTTGGTAGAAATAAGTCTTTGACACTGAGAGATTATCTTTATGCACCTTCACTTAGAAGGAATTTAGTTTCTGTTTCTATGTTAGTTAAGGATGGATATTCAGTTTATTTTAATGACAATATTGTTATTAGAAAGAATAAACATTTTATCTGTTCTGGTGCATTGGTTGATAATTTGTATGTCATTATTCCTAATTCGCCCACAATACAACTTATGGAAATGAATAATATGTCATCTAACTTAAATAAGAGAAAAGAACCTTCTTGTATGAACCAAACATATCTTTGGCACTTACGATTGGGACATATTAACCTAAGAAGGATTCAAAGACTGGTTGAAGATGGACCTTTGAGTTCATTGGAAGTGGAGGCACTACCAGTCTGTGAATCCTGCTTGGAAGGTAAAATGACCAAAAGGCCTTTTACGGCAAAGGGGTATAGGGCCAAAGATGTGTTGGAATTGGTTCATTCTGATTTGTATGGACCCATGACTATCCAAGCTAGAGGTGGCTTTGAATATTTTGTCACATTTATTGACGATTATTCAAGGTATGGATACATTTATTTGATGCGTCGTAAGTCTGAGTGCTTTGATAAATTCAAAGAGTACAAGGCTAAAACGGAGAAACGTCATAGAAAATGTATCAAGTCATTACGATCAGATCGTGGTGGCGAGTACCTCTTTGGAGAGTTTAGGGATTATTTATCAGAGGCTGGGATTATATCCCAATTGACTGCACCTGGAACGCCCCAACAGAATGGTGTAGCCGAAAGAAGGAATAGAACTCTTATGAAGATGGTTAGATCAATGATGAGTTATTCGGATTTGCCAAATTCATTTTGGGGATATGCCTTAGAGACTGCAGCTTATATTTTGAACTTGGTTCCTTCTAAGTCAGTACCTCTTACTCCTACAGAGCTATGGATTGGGCGTAAGTCTAGTCTGAAATATGTTCGCATTTGGGGTAGTCCAGCACATGTGCTGAATGGAAAAGCAGATAAGTTGGAATCTCGTACAGAAGTACGCTTGTTTGTAGGCTATCCAAGAGGAACGAAAGGAGGTTTATTTTATAGTCCTAAGGATCAGAAGGTCATTGTTAGCACCAATGCCCGATTCTTAGAGGAAGACTATGTGATGAACCATAAACCCACAAGTAGAGTTGTTCTAGAAGAACTGAGACGTGAGACACCAAGTACTTCAGTACCAACAGTACAAGAGGATGAACCACAAATAACTGTACAACGTGTCACAAATGTTACACCACAACCGATAGTGCCTCGTCGTAGTGGGAGGGTTGTGATACAACCTGATAGATATATGTTCTTGGGATAGTCATCAGACTTCGTCCCTGAGGAACAAGATTATGATCCCTGTACCTACAATGAAGCACTCCAAGATAAAGATGCAGAGTCTTGGCAAAAAGCAATAATATCTGAAATAGAATCTATGGATTCTAATCAGGTCTGGGAGCTTGTAGAACCACCCGTTGGTGTAAAAGCCATTGGATGCACGTGGGTCTATAAGAGAAAAAGAGGATCAGACGGTAAGGTTGAAACCTTTAAAGCTCGGCTTGTAGCAAAAGGTTTTACTCAAAGAGAGGGTATCGATTATGAGGAAACCTTTTCTCCTGTAGCCATGTTTAAGTCTATTCGGATTCTTTTATCTATTGCAGCTCATCTCGATTATGAGATTTGGCAAATGGATGTCAAGACAGCTTTCCTTAATGGAAGTCTTGAGGAAGACATCTATATGAAGCAACCAGACGGGTTCATTGAAAAGGGCCAGGAGCATCTTGTTTGTAAGCTCAAAAAGTCCATTTATGGACTTAAGCAAGCTTCCAGATCTTAGAACATCTGTTTTGATCAGGTGATAAAATCCTATAGATTTGATCAATGTCAGGATGAATCATGTGTATACAGAAAGTGTGACAGAAATGTGGTGGTATTCCTAGTACTTTATGTGGATGATATCTTGCTCATTGGAAACAATGTGAAGGTATTATCTGATGTAAGGGTATGGTTATCCAAACAGTTTGATATAAAGGACTTGGGAGAAGTAGGTCACATCCTTGGGATCAAAGTTCTACGAGATCGCAAGAAAAGGATGTTGGGCTTATCCCAAGCTTCCTATATCGATACTGTACTAACTCGTTTTAGTATGCAAAATTCTAAGAAAGGTTTCTTACCTTTTAGACATGGAATTGCTCTATCAAAGGAGCAGTGTCCGACGACACCTAAAGAGATAGAGAACATGAAGGCAGTTCCTTATGCTTCAGCAGTAGGAAGCTTAATGTATGCAATGCTATGTACGAGACCAGACATCTGCTTTGCCGTGGGTATGGTCAGCAGATATCAGTCTAACCCAGGACAAGAGCACTGGACTGCCGTAAAGCATATTTTGAAGTACCTGAAAAGGAGTAAAGAGTATATGCTAGTTTACCAGACAGATAGTTTAGTTCTCTTGGGGTATACAGACTCAGATTTTCAGTCAGATAGGGATTCCAGGAAATCTACCTCAGGTTATGTGTTTACTTTGGGTGGTGGAGCCATTGTGTGGTGGAGTATCAAGCAAAAATGTATTGCTGATTCCACCATGGAAGCCGAGCATGTGGCAGCCTCTGAGGCAGCCAAAGAAGCGGTTCGGCTCAGAAACTTTCTGTTGGACTTAGATGTGGTACCTAGTTTGCCTAAGTCTATTACACTTTATTGTGATAATAGTGGCGCAGTGGCAAACTCGAAGAAACCACGAGCCCATAAGACAGGCAAACACATTGAGCGTAAGAACCACCTGATACGAGATTTCATAAAGAAAGGAAAAGTTGCTGTGATCAAGATAGCATCAGCCGACAACCTAGTTGATCCCTTTACAAAGAGCTTACCAGCTAAGGCTTTTGACAGTTATGTTGAGGGAATGGGAGTCAGATGTGCAGCAGCGTGGCTTTAAGTATAAGTGGGAGATTTGTAACAGTATACTGAAAAGCAATGCTTTGAGTGTAAGTGGGAGATTGTTAGGGTTATATACTAAAAGCATCACTTTTGTAGTAACCTTATTTCCTTAAATTTTGAATGAGAATCATATGGGCAAATGTTTGCATATTGTATTTGTTGCAAGTGTTATTGCAAATGTCTGATATTCTATATTGTAGATAATATGGTATATGGTGTCACACAGAAGATCATATTATCAGTTTCCTATGGAGTATATAAATAGTTCACAACCTAGATGGACTTGGACAATCTATTAGAAAGGTTGTAGTGTAATCTGGTATTAGTCTATCTTGACTATAGGTTTACACTAGTACACTTTGTGTGTATTGAACATGAGCACTTGAGGTTGTTCTCTTTGTACTGACTACATAAGTGAACAAATACCTCTGTTATTATGGATGCTTGTACTCTTAATCCGAATATAATAACGGACATGTATATGCAATGTGCATTACTTTGACTCATAAAAGAGTGAGATTCATTATGGATCAACAACCTCTATGAATTGGGTAATAACATTGTATGTATGATGGGCTGTTGATTATAAATGGAATCCATGTCCTGATACATCGGGTTGATGATGTTCTCTTAAGAAGCTTATAAGGATTGTCATGTAAACCCTGCAGGTAGATTATATCCGACATGACAAATAAAGTTGAGCGGTACTACTTAAGGATAAAAGATGTCGAATCAATATAGTTGTCAGTAACTTAATTTGATCGACGGACATACGATATCGTAACATGGGGAGCCAAACGAGCATATAATAAAAGGAGCCCACAAACATAATTTCGGATTAGCGAGGTAGTGCAACAATAGCTCATTAGTGGACCGAGCTATTGTTAATGGGCCTGGATTGAGTGTTCGGGCTGAACACGGGATATCCAGATCCGTTAGGAGGCCTAATCCTAATTTCTTCTCATGGTCCCTGCCGTAGCCTATATATATATCCTCTATTCTCTGGCCGCCAGATTACTGATCAGAAATCTAAAATTTTCTCTAAATTTGTGATTCTCGTAAGGAGAGAAAGAGAGTGCTGCCAAGGAGAAGAAAAAGTTGGGAGATCGTCGTCCACACGACGTCCAACTCGAGGAAGGAATACGTACAGAAGATCTTGGGGTCATCCGTTCGAGATTGCCAGGAATTACTTGTCTCCTTTCCGCCGCAGGTATATTTCATGAACCCTATTTTCCGCCTATGAAGGGTTAGAACACGTATTAGATCTGTTTAACTTTCTATCGATCAATACGCACACCAAAGAAAGGGTCCTGGGAATCCCCAGTTCTATCACCAGGAACTTCCATGGCCACCTTACTCTGGGATTGTTCTAAGTATCCCCATCAAACTTGTTATCCGTACCTAAAACCAAGGTATACCAAGGGTAGCAAGTCCACAAACAGTCCACCAGTGGGGGCAAATACCACAACACCATAAATGCAATAAGCAATACAAATGAAGGATAAAATAAAACATACTCTTTTATTTGAAAGTCAAAAGATACTACATGTTATGGGACCACGTCCCTCTAAAGAATGGAAAAGAACAAAAACAAAAGAAGGAAAAAGGCCGACTATGGCTCGGCGATACATAATTCCATAAGACGATCCCTCAGCAAGACAGTCGACCGCTCAAACTTCTGCTTGGCCCGGCGCTCGGCTTCCTGAGTCAGCCGCTCTGTATCCTCCATATGTGCATGAGCCCGCCAGACATTCTCAAGCTTCTTCAGAGCATGCTCCAGGCTAGCAGAAGCTCGAGTGACCTTTTCGGCCTCCTGAACGATCAGCTCTTTATCCGTACGGGAAGCTTTGAGTTCAGATTCAAGAAAGCTAGCTTCCTCTGGAGCTCGAGGATCTGCTCCCTTGTATCGACTATTCCGCGGTAGGCGGTCGCTTTCCGAGCCATGCTATCCTCGCTTCTGCGGCTCAGCTGGTCATACTGGAGAGATAGGTCGTCGAGGTCCTTCATTATAACCGGCTTAGACTATCTCGTGCAGCCCTTATGTTCTCCAGGGCAATGGTGAGGAAGTCACGCTCTTGATCAATGGCTGCAGACAGATCAGCTTGTCGTAGTACTTGAAACTGGGTCATGAGCTGATCAGCCTCTAGCAATTTGGGCTCCTGAAGCGCAACTATCTCTGCCCCACCAGGGAGGGTTTTAAGAATTTCAATTTGGACACGAGCGTATTGTCGGGCCAAGGCAAAGGGGGTCCCCCGCTCTACAGCAGCTTCGACCCCTCTCTTCAAGTGGCAGTAGAAACTATCAACCACATCCTGTGATGCCTCATCCAGAACTTCCACAGAGGACGGCGTCAAAGGAAGTGTAGCTGGCAGTGTCGAAGGAGACGTACCAGAACTTATCACCCCTGCCACCAGGGAAACAAATTTCAAGCAAAACGACGCTTGGATAGCAGCCAACTCCTCCTCCGCGGCCCGAAGAACCTGGATACTCGGCAAGGCGTAGAGGTCGACCCCCGAAGCTACATGAGCAAAGGAGGACGCAGGGACCATTGCTCGTTGCCCCAGCTGTGCCGCCATCTGATCTCCCAAACTCGATCCAGTAGGAGGCCCCTCAATATAAGTTGGAAGAAGAGGAGGCCCACTCCCTTCCACCAGATCCCCGCTGGCAGAGCCTACCCTGACAATGTCCGTCATTGGCAGAGAAGAGGTAGGACCTATATGTCCAGAGCAACCATCAATCAGCCTAACCCGAAGGATGTGATGATAGAGCAAATGAGCCTCCTCACTAGTCAAGATTTGGCTTATCTTACCAGGGAAGGGTTGTGGAGGCTGAGGTTCGCTCACAGCCACCATAGTCCCCTCACCAGCTACTTCCAAGCCGAATTCAGCGGGTTCCTTTGTCGTAGCCGCCCCGGAAGGAGATACGACTGGGTCAGCGTCACCCTGCTAAAATTTAGCAGTCTCGAGGATGGGTTCAGCGGAGCCCTCGTTGCCCTGGGTCGAGACCTCATCAACGTGAGATCCCTCAGCCGCCGTCGAGAGAGCCCCGGCAGAAATAATCTCGGCACACATGTCACTAATCAAAGTGGTTAGGGCCGGATTAACTTCAGAAATAGCGGTCGGTTCTCGAGAGCCTGACTCTTCTGACGCCTGCAGAGAAGAGAAAAATGATTAGATCAATGTTCAGGAAGAGAAAGAGGTAAAGAAGGAGGTGGTCGCAATTCAATTCACCTCCGAAATGGCGTCATCACCCTGCCTCTCTCCTTAATGAGCAGCCCGCGGTGTCTTACCGCAGCCCGCTTCACGGAGAAGGTTACGCCACCAATAGACTCAAGCCTGCCTCGCTTGCATGAAGGGCCAGGTGCAACAAGCGGCTGATCTGCCACCACCTCATCTGGTACAACAAGCGGCTGATCCGCCATCACCTCTTTCGCAGGAGGGAAAGAGTTATCGGCATCATGCTCATCATCATTTTTGTCTGCATTGGTGGACTCCGAGTCAGGCACAGGAACCCTGTTCGCCCTCCTCTTTCTCGTCTCAGACCCCTTGGGCTTTTTCGCCAAGCCAGTACCCACAATAAAGCTGGTACTCGGGTCAAAATTAACGGGAGGCTTGCTCGCCGTAACATGGTATAGGGCCGCCATATACAAAATCTCTCCTGGCGACTCAGCCTCAGGAACCGAAAGCCTGGTTCGGGTATGAACCGCGTCATAGTTATGCCATGCCTTGATACCGTCAAGGACGCTACCTTCAAAGCCCAAGCAAGAGCTGGGACTATCAAAGAATAGCTGGCTATACCCGAACTTGCGGGAGAACCTACTGGGCAAGTAGGGCTCTAGGTAGACATTGTTGTGGTTACGATATACTAGGTACGCTGGACGAATATTACGCAGCCAAAGGAGCATCTCCTCAGGCAAGAGGTGAGGAGGTCCGGTACCATCATTATGTACGTCCCTCACTTCTTCAGCGGTAAAACGAGGAACAAACACAAAAAAGTTGTATCCGTCAACTCTCACCAGCGCCCTCCGACAGGCTGGTATAGTGCTACACTCCCAGGACTGATGGTGGTATTGGAAAATGAAAGCATCCTCAGCCGTAACACCGTCTTCTGCTCCAGGCATCATCAAAGACCGGCAGTGCATCAACAGCCACTCCATCAAATAATGATAGGGCAGCTCTATGCGCTCAAAATCTATCGCCGTGTCACGGGCGATGACCTTGGACGAGAAGGCACGAAGGCCATGGTGTATGCTGTACACCATGGCCGGAAGAAGGGCCAGTCTGGCCTCAAAGACCAGATTTACGGCAGGGAGGATAAAGTGGCGGCTGATCCTCTCAATGGAACCTGCCCCTCCTGAGGCTACGCAATTTTGTAGCCACACCATCAAGAATCCTGCCAGGAGTGCCTTCTCTGATAGCTGCTGAGTACCATGATAAAAATAACTAAAGGAGTCAGTTTGACTCCCAAAAGTGTCGCCCGTGGACCTCGATCTCTTGGCAGTCGATGCCAATTTTTGTACCTCCTTCTGGGTTTGAGGATCTCGAGAAAAAACCCGGCCTGAGGTGCCTAGTATAAAAAGGTAGGAGACCCAGGACGTGGTATGAGGAATGCTCCCTTCCGAGCTACCATCCTTCTTGATGGATGCCTGGTGACAGGTACTGTGGGGACATAATAATTCTCGGTATACAACAACAAAGCCCGAGAACTGCCGATCCAAATCCTCGAACTCTTCGTTCGTAGGGGTGTACACTTCAAAGACTTCATCCCCCAGGACAGCTTGGAAATGACGTACATCTCGTGGAGAGCGAGCTCCAGCTCCTCTCCGGGCCCGAAGAACGTTTCCGTCCGCCGGTTGTACATGTCCAAGAGAGCCATGAACAACGGCTTGTTTATGGGCAGACCATGACAGGTGCCCCGAATAGCGTGGTAGAGGCTGATCTCACGCAGGGGAGTCTCATACTTCTGTAGATCCACGTGGTCAAGTTGGCCCACGCAGGGATGGGTTTTATCCATTTCAGCAGTGCCAACCGGCCGACGGGATAGGACCCCTTCCGAGCAAGCTGGTTTAAAAAGGTGTCAGCTTGAGAGAACGTGAAGTTGGGACCCGATACATTTATGAAGGTACCCAGGGCCAGTCCCATCACGTACCGACTGACCGGTTCCCTTCCCGCATATGCCGACCCCAAATTCCTGTTATGATAGATGTTACCCACAATCATTCCCGACCTGTTTGGGGTCAAGGAGTCCACCATCTTTCTGTCCAGCGGTAATATGTTGAACCATGACAGACGAAAATGATGCACCATTGGAGGGATATGGATTGCCATCTCGTCAAAAATAAAGTCCCAACTCTCGGATATATCCAGCACTCGAGAGTTCTTCACAGTCAAAGCATCCCCAAAGAGGAACGTCGGCTTCAGGTATTTTCCATCCGATTGCCCCGAGTTCATCATGGCACAGAGAAAGTAGAAGGGCTGGTTCTTGATAGCAATCAGCCTCTCCAAAGGCTCGTCTGTGGGAAGCTGGTTTACCACATATTGGACTAAGTGGTCGAATCGTACACCCACAGCAGACTGGGCCGAACCCACTAAGGGTTCTCCCGCTGGATTGACTGGCAGATTCACTGAAGAAAGGCAAAGAGAAACAAGATTAAAAGATGGCTAAACAAAACCACCTAGTATTTTTAGGCTTATGCGGCCCAGTCCACATGAGCTTATGTGGCTCTGTTTAGCGCAAGCTTATGCGATTCTGTTTAAAAGAGCTCATGCGGTTCTGTTTGAACATGAGCTTATGCGACACTAATTAGCGTAAGCTTATGCGGCTCTGTTTAGCGGGAGTTTATACGGTTCTGCTTAGCGGAGCATTATACGGCCCAATTCAGAGGAGATTATGCGGCTCGGTTTAGCTCAGCCTCATGCTGCCCTGTTTGAGGGGGCTTCATGCGGTTCGACTCATAGGGACTTATGCGGTTCTGATTCGACGGGTCTTTATGCGGTTCAACTCACAAAGTGCTTATGCGGCCGCAAGACGACTCTCATGCGGATCGAACATGGGGTATACCCCTATGCAGCTCGGACATGGGATGCACATGCGGCATACATAGCACAGTATGCAGATTCATGAAGACGAAAAAGGCGCATAAAATATGCGACAAAGCCATGATGGTTATAGTTCTGAGTTCGTGCAATTTCTGCCAAAACCCTTACCAGCAATGGCGGGATGAACGTCGAGATGAACTTCAGGCACCGCAATCGACGTAGAAGCCACTCCTTACCCTTTGCAGCAGCATTGGAAGTATTGGGGGCCATTAGTGATCGAAGAAGAAGAAGAAGACGACAGCCTAGGGCAAGAGAGGTTCGAATAAAAGAAGAAAGTAAAGAATTTTTCTTAAAAGATTAGTCTTATTTATAGGCGGACATGGGGCTCATAGACCGAGGGACGCTTCGATCTGTGCGCCACCTAAAGAACAAAATTGACGCTTCGGTCATCGAGGCAAATCTGACCCTTGGGATCCTGCCCCAAAAAGCGGCTTCAAATCCGAAACCAATCAAGACAAAATCAAGGGTCATTAAATGAGATGCCTACGTGGCAGAGAGGATAACATGTGGCCAAAATAGTCCATACGACTAAAAAGTCCATACGGCCAGGCAGTCCATGCGGCTAGGACGTCTATGCGGCCAGAATATCTTATGCGGTCAGAAGAGCTTATGTGGACATAGCCATACTTCTTATTCAAAGTATTTTTATTTTACAAATTGAAAACTTGAAGGGGGTCTTGTTGAAGCATGGAAATGAACAGAAAATCCTATGCGGATCAAGACTAGGAGAGTTTCATGCGGCTTAAAAGTTCATTAGAGTTTCATGCAGCTCAGAAGTTCCCAGCGAGCCATGTGTCTCTTTGCGTTCAGAAAGTCCTTCACAAACCGGCCGTAATTAATTTATGTAGCTGGCTCATTTAATGCCCTGATTCGAAGCGACGGCTCTGACACGAAGGTTTGACAACCCTGACATAAAAGTGAAATAATGACCCTGACATAGTGGCAGGCTTCTAGGGAAGACAAGAAAATCTTTACAGCTGGCACAGTCAACCAACCCAAAAAGCTCCATATGCGGCTACCATCCCTCATGCGGCAGCCACTTTCGTGCGGCTGCCACTCTCATACGGCCGCCACCCCCATACGGCTGCTACTCCTATGCAACTCGGATCATGGGGCCACCCCCATGTGGCTACTACTCCTATGCGGCTCGGATCATGGGACCACCCTCATGCGGTTCAGACTAAAGGATTTTCATACGGTTCAGATAAGACCACCCTTATACGGTTCTGACACGAGGCCACACTCATGCGGCCCAACCGTGACAGTCCTCCATACGGCTTGCAACAGTTGGGACATGTGGCAGGAGCTGATCGAATCTCAATAATTCATATTTATTGCAGTCAATAAGGGACGTATGGCGAGAGCTGAGTGAATCTCAATAATTCATATTTATTGCAGTCAATGAAGGACACGTGGCAGGAGTCGATCAAATCTCAATAACTCAGGTTGCTGCAATCAACATAACCGTCCAGATTTGGTCAAATCCTAAACAAGCCAGATTTATTGCTATCATCATAATCATCCAGATTTAATGCAACCATTACAATCTGGATTTATGGCGATCAACATAATTACCCAGATATATTACAATCGTAACAAACCAGATTTATGGCAATCAACATAATGGTCCGGGGCTCAAAATCCGCCACGTGGATATACACCTCCACCCATGATGCCTATAAATAGCAAGGTGCCATTCCCTTATAAAAAAGAGCACGGAGATATACGTATAGAGCTAGACACAGAGCGATCCACATTCGAGCAAGAGCATTTCTTTTCCGGAGCCGAAGCAGCGTCTGATCGTCGAAGGAGTAAGGCAGAGCTGCCGTTGCTTTCCCGAGCCTCTACCGTCACCCAAAAAAAATAAACAATTGTACTTAGATTGTTGTACCTAGGTTTTCGTCCCTAGGATTTCTTTGTACGAGCGAGTTTGTGTTGTGAAGTAAAAGTCCAGTCCTCCCATAAAACTGTTCTTTTCTTTTATAATCAATGACAAATACGAACATCAGAGGAAATCTATAAGAAAACATCCATAACGTTCCATGAAGGTCAGAGGGAATCAGTACAATAGGATGAACCTGCGTCTCCAACGGAGCTTCAGGTACAATAGCAGTATGTAAATGTGGCCCATACATCAAGGAACTGTTTTTCCCTCCCAATGCCTAATCGAGTCACATCCGTGACTCATATGACCATCTAGTAACTGCCAAGTCCACTAGCATGCAATTTTGTTGGCAGTTACTCATAGCCGTCGCACGCCCTATACGTATCGGTGGCTGACCGACTACGCGAGTACGTGTTCTATATGTGGCTCATAATACGTGGTAAAGTACGTGTCAAGGTCGTATAAGATATACCAATACCTCATCATCAATGGGTGGTCACTAAGCTAAGTCAATGCAAGTAAATAATATAAGGCAAATGAACGACCGATATAGTCGCTTGCACCCAAGTGTGACTCGGACGCACAGTGATATAAAACATAGAACAATATATATGCAACTGAAAATAAATAACTGAAAAATAAAGTAAAGTAATCACAGAGTAAGGTGGCAAGGTATCTTGCCTGGTGGGACGCCTGGTGTGCTGCAATAATCACGGTGCCACGAACTGCGACTTCGGGTAACAACTACCCAAGGTGACCTCGGATGAAGGCACAGACGGTTCCATTGAGTCCATAAGGGTCAAATTAGTTAGGTTCGACATAAAGTAGGCTTGAATTGGCGAGGAAACATGAATAATAGGATTTAGTCATGGACGGAAGGATAATCAAAGAAATTTGATAAATAAGAAAATATATGATTTAGAAAATACTTAGTCCTTGAAAAAGAAATATATTTTATCATCCAAAATTATTATTTTTAGGTAGTTAGTAAAAATTGTTTTAGGTCAAAAACTATACTTTGCTTAGAAAAATATTTACATAACTACTAGAAAATATATATGGTAATTTAGAACTATATCATATTAGTAAAATATGTTTATAGATGAATACTACTCAATTATAATTTGAAAACTATTTATTAGTCAAAAAATGCTTTCAAACACGTACCCGAAAAGTTGATAGTCGTTTTAGGGTGAAACTGTAAGTTTTGCCAAAATAATATTTTAGGCTAAACCTATATCTAATGAATCAAAAATATTTTAAGCGAAATAACATAAAATTAGAAAAGTTATTTAAGGTTAAGAACCGTATTTTGTAAAAATAAAATTTTAATAATAAGATATCCTTTTATTGACTATTTGAAAATCGAAAATTATTTATAGCTATTTAAAACTATACCTTTACTACTAAAAATAGAAAAATAATTTAGGTCGAAAAACTCATTCACCATATCCTAGGAAATTAGATTTTGTAAACATTTGGATATTGGTAACCCAATATGAAAGCAAAATATATCTACAAGATTATGCCCAAAATAATAATACTAATAAAAATAATAGTAATAGTAATAGTAATAATAATAATAATAATAATAATAATAATAATAATAATTAACAGCAATAAAAACAAGAAATTAATAATAGAACCCAAATTTTTTTTACGGCACTGCTGCTTCTCTTTCCAGAAGATTAAAAAAATAAAGAAAGAAAGAGGAAAGGGGAGTCAGAAGAGAGGGGGTGAGGAAGTCGAGAGAGAGAGAGAGGGGCGAGCGGGATAGAGAGCAGAGAGAAGAAGGGAAAGGGGAGCTCGGGGAGACGATCGGGGAGATCGCTGGGCTATATGAAGGAAAAATGAAGGGGCACCGCCGTGGGTGACGACGGGCGGCGATTGCGGTGCTCCAGGGAGGCGCTGGTGGGGGATTGGCCCAGTCAGCGGACTGCCGGCAGACGGAGAGGAAAGTGGAGAGGCGGCGCTAGAGAGGCGAAGTGAGGGGAACAGGAGAGGGTTATCGTCGGCTGGGATCAGCAAGACGCGGCGGAGATGCCGGAGAGGGTCGGCATACAGGCCGGCACGGTGGAGACTCCCCATCTTCGACGGTCGGTACTGGGTGGATGATGGCTCTTCGTGGAGGTCGAGGTGTAGGTTACAGAGGAGAAAGCACAGGCGCAAGGGCTCGCAGGGCTGAGACCCCACACCATGCTAGTGGCGACGGCGGCAACGCCCCTCACGGGACTGGCGGATCACCCGTATGGCGGTGAATCTGGCCGCAGAAGGAACCATGCGAGAGGCGGCGCCTGTCTGGGTGGTGCGGGAGCTGGTCGCGGTGCAGCGGTCACCGCGCGGGGACGAGGTCGCGGCGGCCAGGATGGAGGTGAGTACGATGGTGGAGGTGGGTTTTATTCTTAGTTTTTGGGGGTTTTTGGGTAGCGATACGACGAGTGGTGTCGGGGAGGAGGAGTATGGCGGGGTGGTTCGTGACGGAGACGGAGGCTGGTGGTGGTGCCACTGTAATGTTGATGGCTGGGTTAAGGTTGCTGTGGTGGTCGAAAATCGGTCGGCGAAGGCCGTGGTGGTGGCAGCGGTCACAACGAGATGGAGATGGCAGCGGGTGGTGGTCCGCGGTGGCTGGCGATGGGAGTGTTTCTAATGTTAGGGGGTTCAGTTTTGCGGCCGTTGGCCGGGGTGGTTGAGAATGTTGGGCTGGGTCTTTATTAACGATAATGTTGTTAGGTCGGAGGGTCGGTCGGGGAGAAGGAGGTTCGGGGTTGTGTCGTTTTGGTCGGGAGAGGAGGAGGCCACGGTCATGCAACGATGGTGGTGCTACCGAAGTTGGCAGGGGTGCTGGTTGGGAGTCGAGACGGAGGCTGCTGACGCGAGTAGGGACAGGGTTTAGATTAGGGATTAGATTAAGGATTTGTTGGAGTCGGGGTGTGTCCGACACGAAGATGGATATGTAATTGTAATGATAAGATTTAGTGTAACGACACCCGGGGTCGGACTCGAGGCAAATTACGGCTGACACGAAAAGGATTGGACACCGACACGATACATTCATGCTTGTGGTGGAATTTGTGGAATAATTATTGTTGGGAAATAATGTGAAGGCTCCCCTATTTATAGGGTTGAGGAAATCCTGGGTTGATAAGGATTAGGAATAAATTAAAACTCCCTTAGATAATCTTCCTACTAATTTAAATCAAATCAAAAATAAGTTTAATCAATCTAAATCCATATTAAATCTTAGATAAATCTTATCTTCCATCAAAATCCATAAATTAAATCTTAATTTAAATTACCATAATATTAAGTCATCAAAACTTCCAAATTATCTCTTATAAGTAATAAATTAGTCAATATTAAATAATTTCAAAAATTGCAATAAATATTTTGAATATTGATAGAAAATATCTTTAAAATACCTTTTTAATAAATTAAGATAGATAATAAAATAATTTTGAGAATTCTAATATAGACATGAATTAAATTTCATGTATCTCGCATGTGACTAGTACAAAATATCTATGTATATATTATTTTCGAAATCGGCATAAATAAATAATTATAATAGCAAACTTAGAAAATTTTGGTACTATAGCAAGAATAATTATTATATATATTATTTTAAAAAAATAGAAAAAATATTTTTCTAAAAATATGTACGCTCGCACATATTCGCACTCGTCGAGCAATTACAAAAAAATAATATTTTGTGCATGACGTCCAATGCAACTACGCGACGTACAAATAATAAAAAAAATAATCAGTACCAAATTTATAAAAAAAAGTAGAAATTTAGGGGTTTTATATCCTACCCAACTTAAAATAATTTTATCCTCGAAATTAAGAATTTGTAGGGGGTGAGAAGGCACAAGGGGGTATTGGTGAGGAACAATCATTCACAACGTTCAATAAAACGTGCATTAGGAAATCATGATTTCCATAATGGCGAAGATAATCATGGGTTAGCGCACGAAGGAAAATGAGTAAGGGTTAAAGTTAAAACAAGATAACAAGCAATAAAAAATATTATGGTAACAAGAGAAAATAAATTAAAGTTATGGTTTCTTGAGAGTAGGTCGAGGGCACGGTTAAGAGAACGAATTAGATTCACTCCTAAATTAAGCGATTAGAAGGTCATAACAGGGCTGAGAAAAGGACGAGTAGTTTAGGACGAAGGTATAGCAACTTTGAGTGGTAATGGTCCTAATCGATAGGAAGTTCTAGTACAACGCCTTCGTCCTTCTAAAATAGGTGAAGGCGAAAGCATTAGGGAGTTCAATAGACGATATTATCGAATACAATACGTGGTGCAAAGACGACCATATAATTTCAAAAGAATTGTCAAGGCAGTCATGGATGGGACTGCAAAGACCAAGTTTAATTATGTTCCATCCACGTAGAATAATAGATAAAAGCGAACCAAAATGCACTTGGTTGATCTGACCACCATGCACCGGTTCTGATTAGACAATATGTTAGTGATAGGACGCTCAATAGCATATGCCTTTATCAAGATCGATAACGAATTAGCTTGCAAAAACTAGGCTATATTAGCATCATTAGTCTAGATAGTAAAAAAAAATGTAGGCACGTGAGATTAAGATTGAAAGAAAGCAAAATTAGTTTAACTCCTTACGATTCTAAGTCATATCCTATGTTGGTCTCTATACAGTCATCCTATAGTCTTCTTGTCCAAGTCCTTGGTTGACTAGATGTGTTAGGGTCCTCTAAATTCTAGAATCTAAGTAAACTTGCTAATATAGGTCACAAGGACAAAGGGATTGCTAGGTCATAAGGCATTCTACCCAACTTAAAAGAATTAAACTTATGGTATTTTGGGATAATTGAAACATGTATATCTAGTAGGGATCACATGTCTAACCTCTAGCAAGCACGAAGGAAAGATAAGAATTATGATAGGAGGAATCAAGCAAGATGCAGTCGATTAGTCCAACGATAGTTCGAATATGGAATCGAGGAAAGAGGTCAAGTATGTGGATGAGATCCTAGACCTCTAATCCTATTTGCAAGCTTGCTTGGTACGGTAAGGTAACCAAACAATTTATCTTGATCTACATGGTCCACCACAAAAATATGTAACACTCCAGTCCTAAAATACGTAGGACTAGGAACGTAGACATGCCAGCCGTATAATAAATATACGTAAGCTGTAAAATACAGTAGAACCATGACTAATCTCATCCACACAAAATAAATGAATAAAAGATATCATATAATAATAATGAATTGTCTTGATACAATATGTTGGGTGGAGACACATCCACTACCAATAAAATAAAAGAAATAGGTACATGATATATAAATAATTTTGACGGAGGTAGCAAGATAGATCCAAGACACGTCATCCTCGAATAAATGAAGAAGACCACGATCTCCGCTAGAATACCTGAGGAAGACATGAACACACACTTGGAGAGATAAACAGGTCCTCAGAGGGACGTAACAAGATACAAGAAAACACCATGCTATATAAACTGTGATATATAATAGAAACTAAGGGATGCATGCAATAGGAGACCTAACCGTACTATAGTGAATATGCAATAAAGAACAATCCTTCACATATGGGCACTCGGGCTGTATAGCAGTGGCATCATCCCTCTCATCGAAAATCAGTACAATTCGTCTGTAACGTTCGACGAACGTCATAGGAAATCAGTAAGAAAACGTCCATAACGTTCCATGAACTTCAGAGGGAATCAGTACAATAGGGTGAACCTGCGTCTCCAACGGAGCTTCAGTTACAATAGCAGTATGTAAATATGGCCCATACATCAAGGAACTGTTCTTCCCTCCCAATGCCTAAAGGAGTCACATCCGTGACTCATATGACCATCTAGTAACTGTCAAGTCCACTAGCATGCAATTTTATTAGCAGTTACTCCTAACCGTCGCACGCCCCATACGTATCGGTGGCCGACCGACTACGCGAGTACATGTCCTATATGTCACTCATAATACGTGGTAAAGTATGTGTCAAGACTGTATAAGACATACCAATACCTCATCATCAATGGGTGGTCACTAAGCTAAGTCAATGCAAGTAAATAATATAAGGCAAATGAACGACCGATATGGTCGCTTGCACCCAAGTGTGACTCAGACGCACAGTGATATAAAACATAGAATAATATATATGAAACTGAAAATAAATAACTAAAAAATAAAGTAAAGTAATCACAGAGTAAGGTGGCAAGGTATCTTGTCTGGTAGGACGCCTGGTGTGCTGCGATAATCACGATGCCACCAACTGCGACTTCGGGTAACAACTACACAAGGTGACCTCGGATGATGGCACAGACTGTTCCATTGAGTCCAGAAGGGTCAAATTAGTTAGGTTCGACATAAGGTAGGCTTGAATTGGCGAGGGAACATGAATAATAGGATTTAGTCATGGACGGAAGGATAACCAAAGAAATTTGATAAATAAGAAAATATATGATTTAGAAAATACTTAGTCCTTGAAAAAGAAATATATTTTATCATCCAAAATTATTATTTTTAGGTAGTTAGTAAAAATTGTTTTAGGTTAAAAACTATACTTTGCTTAGAAAAATATTTTACATAACTACTAAAAATTATATATGGTAATTTAGAACTATATCGTGTAAGTAAAATATGTTTTTAGATGAATACTACTCAATTATAATTTGAAAACTATTTATTAGTCGAAATACGCTTTCAAACACGTACCCGAAATATTGATAGTCGTTTTAGGGTGAAACTGTATGTTTTGCCAAAATAATATTTTAGGCTAAACCTATATCTTATGAATCAAAAATATTTTAAGGGAAACAACATAATATTAGAAAAATTATTTAGGGTTAAGAAGCCTATTTTGTAAAAATAAATTTTTAATAATAAGATATACTTTTATTGACTATTTGAAAATTGAAAATTATTTATAGCTATTTAAAACTATACCTTTACTACTAAAAATAGAAAAATAATTTAGGTTGAAAAACTCATTCACCATATCCTAGGAAACTAGATTTTGTAAACATTTGGATATTGGTAACCCAATATGAAAGCAAAATATATCTACGAGATTATGCCCAAAATAATAATACTACTAATAATAATAATAGTAATAATAATAATAATAATAATAATAATAATAATAATAATAATAGTAATAATAGTAATAATAATAATAATAATAATAATAATAATAATGATAATAAAATAATACTAATAATAATTAACAGCAATAAAAACAACAAATTAATAATAGAACCCAGATTTTTTTTATAGCACTGCTGCTTCTCTTTCGAGGAGATAAAAAAGAAAGAAAGAGGGAAGGGGAGTCAGAAGAGAGGGGGTGAGGAAATCGAGAGAGAGAGAGAGAGAGGGGCGAGCGGGATAGAGAGCAGAGAAGAGAAGGGGGAGCTCGGGGAGACGATCGAGAAGCTCGCTGGGCTGTATGGAGGAAAAAGGAAGGGGCACCGCCATGGGCGACGACGGGCGACGATCACGGTGCTCCAGGGAGGCACTGGTGGGGGGTTAGCCCAGTCGGTGGATCGCCGACGGATGGAGAGGAAAGTGGAGAGACGACGCTCAGAAGGCAAAGTGAGGGGAACATGAAAGGGTTCTCGTCGGCTGGGGTCGGCAAGACACGGCGGAGCTGACGGAGAGGGTCGGCTCACAGGCCGACGCGGTGGAGACTCCCCATCTCCGACGGTTGGTGCTGGATGGACGCTGGCTTTTCGTGGAGGTCGAGATGAAGGTTACGGAGGAGGGAGCACAGGCGCGGGGGATCGCTGGGCTGAGGCGCCACACCACGGTAGTGGCGACGGCGGCAGAGCCACTCACGGGACTGGCGGATCACCCGCCCTACGGCTGATCTGGCCGCAGAAGACCCACACGAGAGGTGGCGCTAGTCTGGGCGGTGCGAGAGCTGGTCGCGGGGCAGGGTCACCGCGCAGGGACGAGGTCACGACGGCCAGGACGGAGGTGAGTACAGCGGTGGCGGTGGGTTTTATTTAGGTTTTTTTATGGTTTTTGGGGGTTTTTGGGTAGCGGTACGACGGGTGGTATCGGGGAGGAGGAGTATGGCGGGGTGGTTCGTGACGGAGATGGAGGCTGGCGGTGGTGCCATGGTAATGTTGATGGCTGGGTTGCAGTGGCTGTGGTGGTCGAAAATCGATCGACGGAGGTTGTGGTGGTGGTACCGGTCACAATGAGATGGTGGTGGCAGCGGGTAGTGGTCTGCGGTGGCTTGCGGTGAGAGTGTTTGTAGTGTTAGGGGATTTGGTTCTGCGGCTGTTGGTCGGGGTGGATGAGAGGGTTGGGCTGGGTCATTAGTGACGATAATGGTGTTAGGTCGGAGGGTCGGTCAGGGAGAAGGTGGTTTGGGGCTGTGCCATTTTGGTCGGGAGAGGAGGAGGCCACGGTGATGCAGCAATGGTGGCGCTGCCGAAGTTGGCAAAGGTACTGGTTGGGAGTCGGGGCGGAGGTGGCTCATGCGAGTGGGAACGGGGTTTAGAATAGGGATTAGATTAAGGATTTGTTGGTGTCGGGTTATGTCCGATACGAAGATGGATATGTAATTGTAATGATAAGATTTAGTGGAACGACACTCGGGGTCGGACCCTAGGCCAATCACGGCTGACACAGAAAGGATTGGACACCGACACGATACACTCATGCTTGTGGTGGAATTTGGGGAATAATTATTGTGGGGAAATAATGTGAAGGCTCCTGTATTTATAGGGTTGAGAAAATCCTGGGTTGATAAGGTTTAGGAATAAATAAAACTCCCTTAGATAATCTTCCTACTAATTTAAATCAAATCAAAAATAAGTTTAATCAATCTAAATCCATATTAAATCTTAGATAAATCTTATCTTCAATCAAAATCCACAAATTAAATCTTAATTTAAATTACCATAATATTAAATCATCAAAACTTCCAAATTATCTCTTATAAGTAATAAATTAATCAATATAAAATAATTTCAAAAATTACAATAAATATTTTGAATATTGATAGAAAATATCTTTAGAATACCTTTTAATAAATTAAGATAGATAATATAATGATTTTGAGAATTCCAATATATATACATGAATTAAATTTTATGTATCTCGCATGTGACTAGTACAAAATATCTATGTATATATTATTTTCGAAATCGGCATAAATAAATAATTAAAATAGCAAACTTAGAAAATTTTGGTACTAAAGCAAGAATAATTATTATATATATTATTTTGAAAAAATAAAAAATGTTTTTCTAAAAATATGTACGCTCGCACATATTCGCACTCGTCGAGCAATTACAAAAAAATAAAATTTTGCGCACGACGTACAATGCAACTACGCGACGTACAAATAATAAAAATAAATAAAAAAATAATTAAAACCAAATTTATAAAAAAATAGTAGAAATTTAGGGGTTTTAGAAGGGAAGCCGTGTCACTGCCTCGTGCTGAGTTTCGTGTCCATATTTGGATACGAAAACTAACTCATATTGTGCTTAGTCTTAGGGTTTTAGAATCCTCACTTGTAGGGCTACAAAAATGTGTAATTAGTTTTAAAAATTACTAAAATAATTTCCTATGTGGCATTTCATCAAACACTTATTCAAAAACATCAACACGTGTCCGATACGGTACTAAATGGATACTATTTTGCACCAAACTAACTCTACAGCTAGGGTATACCTATATACATGCATCAATGAAAAGAAAATAGAATTTAAATAGGTTTTATGGCGTTTACCTATTGAGAGAAAATTTTAATGAAAAATAAAAAAGGAAAGGTGTTCTTCTCCAAATGAAATGGTCAATTCACTTCAAACCCATGCTAGCAAGTGCCCCACAAGTCTCTTCTACTGTTGGGGATGATGATGCAATTGATTTGACTCAATTTGGACTTAATTTGGATTAAATGGAAGAAGTTTAGGGAAGAACAAAATAGAGTTCTTTGTAGGTATCAAAAAGAGGTAAGGGCTACTAGATGATACTTTATAGGAGGGGCATTTACTACTTGTAGCTGCCACAATAGGAATTAGGGTTAGGTTTAGATGTAGATGGGTGGCTAAGGCTTCTCCACCCAATTTTAAGTCCATTCATTGGTCCAATTTAGTCCTAAGGCTTTCCTTCTACAAATATCCAAAGAAAAATATCATACTACAATAATATCTAGATATTACTAACTTTGGCACTAGTAGGAATGTTCTAACCATGATTCTAACCTCAAGACCAATCTAGATTAGGTTAAACTTATAGGTTAAGGCTTAACTAAAAGATTAGCACAATATTTAATTAATCAAAATTCATTTTCATTAAAAGTCAAAAATGACCAAAATACTCCTAGGATAAAAAGTAGTAATATGACATTCTAATCACATTGTTATGCCTTCTTGGTCATGGTTAGTCTCCAGTTCATGCATTACACTAGCAAAATATCAAAATCACAAGTCACAGATTTAAATAGTGCTAATTTGATTAAAAATCACCAAAAAAATCATAATATGATTTAAATATCATTATTAAATAATTATAATTACAAAAGTTCAAAATTACCCTCATTTCAGAATCTCCTGATCTTGATGGCAATGTCAAAATCGAAGATGTCATCAGCCGCTTCTTTAACTCATCAAAAGCGACCTAACACTCATCTGACCAGATAAACTCTGCATCCATCCGGGTCAGCCAAGTCAATGTCTTTGCAACCTGGGAGAAATCTAGCACGAATCTACTATATTAGCCTGCCAATCCCAAGAAGCTCATGAACTCCGCTACTGAACTCGGTGCTGTCCAAACCTCAACTGTCGTGATCTTCTTCGGGTCAACTGAGATCCTATCTCCAGTCACCACATGACCCAAGAAGTCAACTCTGTCCAGAAAGAACTCACACTTCGAGAGCTTGCCATAAAGCTCCTCCCTCCTGAGAGTCTCCAGAACCACTCTCAAGTGCTCCTCATGCTCCTCCTCGGTCTTTGAGTACACTAGGATATCATCGATGAACACCACCATGAACTTGTCCAAGTACTGGTGGAACACCTTGTTCATCAGGTTTATGAATACCGCCAGGGCATTAGTCAACCCAAATGGCATTACCATGAACTCAAACAGACCATACCGCGTCCTGAATACGGTCTTTGGGATATCCTCCATCTTCACCTTCACCTGATGGTAACCTGACCTCAGATCAATCTTAGAAAATACCCTCGTCCTACTCAGCTGATCGAAAAGATCATCGATCCTCGGCAATGGATACTTGTTCTTGATTGTGAGGTTGTTGAGTGCGCTATAGTCGATACACATCCTGACCGACCTATCCTTCTTCGGTACAAAGAGTACCGGTGCACCCCATGGTTAAGAACTCGATCGGATGAAGCCCTTGTCCTGCAGCTCATCCACCTATTTCTTCAACTCTACCAGTTCGCTGTTGTTCACCCAATAGACGTGCTCAGATATCGGTGTTGCCGAGCACTAAGTCTATAGAGAACTCCACGTCTCTGTCCGGTGGTAGTCCTGGCAAATCCTCTGAAAAGACATCCATGAACTCCGCTATCAAAGGGTGTGGCACTACCTGCTCCTCAACTGATACTCCGCTGCTCTGCTCCGCCTGCCGTCGGGTGAACTCGAACTTTGGCTCTCCGGGTGCTCTGAAAAGAACTCTACCCCCACGATAATCTATGCTGGCATAGTGCCTGCTCAACCAATCCGTACCGAGTATGATATCGTAGTTCGGCAATAGCATTATGAGCAGACTCACATCCAACTCTCAGCCTCCTAAATCAACTCTCCGACCTTTGCAAGTAGCACTAACGAGGATAATACCACCCCCGGTCATGATCTTGCAAGTCCTAGGCAACGATTCAGATACAAGGTAGTGTCTAATAGCAAAAGATACAGACACAAAGCTGTGGGAAGCCCCCGAATCGAACAAAGCAAAAGCTGGAATGGAGTCGAGAAGAATAGAACCTACAATCATCTCTCCGATACCCTCTGCGTCCTCAGCTGCCATAGCGAAAGCTCGCCCCTACTGACCTCCCATGGCATGCTGCTGATGCTGTACGAACCTCTGTTGCTGAGTCTATAAGGGTCCGTTCTGCTACACTACTGGAGCCCTGGCTTCCGCTCCCTGAACTGCTCGTCCTGAAGACAAGGAACACTCCTTCAGCTGTGCTCCATCGAATCGCAGAGTAGGTCCCTCCTGAGCTTCTTTCTGCAGTCATTCCATACATGCCCTGGCTTCTTACAAAAACCACAACTAACGGGATGCTGCCTGAGTGACTGTGGCTGAAACCTCGGCTGCTGCTGCTGTACCTGCAAGAAAGGTGCACGGCCCTGCCCCAGGGACTGCTGTGGCTGGAACTGCCTCTACTACTGCTGTGGTGCTACTTCTGAAAGTGAGGCCTCTTGGTCTGGCCTCCGCTGTTGCTAGCTCCATGAGCGTCTCGTCCCCTCTTGAGCTTCAGCTCAAGATCACCCTCTGCTGCCAGAGCACCTACCAGAATCTTTTAAAAAGTGGCACTCTGGTCACTGTTGGTCAAAGACTTAACCTCCTTGACAAATCCCTTTCGAAATCTCTGGGCCTTCGCTGTCTCACTGAGTCCCTCAACAAATCTGCCTAGACGGCAGAACTCACTAGCGTACTCCTCGACACTCTGACTGCCCTGAACTAAGCTCTCAAACTGCGTCTCCAGGGCGCCAAGAGCTGTGTTAGGGAAAAACTTCTTCTTGAACAGCTTCTTGAAGGCTGCCCAAGTCTGTCCCTTTGTACCGACCCTCGGGTCCGTCTAGTACCATGTACGGGCCAGGTCCTGTATCTGACTACATGCCGTCTCAATCTGAAGTCGTGCTAGAATCTCCTCTAGCCGGAAGGTCTCTTCGTTGTGCTCTATCTAGTCATCCGCATATAGAATCCCCTCTGTGCCACGAAAATCCCGTCGACGCATCTTCTAGAAGTCCTGAATCTCTGGTATCCTCGGTTGATACAACTGTATCTGGACTGCCTGGTGCTGTGCAATGACTCTCTCCACCATCGTCAGGGCAAGCTGATGGGCATTCTCTATGTCCTGCTAAAAATGAGTGGACTGCTATCGCTGGGCCTCTACCATCCTATGAAAGAAGGCGAACAGCTGTACTTTGTCAATCGATCCCGAAGGCAGCTGCTGTTGAGAGAACTCAGGAATGATGAGGGAAGGTCTATGTACAGGCGGACATTCACCTCCAAATCAAGCAAAAATGACAACCTGAGATGGCATAACAGGACCTGCGGTCTCGAGGCCCTACTGAACAGGACAAGAGGTGGCCAACCTCTCAATAGTATCCTCCGGACCGAAGCGATGAGATCGTGTCTCCATAACCATCCTAAAGACAGATCAAATAAGAAGAAATTATGAGAATGAAGCAAAAAATCAAAGGAGGATAGTTTATTCATTCAAAAGAAAGCATTTAATCAACATGAATTTATATGGCAAGTATTGGATCAGAGTTTTCCTAACGTGATTGAGTACCTCAAAACTATATCCTACATCCTACTACAGGCTGTAGTGATACTCTAGTTTGAATACCACTACAATTCTAGACCTGCATGGGCTACCACTAAAAATATATCACGACCCGCACCCAGGGTAGGGGCACGAGAAGTAGGTATGTCCAGCCTACGCTGCAGTATCGACGGTAGAACGCTATCCTAGGTCACATACATCAGACAATTATAAGGTACCTGTACAATATACACTCTCCAAATGGAGGACACTACAGAAATGTACAACTCAATCACAGCTAAGGTAGAAGTACGATAAGATAGATAGATAGATATGAAAGTCACCAAAAGAAATACAACATGAGAAGAAGTCTAAGTGTCTAAGATAACATCTCCATAACATCCAGAATAACAACAATATCCTAAATAAATACATAATATACCCAAAATAATACAAGACAATAAAGTAAGATAACTAGTCTAGCTAACTACCCTAGACTACTGGGGTAATGTCCTCTGCAGGGACTGGGTCCTCCTGGGAGTCCAGCTCGCAGGTGTCATCTAGGCCTGCTCCGTAGTACGTAGGACATAACTCCTTAATGTCATACGTAATATTTTAACAGGCCTTGTCAGGACAGGAATGAGCACAATACATCTCACACAGTTTATATCATGACAGAAAATGTAAGCATGCTATAGAGTGAGATACATGAAATGCTAAAGAATATACATGAAGTAAAAGAGATGACTGTAAGCAAATATCTACTATAAGTAAAGAACTATCAGTGGCTAGTGATGTAGAGTACAAGATAGACATGTGAACTGCTTAAATTTGTACATGATTATACTAAATAGTTTGCACATGATTATACTACTTTAGAATTGTTCACATGACCATTTATACTCCCACGTACCTGTTTGCCATGAAATATAAAAGAACAGAACAATTATCGGAGGACTGGACTTTTACTTCACAATACAAACTCGCTTGTACAAAGAAAGCCTAGGGACGAAAACCTAGGTACAACAATCTAAGTACAATTGTTTATTTTAGATTCTGGGGGTGACGGTAGAGGCTCGGGAAAGCGACGGCAGCTCTGCCTTACTCCTTGGACGATTGGATGCAGCCTTGGCTCCGGGAAATATCTGGTTGGCGTTAATGAAGAAATGATGTCCTCGCTCTCTCTCTTTTAGTCTCTTCAGGTGCTCTGGTGCTCTTCTCCCAAAAAAGTCCTTTTTATAAGGGAATGGCACCTTACTATTTATAGGATGGGATGCCATCATTAGGGTTTGTAATGATTGCCTCTTTGATATGTCGGCGGTTAAGGACCAATTAATCTGGGCCCTTCGTTCTGATTGTAGCAAATCTAGGTAATTAATATAGATTGTATCAAATCTCTATTGGCAATTAATGTTGATTGCCATGAATATTTGCGACTTGTAATGGCTTGCAACGTGTCTAATTTGTTCGATTTGACTTGATCTGGGCAATTATGGTGATTGCAACAAATCTGATTTTGCTAGGATTTGTTAGCACCCATAATTCCAGAAAGATAAGACTGCCACGTGTCTCAATCGTCGTGACAAGCGCCACGTGTCCTCCATTGGGTCATCTTGGCAGAGCCGCATATGAGTGGACCGCATAAGGATGAACGGCCACATGAAGATGGACAGCCGCATGGGGATGAATAGCCGCATGAAGATGGGAAGCCGCATGAGGATAAACGGCCGCATGAAGATAGGCAACCGCATGGGGATGAACAGCCGCATGAAGATGGGCAGTCGCATGAGGATAGGCAGCCGCATGATAACGGGCGACCTCATAAAGGATGCGGCCGCTTGAAGATGGGTGGCCATATGAAGGGGGCGGCCGCATAAAGTGGGTGGCCGCATAAATACAGCAGCCGCATGTCTCAGGACTCGGTGGATTCAGCCAGTTGTGAAAAGATTTTCTCCTCTTCCCTAGAAACACGCCTATATGTCAGTCATTATTGCGCCTTTATGTCAGAGCTGTCATATATTAGAGCTGTCAGCCGTCAGGGCATTAAATGCAGCAAAATACGAAGGGAAGAGCTGTTGAAGGCCATGTAGCTCTGGGTCTATCCGAGCCGTATAGACGCGTGAGCCGCATGGACCCCTGTGCCGCATGGGCTCTCTGAGCCGCATGGAGATCCTTGGCCGCATAAACCTTTCTTTATTCTTTTCCATGCTTCTACAAGACCCCCTTCAAAGTTTTCAATTTATAAAATTTAAATACTTTGAATAAGAAGCATGGCTATATATAATTTCCTCTGGCCGTATAGGATGTTCTGGCCACATGGATATCCCAGCCGCATGACCTCCTCAGTCGTATGGCCATCTGAGCCGTATTGGCCAACCAGCCGCATGGACTTTCTGGCCGCATAGGATATCTGGCCGCATGAGCTCCTAGCCACGTCATCCTGCCACGTGTACAAATCTTTTGCATTAATTGCCTTTAATTTGCTGTCAGATTTTGAAGCCGCTTTTCAGGACAGGATCCCAAGAGTTTGGCCTTTATTTAGTCGGTTCGTCTCGATAACCGAAGAGTCGGTTTTCATGCTGCACGTGGATCGAAGCGCCCTCCTTTTGTCTATAAATATGAACGTGTTCCGTCAGAGAGACTTCTTTACTCTCTCTCTCGTCTTCAACTCTTGCTGTCCTAATTTTCTTCCTTTATCTTCCTTCTCCGATTGTCGGACGATAATGGCCCCCAAGTCTTCCAATGCTGCCTTTGCTGCTACGAAGGACAAGAAAGCGGCTTCCTCGTCGGCCACTACACCTGAAGTACACCCTGACGTCCACCCTGCTTTTAAGGGTAAGGATTGGATAGAATATTGAATGCTTTGAACCCTAAAAACCATGGCTCTGTTGCATAATTTATGCACAAGCCTTCATCCTTCGTCTTTTTTTGAACTGCCCAAGTTCAACATGATGAAACCGCATATGTTGCATGGGCCGCATGACCTTCTCATATCCGAGCCGCATGGGGCATGCCCTGTGTTTGAGCCGCATGAGAAGGGCTTGAGCCGTAGGAGCACTTCTGGATTTGAACCGCATGAAGTCCCATTAAACAGGACCGCATGAGCTCCTGATGAACTGGACCGCATAAAGCTTTGCTAAGTCGTGCCACATAAGCTCATATGGTGAATAGAACCGCATAAGCTCAACCGAACCGCATAGGCTCTATCGTAGCAGTGCCGCATGAAACCTAACTGAATTGGGCTGCATAAGGCTACGTTGAACCGAGCACATAGGCTCTATCGAAGCAGTGCCGCATGAAACCCAACTGTATTGGGCCGCATAAGGCTACGTCGAACCGAGCCGCATAGGCTCATAGGGGCTTTTTTTTAAAGAAACTTCAAGTGGTTTCGTTTTAACCATATTTTAATCCTGTTTCTTTTGTTCTTTCTTCAGTGGATCTGCCAATCAATCCAGCAGGAGAGCTTTTGGTGGGTTCAGCCCAATATGCCATGGGTGTGCAGCCCGACGACTTGGTTCGACGTGTGTCAGATCAGCTTCCCGCTGATGAGCCTTTGGAGAGGGTGAGCGCCATCAATAACTAGCCTTTCCACTTTCTTTGTACTATGATGAACTCAGGAAGGCTGGAAGGAGAGTATCTGAAACCAGCCTTTCTCTTCGGGGATGCTCTATCCATAAATAACCCCCGAGTGCTGGACATTTCTGAGAGATAGGACTTTACTGTGGACAGGGTGGAGATCCATATTCCCTAAATGGAACTTATTTACCCCTCTCGTGGTTCAATATGGTACCGTTGAGCAGGCGGATGGTGGGCTCCCTAACTCCAACCTAATCGAGGATGTTCGTGGGCAACATCTATTATAATAAGAATGTTAGGTCAGCATATGCAAGCAGGGACTCGGTCAGTCGGAGCATGTTGGAACTAATTCTGGGTACCTTCATAAACGTATCTGGTCCCAACTTTACGTTTACTCTAGCCGATACCTTCCTGAATCAGCTCGCTCGCAAGGGGTCTTATCCTGTTGGCAGGTTGTCGCTGTTGAACTGGATAAACCCCATTCCTACGTGGGCCAACCTGACCTCATGGATCCTGAGGAAATATGAGGCATTCCTTTGGGAGATTGACCTCTATTATGCCATCCGGGGCACCTGTTATGGGTTACCCATTAACAAGCCATTGTTCATGGCTCTTTTGGAAATGTATAACCGGCGGACGGGAACTTTCTTTACACCCGGAGGGGAGTTGGGACTTGCTCTCCATGAAATGTATGCTGTTTCTAAGCTGCCATGGGGGGCGAGGCCTTTGAAGTATACACCCCAACAAACGAAGAATTCGAGAATCTGGATCGATGATTTCCGGGTTTCGTTGTCGTATACCAGGAACTGTTATGCCACCACCGTATCTGTCACCAAATGGCTATCAAGAAGAACAATAGCTCAGAAGGGAACGCTCCCCATACCACGTCCTGGGTCTCGTATCTTTTCAAATTAAGTCCCTCTGGCCGGGTTTCTTCTCGAGGTCCTCAAACCCAGGAGGAGATAAAAAACCTGATGTCGAATGCCAAGAGGTCGAGGTCCACCAGTGACAAATTTGGGAGTCGCACTGACTCCTTCAGCTATTTCTACTACAGTACCCGGCAGATGTCTGAGAAAGCGTACTTGGCCGGATTCTTGATGGTGTGGCTACGGAACTGCGTATTCTCGGGAGGGGCAGGTTCTATTGAAAGGATCAGCCGTCACTTCATCCTCCCGGCCGTAAAGCTGGTCTTCAGAGTCAGGCTGGCCCTTCTTCCGGCCATGGTGTGTAGCATACACCACGACCTTCGCGCCTTTTCGTCCAAAGTTATTGCCTGCGAGATGATACTGGACTTTGAGCGAATAGAGCTACCCTACCATTATCTAATAGGGTGGCTATTGATGCATTATCGGTCGTTGATGAGGCCCAGAGCAGAAGATGGTGTTACTGCTGATGACGCTTTCCTTTTTCGATACCATCGTCAGCCTTGGGAATAAGACACCATGCCATCCTGTCGGAGGGCGTTGACGAGAGTAGGCGGATACGACTTCTGTGTGTCTGTTCCTCAATTTACCGCTAGAGAAGTGAGGGGTGTACATGTTGATGGCATTGAACCTCCCCTCCTCTTATCTGAGAAAATGCTCCTTTGGCTGCATAATATTCGTCCAGCGTACCTAGTATATCGTTACCGCAATAACATATACCTGGAGCCCTACTTGCCCAGCAGGTTCTCCCGCCAGTTCGGGTATAGCCAGCTATTCCTTGATTGTCCCAGTGCTTGCCTAGGCTTTGAGGGCAGTGTCCTTGTTGGTATCAGGGCTTGGCATTATTACAATGCGGTTCATACCCGAGCTAGCTTCTCGGTCCCCGATGCTAATACGCCAGGGGAGATTTTGTACATGGTGGCCCTCTATCATGTTACGGCGAGCAAGCCTCCCGTTAATTTTGACATGAGCACCAGCTTTATTGTCGGTACTGGCTTGGCAGAGAAGCCCGAGGGGTCTAAGAAGATAAATAAGAAGACGAATATGGTTCCTGTGCCGGAGTCGGAGTCTCCTACGGCGGGCGAAGAGGATGATGAGCAGGATGCCGATGATTCGTTCCATCCCTCGGACGAGGAGGTGGAAGATCAGCCTCCTATTGTGCCGGATGAGGTGGCGGGGCAGCCGCCTGCTGTGCCTGGTCCTTCGTGCAAGCAAAGCAGGCGTACGTTCACTGATGATGACAGAACCTATACCAGGAAGCGAGCTGCGGTAAGTCGCCACAGGCTGTTTATTGAGGATGTTGACGCTGTTTCTGAGGTGATTTAAATTTCAAATACCTTCTTCTTCTTTTTCTCAACTATGGCCTAACTATTTTCTTTTGCTCCTTTTAGGCGTCAGAGGAGTCGGTTTCTCGGGACCCGACCGCTGAGGTCGATTCGGCCCTGACCACTTTGGTTAATGATATGTACACCGCTATCATTTCTGCTGGGGTTCTTCCGGAGGCGACCGAGGAGTCCCACCTTGCTGAGACCTCAACCATGGGGACAGGGGCTCTACTACACCTGTCCCTGAGACAGCTGAATTTTAACGGGGTGGCGCTGAACTGGCTGGCTCCCTTTTAGGGGTGGCTAGGGCAGAGAAACCAGTTGAATTCAACTTGGAGGTCACGGGTGAGGAGGCCTATCTGCTCTATCATCACATCCTTCGGGTTACGTCGATTGATGGTTGTTTTGGACGTACAGGTCCCGCCCCTTTATTGCTGGTGACGGACATTGTTGGGACGGACTCTACCGGAGGGGATCTGATGGAAGCATGTGTACCTCCTCCTCTTCCAACCTATATTGAGGGGCCTTCCGCTGGGTCGAGTTCGGGGGCCCAAGTGGCGGCACAGCCGGGGCAGGGAACAATGCTTCCTGCGTCCTCCTCTGCGAATATGGTTTCGGGGGTTGATCTCTCCGCCTTGTCGAGTATCCAAGCTCTTCGGGCGGCGGAAGAGGAGCTAGCCGCTATTCATGCGTCTTTTCGCTCATAATTTGTTTTCCAGGTGGCAGGGATGACAAGTTTCGGTGCTACTCCTTCGACACTGCCAGCCATACTTCCTTTGACGCCGTCCTCTACAGAAGTTTTGGATAAGGTGTCACAGGATGTGGTTGACAGCTTTTACCGCCACCTGAAGAGAGGGGTCGAGGCAGCTGTGGAGAGGGAGACTTCCTTTGCTATGGCCTGTCAGTGCGCCGGTGGCCAAATCGACATCCTCAGAACACTCCCTGGTGGGGCGGTGCTAGCTGCGCTTCTGGAGCCCAAACTGCTAGAGGCTGATCGACTTGTGACCCAGTTTCACGTGCTGCAGCAAGCTAATTTGTCTGCAGCAATAGATCAATAGCGCACTTTCCTCATAACCGCGGTGCAGATGGTGAGGCTTGCTTGGGAATCGATCAAGCCGACCATACTGAAGGACCGCCGTGATCTGTCCCAGTTATACGATCAACTGAGTCATAGAAATGAAGATTACACGGCTCGAGAAGCGACCGCCTCCTGCGGGGTAATCGACACCAGGGAGAAGATCCTCGAACTCCAGAGAAAGCTGGCCTTTCTAGAGTCTGAGCTCGAAGCCGCCCGTGCCGAAAAGGGACTTGTTATTCCAGAGGCTGACAGACTTAGTCGAGCTTCTGCCAATCTGGAGCTCGCCCTGAAGAAGATGGAAGATGGCTGGCGGGCACACATGTATTTTGATAATGCAGACCGGTTGTCCCAGGAAGCGGAGCGCCGAGCTAAGCAGCGACTTGAACGGGAGAGCGCCTTGGTGAAGAACCGCCTCCTGGAATTATGTAATGCCGAACCATAGTCGGCCTTTTCTTCTTTTGTTATGTTCTTTTTGAGGGGGACATGGTCCCAGAACATGTAATGCTTTTTGGCTTCCAAATAAAAGAGTATGCTTTATTCTACCCTTTACCTGTACTGCTTGTTGTGCTTGTGGTGTTATGGTGATGTTTGCCCCGCATGGGGGACTTGTTTGTGGACCTGTTACCCTTGACATACCTTGGTTTTAGGTACAGATAACAAGTTTGATTGGGGATACCTAGAACAGTTCCACAGTATGGTGGTCATTGACGCTCCTGGTATCGGAAGAAAGAATGCCATGGAGCAGCTGGGCTCCCGGGGCATGATGAGAAATGATGGGCCTATACTAAGAAACTTAGCAAAGGACATTTGTGGGCCTATTATCCTTGGCGTACCCTGGCTTAGGATACGGATAATAGGATGAAAGGGAACCAACATACTTACTCAGAGGTAATGAGGACATGGCAAGCATGAGGGTTTTCTCACCGCAAAATCTTCCTACTCAGAGGTAATGAGGACATGGCAGGAGTGGACTCAACAGAGGATATTTGTGGACCTACTATCCTTGGCATACTCCGGTCGTGGGTACGGATAATAAGTCGAAAGAGAATCAACATGCTTACTCAGAGGTAATGAGGACATGGCAAGCATGAGGGTTTCTTCGACGGAGCCTTCCCACTCAGAGGTAATGAGGACATGGCAGGAGTGGGCTCCATGAAGGGGTACATAGGACGACTCAGAGGTAATAAGGACATAGAAGTTCTATGTAGAGGGGTGATTTGTTTTTGGCGGAAGTGAAACGACTCAGAGGTAACATCGACGTGGTCATTTTAGAAATTTGTGGATCTGTTACCCTTTTTGTGCACTGGGAGTGCGGGTAGTGGATCATGAGGAAGGAGCTCTTTCAGGAAGAAAGTTCAGAGGTATGGTTATACATGACTTTTTTCCTAAAAGAGTGATCGGGATGTAAGTTCAGGGGTACCAGCGGGTACATAACTCGACAATACAGGAATTTTAGAATCAAAGTGTAAGTTCAGAGGTACAGAGGATACATAACTCAATAATATAGGATTTTTTGTGGAGGAAGAATGTGAGTTCAGTGGTACCGGATAGTACATAACTCAATCATCTGGAATTTGGAGAATGTGAGTTCAGCAGTACCGGAGGGTACATAACTCAATAATCTGAAATTTTGTGAATATGAGTTCAGCGATACCAGCGTGTACATGACTCGATAATCTGGAAAATGTCGTTTAGACATAATATTTCTTCAGGAACTTGCCGTTGACGGGCAGCATGAGTAAATCTCCATTTTGTTTTGCGAGGCGATAAGCACCGTTGGAGAATACAGCCTCAATGATAAATGGGCCTTCCCACTTTGGTTGGAACTTGCCGGCGGTCTTGTGAGTCATAACCATCGGCCTCCGAACTGCCAGAACGAGATCGCCCACTTGGAATGTTCTAATTTTAACCTTCTTGTTGAAGGCTCCGAAGATGCGTGCTTGGTATAGCTCGATCCGTTGCTGAGCCAGTAGGCATTTTTCATCTAAGGCCTCCAACTCTTGTAGCCGGCGACGGTAGTTATCGTCCGTCGTCAATTGGTAAGTGAGAGCGACGCGGAGCGAGGGGATTTGAGTCTCCAATGGGAGAACTGCCTCACTCCCGTACACCAGAGAGAATGGTGTATTCTCGGTGGCCATTCGTACTGTAGTACGATACGCCCATAAGCATTCACCAAGCTTCTCGTTCCAGTCGCGTTTGTTAGAGGACACAAACTTCTTGAGTAACTTGATGATGGTTTTATTGAATGCTTCTGCCAACCTATTTAAGTCCAGATTGTATGGCGTTGAAGCAACATTCTGAATTCTGTACTTGTCGCAAAACCGATAGAAGGCGTGGCTTACAAACTGTAGACCATTATCGTAGATGATCCTTCGGGGTAGTCCAAAGCGATAGATGACATGATGCTTGAGAAAGCTGATCACGTTTGAAGCCTTTACTGTTGCAAGCGGAAAAACTTCCGCCCATTTGGAGAAGTAATCCGTAATTGTGAGTATGAAGCGATGTCCTCGGAAAGAAGGTGGAGCGATCGGACCGATGATATCCATTCTCTATGCTTTGAATGGCCAGGACGCCACTGTCGGATGTAGAAATTTGGATGGCTGGTGGATGAAGTCCGCATGGACGTGGCAGGCTTTGCACTTTCTTACGTAGTCTATCGCATCTGCCACCATCGTGGGCCAGTAGTAGCCCATTCGGCGAAGACTGTCTTACAATTTTGGGCCAGGCTGATGGGCCCCATAGATACCGTCATGAGCTCGCGTACGGCTTCTTTGGCTTCTGCGTTTGACAGACATCACAGTAATAATCCATCATAGGATCGACGATACAGCATCTTCGTCTCTGTATCGTAGAAGAATCTGATAGAGGTGGCTTCCTTTGGGTCCTCTGGCAGAATGTCGTAGACTATGAAGTCAATGAATGGTTGTCTCCAGTCTTGTGCTTTGTCGATCGTTTGAGCAGAATAACTCGCCATAGATTGAACATTGTTCTTGGGAAATACCAGTTCATAGCCTATCACATCCACCGATTGATGAGTATAGTTTGGAACCGCTAGGAAAGCGGCAAGGCCAGCTAAGGCATCGGCTTCGATATTTTGGAGTCTGGGAACGTGTTCGATGAAGAATCCCTTAAATGATGAAATAATGTTAGTCGCTATTTGGTGATAGGGGATCATGTCTTCATGGCGGACTTCGTATGAACCCCAGATCTGATTGACGATTAACTACGAATCGCCGTATGCTTCAAGATATTCTATCCCCAGCTCTCTTGCAAGTTGGAGGCCAATGACCAAAGCGTTGTACTCGGCCACATTGTTTGAACAGGGCTTTGTGAGGGAGTAAGCGCGATTGATCACCAACCCGGAAGGAGAAACCAGCATCACCCCGACTCCGACGACGATGTTGCCCTTAGGTCCGGTCCTTGAGGCGCCGTCGAAGAACATTCACCATATATCATCGTGAGAGGTTGCATGCGAGTCGGCGACCTCATCTGGGATTCCTTCATATATTCTGGACGACTCCGAGCCTGGGTAGGCTGCTAAAAAGTCTGCCAGAGCTTGACCTTTAACAGCCTTTTGCGGAACGAAGATCATATGATAGGGGGACAGCAATATTGCCCATGTGGCGAGGCGGGAGCTGAGTGCCCCTGGTTTAGTCATGAGGACCCTGAGAGGGTTGACTCGTGAGATCACATGTATGGTTTGTCCTGTGACATAGTGCCGCGTCTTTTGAATGGCGAACACCAGGGTGAGGCATCCTTCTCCACGGTGGTGTATCGATGCTCTGGTCCAATCATTATTTGGCTGAGGTAATATATAGCTTATTCGTGGCCCGTATCGTTGTTTTGTGCCAGCAGAGCGCCGAAGAAATGCTCCATTGCTCGTACATATAGCAAGAATGGTTTCCCAGCAATATGAGCCACCAGGACTGGTGGGTTCGACAAGTATTCTTTGATGCTATCGAAGGCACATTGGCATTCTTCATCCCATACGAACGAGACGCCTTTCTTCATAAGATGGGTGAATGGCCGACATCGCCCGGAGAGGTTAGAAATGAACCTCCAGATGTAAGCTAGCCTCCCTTGAAGGCCTCTCAGTTCGCAGAGATTTCTTGGGGAACCCATCTCCATAATTGCCTTCGTCTTCTATGGATCTACATGAATTCCCTGGACAGTAATAGTAAAACCTAGGAATTTTCTGCTGGATACGCCCAAGAAGGATTTTGTGGGATTCATGTTCAGGTTGTGCGCTCGCATCAGGTTGAATACCGTCCTCAGATCCTGCAGATGGTCTCCCTTATAGCGACTCTTGACGACGATGTTATTGACGTTGCATTCCACAGTCTTGCGCAAGTGGTCTCTGAAGATGATACTCATGGCTCTTTGATATATGGTGCCAGCATTCTTTAAACCGAAAGGCATGACTGTGTAGCAGTATGTGCTAATCGGTGTTCGGAATGATGTATGCTTCTCGTCGTCAGGAGACATCTTGATTTGGTTGTACCTCGAGAAGCCATCCATGAATGACATACGTTCGAAGCCACATGTGTTGTCGATCATGATGTCTGTGATAGGGAGGGGGAATTCATCTTTGGGACATGCCTTGTTTAGATTGCGAAAGTCGATGCTGATTCGAATCTTCCCATTCTTCTTGAGGACCGGAACTATGTTGGCGACCCAGTCTGGATGTTGTTCCTCACGAATGAAGCTGCTGGTTATCAGTTTGTTAACTTTAACTTCTATCGCATCCATGATGCCCGGGCGGAAGCGTCGCTGTTGTTGTTTGACCGGCTTTGCATCTGGCCGAATGTTGAGCTTGTAAAGGGCAACCTTGGGGTTTAGTCCTGGCATGTCTTCATAGCTCCAGGCGAACACATCAATGTATTTTTTGGCGAGTTCCCGTAGCGATTCTCGCTCTTCGTCTGTCAGGCTTTTACTGACTGTCACGACCCGCACCCACTGTGAGGGTACGAGAACGTAACAACGCCCAGCCTACGCCGCAGAGTCGGCGGTAGAACGCTGTCCTAGGTCACAACATCTAACAATTATATAACTAGCAGTTATACTTTCCCCGAACGGGGTAACAGAGTAATAATAACTCAATCACAGCTAAGGAAGAGATAGCACGATATGAAATAGAACTCAAAGAAATGAAATAGATAAAACCATAGTCTAAGATAATCCCAGCAGTACAAGTCTCAGATAAAGAATATATACAAAACTGATCTCCACATAAAAGTCTAGCTAAAACATGTCCAACTACATAAAGATAAAAGCCTAACTATCTAGTCTAGGCAGTCGGGGGAAAGTCCTCAGCTACCGCTGGATCCTCCTGAGGGTCCAGCTCACAGGTGTCATCCAGTGCTGCCCCATAATAGGTGTCTAGGCCAGCCTCTTCCTCATCCTCTGTAATATTTTCAACAGGTCCAGTCAGGACAGGAGCGAGTACAGTACATCTCCACAAATCATAGCAGGTTAGAAACATATGACATACAGTAAAATAAGATACAGGTACTGAAAGAAAACAGTATGTAAAGCAGGAAAAGAACTGTAATATAAATATCTACTATACATAGAGAACTAGCAGTGACTAGTGAGTCAGAGTACGAGATAGCACATGTGAACAGGACAGATTTGCACAGGATGTCGAGGTGCACAGGAATCTATACTACGAGGAATTGTTCACACGACCACTAGCACTCCCCCGTATCCCCAATCAATACACAAGGATCTAAACAGGCTATGTTATTGCACAGGATATCACATGGGGGCCCATATAGGGTGCACATGATAGTATATATGGGGCTCCGTGAACATGAGAGTACAAGATTCACAGGAGTGCACATGTAATGAAAGCACAGGAGTACATGATGTAAGTGAAACGCACAAGCACAATGTACCCGATGCTCCCGAGGGGGATAACATCGCATGTAGAGATCCATATAGTACCAATCCGTGTGACCAACGTGACAGTACAAGTAAAGTAATCTACTGCAGGTAATAATTCTAAGCAGGATATGAAATGATCAGAGAATGTACTCGCCTCGTATCTGAATGTCTGAAGCAAATGTACTGTCCGAGGAGAGGTGTCTGGCTCCTAATCAGAACAGCACAAGTCACAACAAGTCTAAAATGATATAATGAAGTCCTACTATGCATTCTACATGATTCTAGGTCAATCTAGGCCAAAGTCAACTCTTGGTCAACTCTGGTCAACCCTAGAAGTCAAACTAGGTCTAAACAAGTCTAACCTAAGTCTAACAAGTCATTTCTAAGTCTAACTAGACTAATAGACACACCATAGACCTATAGCTCATACATCTATACCATACCACATATGAAAGTATATGAATATCCCTATGTGCATATAGGCTAGTATCCATAGGCTCCCATATATGATATTTAAATTACATATATATACAATCACACAATTTAAGGAGAAAACATATATATACATATATAGGTATATATATATGATACACACATATGTAAATATAGGAAACTTAGAAAACAACCAAAGGCTAAAGTGTATGTGTGTGTGAGACAATGTGAGTGTTAGTGAGGGGCAATTGTGTGTGTGTGGAGTAGTGAGAGGGAATAACCCAAACAACCACCAAATCATAAGCCATAACTTAAAAATAGTTTTAAATGATTAAAAATCACCAAAAATCATCAAAAATCATATTATTAAATAAATATCATAATTAAATAAATTAAAATACAAAATTTCAAAATTACCCTCATTTTAGAAAACTGGGTGTTACAATCCTACCCACCTTACAAAAATTTCGTCCTCGAAATTAAAATGGTAGTAGTCCTTCTAGGTCATACACCCCACAATCAAAGTCTCAATCATACCGTCAGATAGTCATATGCGTCTGTCCAAAATCATGATACTCAGAATCTTCGTCGTGCTAGTGAGCATGGCTACGATAATCACAGAGTCCTTGACTAAGGTACATATCCTTAGGTTCATGGTATTTAAAATTTTCGCATTGCCGCATGCGACGGCGAAAACCTTAAATTCCCATACCCGAAAAATACATCCAAAATCTGACTATATGTCCTCACTATGCCAACTAACACGACCATCAAGATTCTAGATCCCATAACTGAGGTGACCTAGCCCATATGATTTTCTCAGAAGAAAAACAAACATAACGAATCACCAGATCAAACTTATCAACAATGAGGAAGCAGATATAAATAGATGGAATAGAATTTCAGGATAGGTATAATGAGACAAGGTAGAATGGAATCGAGAAGATCAGAACCTGCTAGCACCTCTCCTACTGCCTGAGCATCCTCAAGTGTTATGGCGTAAGCTCGTCCTTGCTGGCCTCCCCTGGCCTGCTGCTGGTGCTGGACGAACCTCTGCTGCTGAGTCGGCAGGGCTGGTCCCCGCTGCTGGCCTGCTGCTGCTCCGGCTCCTCCTCCCTGAGCTGTTCGTCCCACAGACCTAGGACAATCCCTCATCTGGTGATCTGCTGCTCCGCAGAAAAGGCACTTCCCGAGCCTCTTCCTGCACTCATTCCATCCATGCCCTGGCTTCTTGCAGAAGGGACAACTGACTGTCTGCCTGGGTGCCTGATGCTGGAACTGCTGCTGAATCGGCAGCGGCTGAAATTGCCTCGGCTGCTGGTGCTGAAAGTGAGGCCTCTTGGCCTGGCCTCCGCTGCTGCTGCTGCCCCCAGCTGGGTCTCTCCCTCTCTTGAGCCTAAGCTCAAGGTCATCCTCTGCAGCTAGTGCGTCCACCAGTATCTCCTCAAATGTAGTACTGCGGGCGTTCTTGGTGTAGGACTTGACCTCCTTTACCAAGCCCTTCCGGAACCTCCGGGCCTTTGTCGCCTCCGACAAGTCCTCTACAAATCTGCCCAGGCGGCAGAACTCTCCTGCATACTCCTCCACAGACTGACTCCCCTGGACTAGGGCCTCGAACTGAGTCTCGAGGGCTCCTACAGCTGCCTCTGGAAAGAACTTCTTCTTGAACAGCTCCTTGAAAGCTGCCCAAGTCTGCCCTGGCGTACCGACCCTCGGGTCTGTCTGGTACCAAGTGCGGGCCAGGTCCTGCATCATACTGGCCGTTGTCTCAATCTGAAGCCTAGTCGGAATCTCAGCCAACCTAAAGATCTCCTCCATGTGCTCGATCCACTCATCGGCATACAAGATGCCCTCCGTCCCCCGGAAGTCTCTGGGGTGCATCTTCTGGAAGTCTTGGATGCCCTTCTCCCGTGGCTGGTGTGGCTGCTGGGCTGCTGCGGGCTGAGCTATGACTCTCTCTACTGCAGTCATCGCCAGCTCAATGCCTCGTGCGAGCTCTGCTGTCTGCCCATGCTGCTGGGTCTGCTGACCCTCCATGTACTGCCGGAAGAAGGCTAACAGCTGCACTGCGTCTATCGTCCCTGGAGGTGGCTGCTGGTAAGGATCCTCTGGGATAACCGGGTCCTGCCTCCGAGTCGGTGGGTGCATGTCCCCTGCTGCGGCTGCCGAGGTCTCCACACGAGCTGAGGTGGCAAGAGCTGCAGTCTCCTGGCCTCGCCGTGCTGGCTGAGAGGTAGCAGTCCCCTCTATAGCATCCTCAGGAACGGTACACTGTGCACGAGTCTCTACCATCCTGAAGATAGACAAACAAAAGTATCAATTTCTGAGAAAGAAGTGAAATAACAAAGGCGGACAATTATAATTCAAAGGATCAGCTGACAAAAGGATTTAGATGGCAATAAAAGAAATTTTCCTAAAGTGATTGAGTAACCTTAAAATTAATATCCTATATCCTATATCTGGCTGCAGCGATACTCTAGTTCGAGTACCACTACACTTCTAGTCGAGACCTGCATGGGCCACCACTAAAAACGTGTCACGACCCGCACCCACTGTGAGGGTACGAGAACGTAACAACGCCCAGCCTACGCCGCAGAGTCGGCGGTAGAACGCTGTCCTAGGTCACAACATCTAACAATTATATAACTAGCAGTTATACTTTCCCCGAACGGGGTAACAGAGTAATAATAACTCAATCACAGCTAAGGAAGAGATAGCACGATATGAAATAGAACTCAAAGAAATGAAATAGATAAAACCATAGTCTAAGATAATCCCAGCAGTACAAGTCTCAGATAAAGAATATATACAAAACTGATCTCCACATAAAAGTCTAGCTAAAACATGTCCAACTACATAAAGATAAAAGCCTAACTATCTAGTCTAGGCAGTCGGGGGAAAGTCCTCAGCTACCGCTGGATCCTCCTGAGGGTCCAGCTCACAGGTGTCATCCAGTGCTGCCCCATAATAGGTGTCTAGGCCAGCCTCTTCCTCATCCTCTGTAATATTTTCAACAGGTCCAGTCAGGACAGGAGCGAGTACAGTACATCTCCACAAATCATAGCAGGTTAGAAACATATGACATGCAGTAAAATAAGATACAGGTACTGAAAGAAAACAGTATGTAAAGCAGGAAAAGAACTGTAATGTAAATATCTACTATACATAGAGAACTAGCAGTGACTAGTGAGTCAGAGTACGAGATAGCACATGTGAACAGGACAGATTTGCACAGGATGTCGAGGTGCACAGGAATCTATACTACGAGGAATTGTTCACACGACCACTAGCACTCCCCCGTATCCCCAATCAATACACAAGGATCTAAACAGGCTATGTTATTGCACAGGATATCACATGGGGGCCCATATAGGGTGCACATGATAGTATACATGGGGCTCCGTGAACATGAGAGTACAAGATTCACAGGAGTGCACATGTAATGAAAGCACAGGAGTACATGATGTAAGTGAAACGCACAAGCACAATGTACCCGATGCTCCCGAGGGGGATAACATCGTATGTAGAGATCCATATAGTACCAATCCGTGTGACCAACGTGACAGTACAAGTAAAGTAATCTACTGCAGGTAATAATTCTAAGCAGGATATGAAATAATCAGAGAATGTACTCGCCTCGTATCTGAATGTCTGAAGCAAATGTACTGTCCGAGGAGAGGTGTCTGGCTCCTAATCAGAACAGCACAAGTCACAACAAGTCTAAAATGATATAATGAAGTCCTACTATGCATTCTACATGATTCTAGGTCAATCTAGGCCAAAGTCAACTCTTGGTCAACTCTGGTCAACCCTAGAAGTCAAACTAGGTCTAAACAAGTCTAACCTAAGTCTAACAAGTCATTTCTAAGTCTAACTAGACTAATAGACACACCATAGACCTATAGCTCATACATCTATACCATACCACATATGAAAGTATATGAATATCCCTATGTGCATATAGGCTAGTATCCATAGGCTCCCATATATGATATTTAAATTACATATATATACAATCACACAATTTAAGGAGAAAACATATATATACATATATAGGTATATATATATGATACACACATATGTAAATATAGGAAACTTAGAAAACAACCAAAGGCTAAAGTGTATGTGTGTGTGAGACAATATGAGTGTTAGTGAGGGGCAATTGTGTGTGTGTGGAGTAGTGAGAGGGAATAACCCAAACAACCACCAAATCATAAGCCATAACTTAAAAATAGTTTTAAATGATTAAAAATCACCAAAAATCATCAAAAATCATATTATTAAATAAATATCATAATTAAATAAATTAAAATACAAAATTTCAAAATTACCCTCATTTTAGAAAACTGGGTGTTACACTGACGAAGATTGGTTTTGGAGAAGATTCGTTGCCGAGGTCGACCTGTATAACCTCATCTTCAGTAGAAGGTTCTCTCTGTTCGAACCGCTTTTCCTATTGTGTATCCAGCTGTTGGGCCCACGGCTCTAACTCGAGGATTTCAGGAATGTCTTCATCTTCTTCGTAAGCATTGGCGAATGCCATATTGACTGACAGGACTTGTCTGAATACGTATCCGATGCTGGCATCCGAATCAGAAGTTGGTAACCCGGTCGAATGTGAATGCCAGTCGCATTCCTTATCTGAACTTTCAGGGGTCGTTGCGGGCGTAACGTATCCTAATCCACATCGGGTCTTGCTGTAGTCCCGTGGTTTACCAACCGGGACTGGCGGCTTTAAAGGTAATCGTTGACCAGTGCTGTAGTTCAAGCCTGGAATAGTCTCCAGATCATACCCTTGTTTTTACATGAGGTATTTGGATTGGGGCTATAAAGATACAGAGGCAGTCTTCCGTATCTGATTCGAGATCGACCTTCTCTATGGTGAAGGGTTGTGGGTCGTCCTTCCGGCCGAAGATGATTGTATGGTCTTCTCCCTCGATTATGCGGTAAGCGTCTTCCACTGGAGTAAGCTGGTTTGCGGTGTAAACATTTGTCACCTGTGTGTGTAGGTGAGTGCCTATACCGTATTCTATAGCATACATTGTATAAAGCTTATTAAGCTCGAGGTAGTTCAATGATAGCCCTTTATTGATGAAGTAAGGTATCTTTTCTAGCGGGATTACATCATCTGCGGAGGGAACATCAATGTAGGAAGCCACATACTTGGCCAGTTCCGGTTCTTCTTCGGCCACCCCCTGTATAAATGAAGACTGAGAGGATGACCTGGGCAGCTTGATCATCATGGGTTTTGTTGGTGGGGCCGAACGTGGAGTTTTTGGCAAACTAGCGACCCCCAGTTTGGTACTCGATGCTGGACGGGGATTTGTTGGCTCGCTAGAAGCCCCAGACTTTGCATCGAGGTGACGATTCTTCTTGGGAAGGCGTATCTTCATTGGCTTGTCGGAGGGGTTGAGATTCTCCGTTTGTGGCTGGCCGACTCTTGGCAATCTGATTGTCAATGGCTCCGTGGTGGGTCTTGGCGCTTGGCCGGACCTTGGCAGCCGAATTATCATTTGTCCTTCTTGTGCCGAGAGGCTGATTGCGTCCTTACGCAGAGCGGCCGTAAGGGGTACGGACTTGTCAGGTTTACGAGCTTAAATGTGGATCGTCAGAGGTTCTTCTGATCCTGAGGCCGTCGCAGTTCGAGATTGTACATCTTCATCTAGGTGCCTCTTCGACTTCTCGTATAGGCAGGAGTCTGAGTAGTAGGATTCGACCCCTTTGAAGGGATCGATGTCGGCAAATTCTGTCCTCACGAAGCCATGTTTGTCGACATACTTGAAGCACTGGTGCAGCGTGGAAGGCACGATCATATAATCGTATATCCAAGGGTGCCCCAAGAGGATGTTGTAGGAAGTGTCCGCATTTATGAGATAACAGGTTACTTCCGACTAGAGATCGCCAATTTGGCACTTCAAGCGAATCTTTCCGATCGGGTAGCTCCTGCCCGAATTGAAACAGCTGATGGCGGTGCTTGTTGGCGTCAGACGATGCATAGGAATGCGGAGATGATGTAACAGACCCTTCGGGATGATGCTTATGGAAGAACTAGGATCAATGTGCATCCGGTCCACCTTTACGTCGCCGATGTATCCAGTATAATATAACGGTCGATCGTGCAGGTTGGTTTTGATGAGCATATCTTACGGAGTGAAGACAATATTGGGCATCGCTCCTGTGCAAGCGCTGTCTAGGAGATTTGCAGGGGGGCTCTCTCCTGTGAGGTTGACATGAGCCAGATAGGCGTCGGCATTTTGGAGTGCATCGCTCAAAGCCGCACGAACATCCTTTGAGAGTCTCAGGAGCTCGTATAATGACAATTTGGTCGGTGTATTAGCCAATTGCGCCAAGATGTCGAAGTTGTAGGGCCTCTCCAGCCCCTAAGGTGCCTCTTTTCAGAGGAATTTGTCAAAGCGAGTCTTCTTTGGACTAGGCTTGTCGGTCGTCGGAGGCTGAGAAGGTCCTGGAGTGTCAGCGGTAGCTGGCTGATGATCTTCAGCCGAGTTATCAGCCACAGGTTGGGATTGTGCCCCAAACTGAGTAACGACAGCTGTGACTTCTTCGACATCTGTCGAGATTGTGCGACAGGATCTGACTTTTCCACTCTTCTTCTTGCGAATGGAAGGTGGTACGGACTGAGTCACCTCGAGTACCAGGTCTGGATGGACCCAGATGACCTCCCCTCGTGATGTGGTGAGGGGCACTAGACCAGTAGCCTGATCCCGAGAAGGTGGAAGATTAGCAATCTCCATTGTCACCAGTGGGATGGGTACCACACCGTCTTGAGTTTCGGTTGGAGGGAAGCTGCCAAATTATACTGACACCATATTGGCTGCCACGGTTACCTCTTAATGGGTACCTTAGAAAACTTCGGTGGTGGATGACCGTTTAGATGATAGTTTCTTAGTCACAGTGGTTGAGATCTTCGGGCTGGAAAATTTTATCTTCTTCCCTCTCCCATCGGCGGGGATTTTTTGAGTAGAGTTGTAAGAGACGACAGGTGGCGTCTCATCCTCTGAGCTCGGTTGTTGTAATCTTTGGAAGATGGACTGTCGGTCTTCTCGTATTGTCGCGTTGTTGCAACAGCAGTTGACGATGATTTGGGTGCAGTGACTTCCGTGGGAGGACTCTTTGCACCCCGAGGCCCCCTCTCTTTCCTTGCGCTTGTGGAGGATAGCCTCACGCAAGTCAGATGGGTCCGAAACGACCATGTTTGTGCCCTGGATTTTGGAAGACTTTTGGGAACCTCTCTGTCCGTTTACCGCCGGAGGCTGGACTCGAGTGGTTCCGTACAACTTTCCATCAGATGCCCGCATAATAGTATGTAGAACGCTCGGATGGTCAGAGGTCGGGTCAGTGGACTGAGCTTGCCAAACTCGCGCTGCCCTAGGCTTCTTCACTCTGGTGCGTGAGGGCACATAATAGGAAGAGTGTAAGTGGTGCTGGAGAGAGTCAGACATGTCTTCTCGGGAGTACGAGAGATCAGGACCATAGGAGAGGCGATCGAAGACTGAGCCGCGTGGAGCAGGCGGCATGCGGCTGGCATCAACAATCTTTATGCGGCTGGCAGTCGTAGCCACATGGGCTTTTTTCATGCGGCTGGGAGTCTCAGCCGCATAAGTCTTCTTCATGCGGCTGGCAGTTTCGGCCACATGGTCATCTTGTATGCGGCTGACAAGTTTGGCCGCATGAGTCTTCGTCTTGCGGCTAGTGCCTTTGTTTGACTTCTTACTGGTGCACATAGAATCACTCTTTGGCCCTGCAAGTCCAGCATCGTAGTGATTTCCTCTGCCGAACTTGGGGACAGCAGAGTCCTCTATGGCTTGAAGTGGAGCCGCATGAGAGTTGCCTTCGCCGTCTTGGGAAGCAGAGAGTACTCCGTCCAGAGCTTGGGGAGGAGCGAATAAATTTGGCCTCCACTCCCTGCGAGCCTTCTTTGTGCGGGTTCGCTTCTGGACCGGGCCAGCGCTTCCTTCGGAGAGCATTTCTTCGAAGGCCTGTTGGTCGAAGCGGACGACCATCTTCTGTTGTGTGGAGCCAAGTTTGGCTACATCCGATTGCTTCACCAACTCCTCAGCCGTGGAGAAGTTTGTCCCATGCAGAGTCGCCATCGTGTTTCCCATGAAATATAAAAGAACAGAACAATTATCGGAGGACTGGACTTTTACTTCACAATACAAACTCGCTTGTACAAAGAAAGCCTAGGGACGAAAACCTAGGTACAGCAATCTAAGTACAATTATTTATTTTAGATTCTGAAAGGTGACGGTAGTGGCTCGGGAAAGCGACGGCAGCTCTGCCTTACTCCTTGGACGATCGGACGCCGCCTTGGCTCCGAGGAAGATCTGCTTGGCGTTAATTAAGAAATGCTCTCCTCGCTCTCTCTCTTTTAGTCTCTTCAGGTGCTCTGGTGCTCTTCTCCAAAAAAAGTCCTCTTTGCAAGGGAATGGCACCTTGCTATTTATAGGAGTGGGATGCCATCATTAGGGTTTACAATGATTGCCTCTTTGATATGTCGGCGGTTAAGGACCAATTAATCTGGGCCCTTCATTCTGATTGTAGTAAATCTAGGTAATTAATGTAGATTGTATCAAATCTTTGTGGGCAATTAATGTTAATTGCCATGAATATTCGCGACTTGTAATGGCTTGCCACGTGTCTAATTTGCTCGATTTGACTTGATCTGGGCAATTATGTTGATTGCAACAAATCTGATTTTGCTAGGATTTGTTAGCATCCATAATTCTAGGAAGATAAGACTGCCACGTGTCTCAATCGTCGTGACAAGCGCCACGTGTCCTCCATTGGGTCATCTTGGCAGAGCCGCAAATGGGTGGGCCGTATGAGGATGAACGGCCGCATAAAGATAGGCAGCCGCATGGGGATGAACAGCCGCATGAAGGTGGGCAGCCGCATGAGGATGAACGGCCGCATGAAGATAGGCAACTGCATGGGGATGAACAGCCGCATGAAGATGGGCCACCGTATGAGGATAGGCAGCCGCATGCTGACGGGTGGCCGCATAAAGGATGCGGCCGCATGAAGATGGATGGCCGCATGAAGGGGGCGGCCGCATAAAGTGGGTGGCCGCATAAATACAGCAGCCGCATGCCTCGGGACTCGGTGGATTCAGCCAGCTGTGAAAAGATTTTCTCCTCTTCCCTAGAAATACGCCTTTATGTCAGTCATTATTGCGCCTTTATGTCAGAGCTGTCATATGTTAGAGCTGTCAGCCGTCAGGGCATTAAATGCAGCAAACTACGAAGGAAAGAGCTGTTGAAGGCCACGTGGCTCAGGGTCTATCCGAGCCGCATAGACGCGTGAGCTGCATGGACCCCTGTGCCGCATGGGCTCTCTGAGCCGCATGGAGATCCTTGGCCGCATAAACCTTTCTTTATTCTTTTCTATGCTTCTACAGTACCCCAATCAATACACAAGGATCCAGACAAGTTATGTTATTGTACATGATTTTACATGGAGGACCATAAATGGGTGCACATGAAGTATACATCAGGGGCGCTGTCAACATGAGAGTACATGAATCACAAGAGTGCACATGAATACATGATGTACATGAAAAGCACATGACATGACGTATTCCGATGCCCCCGAGGGGGATAACGTCTCATGAAAGGATCCATATAGTACCAATCCTTGTTAACAACATGAAAACATCAAGTAAAGTAATCTAGAGCATAAATATAAATCCTAACAAGTATAAAATGGTCAGAGAATGTACTCGCCTGATATCCTGACTATCTGGTAAGTGTAGATGTCCAGATAGAGTAGATTAGTCCTATTTAGAGCAACACAGGTCACAACATGTCCAGAATGGTAATATTGAACTTTACAATGCATTCTATATGATTTCTAGGTCATTCTAGACTAAAGTCAACTCTTGGTCAACTCTAGTCAATTACACTAGTCAAACTAGGTTAACTAAGACATTCTAGGTCTAAACCTAGTCTAACAAGTCATTCTAGGCCTAACCAAGCCTATAATAGCAATCAAACACATTACCAAGCCAAGATGAACCACACAAGTCTATATACTATACCTAAATACATGTATACATATATACATTACATGTATTCTTACATTACATCTATACATCACATATATGCTTTATATTACATATATTACATTATTCATGCATTCATGCATTACATTATATACATAGAAAGAAAAGTGTGTGTAACAGCATGGTAAATTGTGTGTCACATGGCAGTTGTGGGTATGTGTGTACAAGGTTGGGGCAGTCGTGATAGTGTGTGTGTGTGTGTCAACAAGAGAGTTCAGTTGTGCAAAGCAAGGGCCTCTAAGTTATAGGTTCAGTTTTGTGTCAATGAGAGTGTAACAGTATGTAGTGAGGGTGTAGTGTTAACATGGCATTTGATTCAACATTCTTAGGTTTTACAGGAGGTATATTAACACCATCAATCATCATCATCATTAATATCCCTTTGAACCTATTTCTAGGTTCACAACAGTTTGCATATTACCAAGTTGAAACCCACCAACTCAGAAAACCTATAACCTAAACCCAGCATCACAAACAACATGTCAATGTACAATGTATTGAACTCAAACTCAGGAATTAGTGTAAAGTGCCAGCCTTACACAGTAATGTGGGTATCTAGTATTCGATTACCCTAAAATTGAATCAAAACCATATCTCAGTCGAACCCATCATGTAAACATACATCCTAGATATGTATACATACTAAAACATAATAATTAACATTTTAATATAATTTTAAAACATTAACATTTCCATTCGAATAATGTTAAGTATCAGGATTTGTAACTCGAATACAAATAACCCAAAACATAAGTGAAAACCTAAATTAACATTAATTTTATATGTGACAGTGATTTACAGACATGCATTCCTATCCAAGGGGCCTAAACGTGTCCAAACAAGCGGACAAGAGGTGTCCAAAACATACAAAATAGGGTGTATAAGACCTGTGTTCAGACAGGCTCGTACAGTCAGGTCGACACGATTTGGATATGACACATTATCCCATTGTCCTCGTGCTCATGTATACGTGTAGACGAGATCTAGGGCTAGGAGTCTAGCACCCTGACACGAGTCATCGTCGTGTATGTGAGTGACACGACTCACGTGTCAGTCGAAGAAAATCGACAGTGCCTGTGCAGTGAGAAATCAGTACGATTGAGATTTCTCTCGATCCACTCAATGAGATTGCCTCAAACTTCGTGTGTGTACTGTCAGTGTTTTCCCGCACCCACATACCAAATTTCAGGTGTCGGGGTGCCGTGTCGTATCCGTTAGGACACGCGAGCAGCAGGGCACCAAACACACTACTCGTGCTGCGTGTCCATGCCAATTTTGGACATGGACACGACACAAAATTATGCTCAGTCCTCACGAAAAATGATACATACATATAGATCTACAATTTTGTAAAATTAGTTTTTGAAAACAACAATAAAGACTTCATGGAGACATTTCGACAAACACCTAGGCATAGCCACTGATATGTGTCCGATACGGACACCAAACCATTTTCATTTCCTACCAAACTACACCTACAGCTAGGGGACACCTAGATGGATGCATGTATAGAAAGAAGACAGAAATTAAACAGGATTTAGGGCATTTACCTATTATGAACAAATCTCAAGAATAACTCTAAAGGAAGGTGTCCTCCTCCAAGTGTTATGGCCGAGTGAGCTCACAAACCTTACCTAGCTAGCCTCCAAGTCCTTCTTCAATAGCAAGGGGTTAGGCTCAATTTGGGGGTAATTTGGATGAATGGAAAAGATTTGGGGAAGAACACTAAACAAGGCTTAATGTGAAATGAAAGGGGGCAAGCATTAATGAAGATATATTATATAGGGGGTGTCCTCTCTTGGCCGCCCATGTAGGGATTAGAGTTAGGGTTTTGATTCATTAGGTAGCTATAGGCTTCCCTCTTGGTAAGTTTCTAAGTTCCTTAGTAAAGGCCCATGGGTATATTAAAACCTCAAGCTAAAATATATAACTTAACTAAATGTCTAGATATTTCTAACTTAGCCATAAAGTTAACATCTTCTAACTTAGCCTCTATATTAATTACTAACCCTTAGATTAGGTCAAAACTAGGTTAAGGGCTAACATGACAATTAGCAATTTATTAAATAATAAATTTTTTAAATAAAAATCAAATAATGCACAAACGACCAAAATACCCTCAAGGCTAAAAAGTGGTAGTGACACAAGCCAAGCCAAGTTGATCCAAACCAAATCAAAATAACCCAAGTCAAGATTAAACTAAGACTAGGCGAACAAGACAAGTCAAAATACGGGTCACCTGACAAAAGTCAGAACTTCGTACACGTATACTGAAAATACGTGTAACGGAAAACAGGAGTGACAACTCTACCCACCTTAAAAAAATTCTGTCGTCAGAATTTAATCAAGAGGCTAGAGGTAACGGGGCAAGCTATACTAATTACAAGCAATCTATGACTAGCAGTCAATCAAAAAATCATTCATGTAAGCAAGGAAGTAAAAGCATAAGGCATAAGGAAGACATTATACCTTATGAGTAAAACATGTGTGGATTTCGCAATCGGATATCATCTTTATGTTTCCAAGTTGACTCAACCAAAGAGTGATGACCCTAAGCAACACAAACTAAACTAATAGTTTTGTTCTTGAGTACATTCTCCCTTCGGTCCAATATGGATACGTGCCTTTTCGCATAAGAAAGGTTGGTACCAACAACCAATTCTGAATGATCAAGGATATGACTCGGATCCAGGATGTACCGCCACAATTGGGATATATGGAACACGTCATGTACCTCACGTAACGACGGCAGAAGAATGAGACGATAGGACACATCACCTACTCGCTCAAAAATATCAAACGGCCCTATATACCTAGGACTAAGCGTTCCCCGTACGCCGAATCGAATGACGCCAATGGTGGGCAAGATCCTAAGGATTATGTGGTCGTCGATAGAAAACTGAAGAGAACACCGATGAGAATCGGCCTAATGGCGTTGATGATCTTGTGCAACTCGAAGATGATCTCTGACTTGTCTGACAGCATCGATAGTCTGCATAACCATTTCTAGACCAAGTATCTACCTCTCGCCTACATCATCCTAGGCTAAAGGTGATCTGCACTATCTACCATAGAGTGCCTCAAATGGTGCTATCTGGATACTGGCGTGAAAACTGTTATTGTAGGAGAACTCCACTAGTTGTAGGTGATCTTTCCACGAACCACCGAAGTCAAGTGTATAGAATCACAACATATCTTCAAGAGTTTGAATTCTGCGCATCGACTGACCATCTGTCTGTGGATGATAAGCTGAAGTAAACTTGAGATGAGTTTCCAAACTCTTTTGAAGACTCCGCCAAAAGTGTGATATAAATTTTGAATCTCTATCTAACATGATACTGACTAGCACTCCATACAACCTGACTATCTGCCTGAGGTACACCTCTGCTAGCTGATCTGTCGATTGACCAATCCTGAACGGGAGAAAATAAGCTACCTTAGTAAGTCGGTCAACTATAACCCAAATAGCTTCTCTTCAAGCTGGGGATTTAAGTAACCCAGTTACAAAATCCATGGCAATATGCTCCCATTTCTATTCTGGGATCGGTTAAGGTTGAGGAAGTCCAGCTGGTCTCTGATGTTCAACCTTAACTTGTTGGCAACTAAACAACGAGAGACAAACCGAGCTATCTCCCTCTTCATGCCATTCGACCAAACATGCTGACGGATATTACGATACATTTTTGTCCCAGCATGATGAATTGAATACTGTGAACTGTGAGCCTCTGTCATGATCTCTTTCCTGATGTCACTACTGGGTAGACAAAGACGCCTTCCATCTCGGAGCATGCCACCTTCGTGAATACATAATTTTTCTCTCTATCTTGCCTCATGTTCTGTCCTAAGCCACTGAAGCTTAGAATTCGTTGATTGAGCTATCTTAATTCTTTCAACTATGCTGGACTAAACTTGTATACTGGCCATCAATGCCACATTGGTAGGAAGAACTATCCCTATACCCATCTTCTGAAGATCTTCCAATAACTCTAGCTGTGCTGTTAGACTCCTGCTCTTCTACTCAACGCATCTGTAACTATGTTGGCCTTCCCAGGATGATACTGTAGGTTGATGTCATAATCTACCAATATCTCTATCCACCTTCTCTGACGCGTGTTAAGATCCGTCTAGGTAAACACATACTGAAGGCTCTTGTGGTCGATAAATTTTTTTACCCGATCTCCATACAAATAATGCCTCCAAATCTTAAGTGCAAAAACTACTACTGCTAACTCTAAGTCATGGATTAGGTAATTCTACTTATGATTACGAAGCTGATGTGATCCATAAACTACTACCTTGCCATGCTGCATTAAGACGCATCCCAATCCTCTGCCAAAAGCGTCACAATAAACTGATAATCCTCTAGTCCCATCTGGAAGCGTGAGAATGGGTGCCGTCATCAATCCTTGCTTCAACTTCTTAAATGAACTCTGACACTCTACTGTCCAAGCAAACTTCACATCCTTGCGGGTCAACTGCGTCATGGGTGCTGAAATCTGAAAAAAGTCTGATACAAATCGCCGGTAGTAGTCTGCCAATCCTAGAAAGCTGCAAACTTCTACGACGATGCTGGGCACTGGCCATGTCATTATAGCCACTCTCTTCTGGGGGCCCACTTCTACTCTACCTCTGGTGATGATGTGACCTAAGTAAGAAATACGATCAAGCCAAATTTTGCACTTAATGAACTTCGTGTACAACTAGTGCTCTCTCAGAGTCTGAAGGACTACTCGGCGATGCTGCTCATGCTCTACTTCACTCTTGCTATAGACCGAGATATCGTCTATAAATACTATCACGAACAGATCCAAATAAGGCATGAATATGCGATTCATGAGATCCATGAATACTGCTGGCGTATTGGTCGCTCCGAATGGCATAACGAGCAACTCCCAATACCCGTATCTATATCTGAATGCCGTCTTCAGGATGTCTTGATCTCTCACTCTGATTTGATGGTACCCGATCGTAAATCAATCTTCGAGAATACTGCTGCTCCACTGAGTTGATCGAACAGGTCATCTATCCTTGGTTGGGGATATCTGTTCTTGATTGTTATAGAATTCAAGGTACGATAATCAACATATAATCTTGACGCATTATCCTTATTTTTCATAAGAAGCATCGGGGCTACCCAAGGCTGTCCACTAGCACGAATGAATCCCTTGGTTGTGAGTTCTTTAATCATCTTGTCTAGGATCTCCAATTCTGACGGTGCCATTATGTAGACTCTCCCTGATATTGGTGCCATCCTTGGAATCAAATCAATGGTGAACTCTCTCTCTCTCTCTCTCTCTGGAGACATGCCTGAAAGCTCTTCGTGAAATACATTTGGAAATTCTTCGACTATTCTGGAAAACTGAACTGTTTCTGCTACTGACATCCACAAGATTGGTGGAGAAGGTTTTACTTTGCCTTTGGAAAAGGAAAACTCTTCTTCGTCGGGAATACCAAAAATAACCTTGCCAACATGGCAGTCTATTCTTGCGTATTGATCCTTCAACCAATCCACTCCTAGGCCCACATCATAGTCGGCCATCGAAAATTCTATTAATCTAGCGGGAAACTCTCTACCGCTAAGTACGATTTGACACGAGATAAAGACTTTATCTACTTCCACAAGACCGTTACCAGTAAGTATATTGAGCCTTACTGATAATGACTCGGGATCCAGTCCTATCCGTATTACGAATCGTATAGACAAAAATGAATGTGACGCATCCGAATAAAATAATACTGATACTGGAAAAGAGTTGACAAAAATGGTAGCTGCCACCACCTCACCTGATGCCAATTCTTCTGCCACGATCAGAGCCATAGCTTAACCCTGTCCCCTTAGTGCTGGTCCCCTTTGTTGGTGACCTCTCTACCTGTTCTGAATCTGAGCTTGGGCCTGAGCATATTGCTGCGGCCTCTGCTGCTGAAAGGCTTGTGCCTGAGACGGCAATAGCCTCGGAGGCTGGTACTGCGGCTGCACTGGTGTTGGACCCCTAACCGATGGACTAGTTAGGGTTGATGAAGATGAACTGGCTCTATACAGACAGGACCCTATCATGTGGTCCGGTGCTAAATAAGCCAAGCACAACCCCTGTGTCCTACAACCCAAGCACAAGCCCTGTGCCCTGTGACACTCTAAAACTACGTGCCCAGGATTCCAACAATGAGAGCAGCCGATTGCGGGAGATTGCTTCTGCTTCTGCTGTTGAGGATATATTAGAGTCGAGTGCTGAACCGACGAAACTTTGGTCGCCCTCCTGGGAGCTCCAATGGTCAAAGCCCTAGCTGTCGGGGGTGGTGCTGACAACTAAGATAACTGACCATGATACCACTTTCTTCCTCCAATTTGATCTACTATCCTCTGGGAGGTAATTCATGCCTCCTAGCTGCTCACAAAATAGTATCAAATGTCTGGTGCTCAAACTGCTCCACCGTTAGAATTATCTCAATATGGAGCCCTGCTGGAATCACTGTGCTCGGTCGAATTTGGTCGCCACTAAGGTGGGAGCAAACCGACTAAGCCTCAAAAACTTGGCCGCATATCCATCGACTGTCCTCCCCATCTGCTTTAGATTGCTAAATCTGGTCTGCAAATCATACCGAGCTACTGCATCAAAATACTTCGTCTGGAACTTGTCACTGAATACTGCCCACAAGACAGGCATCACCAAACCAACTGCTAGCATCGCCCACCAGCTGTGGGCTAAGTCCAATAACTGTAGGTGCATAATGGTCACCTTCGCTTCCTCTGGAATCTGAGCTGCCTCCAGAATAATTCCTATATCTTATAGCCAAGCATCGTCAACAATAGCATCTTCACAGCCGTCAAAGAAAGGAGGGTTCAGGTGCTTGAAGCTATTAACCGAATTGTTTCCTTGATAGCCAACTCTACCCATAGCATCTTATACTATCTGCGGAAAGACATCGCCCCGATGGTCTTGTGATGCAAGCAAGTCCCGGATGAGTCCCATCGAAAATCTATTGTCAGGCTCCGCAGGAGGGCTGGTTGAACTGGTGGCTCTGGATCCCCGGAATGCATGACTCGGGATGCTGCTCCAGTGTGCTGGGCTTGGTCCCTAGGTTGCTGCTGGTTCATTAGAGGTACTCCACCCGGCTGATCGATAGGACCCGAAACAATGCCACTGAAGAGTAACATGGAGAACAATAAGGAAGGTCCAAGATAGATCAATAATATAAGCATTTATCTGGTCAAGAATTAGGAAGATTCGAAATCACGAGTAGAGATGAAGGGCGAATGCTGATTGTGACATCTATTCATTAAAACCCTCACACATCTTGATTTACAAGACCTCCATGGGCCACGACTTAAAACGTGGCATGCCCCAGAACCAGAATACTAGAGAGCGGGTGACAGACACAGCCAGTTACGTACATTAAAGTACAACCAACCTCGCAATAGGGTTACGGCTGTCTAGATGTATGAGGGTTTATCTACAAGCCAACAGTCTCTTATGGTCAAGAACAAGCCTAGTGTCTCAATCTCAAGCAAGCAAATAATTGTTACAAGATATTAGATCATCAGACATATAAAGTAAGGCGTCCCAAACATTACATATTCAGATGATCATGATGTTAGTCATAAAAAATGTGAAGACTTGCAAGAGTTAAGTTTCAATGCGAGCTAACACTTGCTCGATGGCTAAACGCCTCAAAAGAATAATTTATAATAGAGTGGGAGAGAAAAATAAGAAAACACACTCGTTGCCGGGATTACGTCTGGTATTCACCATCTGGCTGGAAAGCAGGTAGATACTCGGGTGCTTCTCCAAAATCTAGCCATAGAAAACCAGCTGGGTCAGAACCGAGAAAGAGCAAGTGCCACAAGGAAGTCTCTACTTAGGAACTAAAACTAGCATATAATAACCAGATGAAATGATAAAAGAATATAATTAAATAACATGAAAGACAAGTTAAAGGGGCATGCTAGCTTGCATTTGAGAAACAAATGGTAGAATATAATTCCCATGTTAATCATGAGACAATCAATCAGACACGGCCAATCAAGTCCTACGAATTGCTAGCATTAGCTAACTAGGGTTATCACAGGCCTAATTACTATAAAGATGCAATTGAGATGTTCCCGCAGTCACAAGCCCTGCAGACTATCAAGTTTATCCAGGCAAGGGTTACAAGTGTTACAAGAGTTATCAAGATTACTGGTGTACTTTAGTGCTTACGATTCAAGAAGTGCAACACATGACTGTGTGATGGAAATGTTCCCTAATCATCGGCAGGCTGCAAGGCCATAGGTGTGCCAGGATAACATGATCACCTGTAACTGAAAAATCTCTCTATATGAACTACTTGATTAATCTAGTCATTAACCTAGTCAGATTCATTATGAATCCCTGACCGTGGTAACTAAAAATCTATGTCCTAGACATGATGTAAGATGAGACAGGTAGCTTGTATAGGCAAAATTAAGAAAATAAACCACGGTGTCAAGACAAGAGTTGTACTAGCAAGTCAGGATAGCTGCCGCAATAGCGATGAAGAGTATACATGTCATGTCAGGTTTACTTGTCATGTTAGGTTTACTTGTCATATCGAGAGTGCTTGTTAGGAGTGTGCCTCGACGGGCCACTATCAAGTTTATACATGTCATATCAAGTTTACTTGTCACTTGTCATAAGTGCGCCCCAACGGGCCACTATGATGTCATGTCGACACGGGGTCATGTTATCATATTCAAGTCAAGATCAATACTAGCAAGTCATACTCATGCTCAACAAGTTAAGTTAGGCCAAGTACAAGACACATGCAAGATCACAAGCATTTACAACAAGAACTAGAAGAACATGCATGAGGGTAAGGTCAAGGGGGTATCAAGGCAACCAAGTGGCGCTGGTCAGGTGGCGCCAGGGAGGTGACTGGTGGTGCCTAGTCAAGTGGCGCCAGGAAGGTGACAAGTGGCGACTAGCAAGTGAGAGTAACAGGTGGCGTGGGGCGCCAAGTAGGGTTGGGTGGCGCCAGGCCAAGTGGCACTGGGCCAGGGGTGGCACGGCACCAAGTGGCGAGCACGGAGAGATGGCACAGCACCAAGTGGTGCGCACTGATAGACGCGGCACCAAGTTGTATGCACTGATATGTACGACACCAGGTGGAGCACACAGATAGGTGCGACACCAAGTGACGCGCACGGATAGGTGCGACACAAATTGGCACACACGGATAGGCACAACGCTAAATAGCGCACGTACGACTGATATGGAATGACACCAAGTGGCTTGCACGCGACTGCTCATCTTCTCCAACAGACCGAGAGTTGTTCAAGGAACCCATAGCTTCAAAATGCCATAACTTCCTAAAAATAAGTCAGAATTGGGACTTCCAAGGGTCTAAACTGGGTAGAACGAGATTTCCTATTGCCTGGGACAACTATTTTTTTTAGGAAATACCAAGTTTTAATAGGTCAAAACCAAGAAAAAAAAGAAAATATCAAAACTTAGATCTACAAAAATATGTTAAATAAAACCAAAAATGCCAAGTCCTAAAGAGGCTTAGAATCAAGTAAAGAAGAAAATGGAACAAAGAAACTTGAGATCCATCATGAAGCAAGTTGCACTTGCCTAGAGCTTGGTAGGTGGGAGGAGTATTGGAGAAGAAGAAGGTTAATGAAAAATAATGGAGGAGAGAGAGAGAGGAGTTTGATATAAATACCAAACCTCTTCATCCCAAAACAAACTAAGCCAAGTTGAACCAAACCAAATCAAAATGACCCAAGTCAAGATTAAACTAAGACTAGGCTAAGCAAGATAAGTCAAATACTGGTCACCCGACAAAAGTCAAAAATTCGTACACGTATACTTTAAATACGTATAACAGAAAAAAGGGAATAACAAAACAACCCGTCTCAAATCGAGGTTCCTGAACTATGCCTTCGGGAAATGCAGGGCCAACCCCAGGTATCACTACAGATCCACCAATGGAAGCTGCTTCTTGATATGAAGCCATGAGCTCCAAAAATTGATGAGTCTCATAATCAAAGAAGACAGGCGAAGGAACCACCTGTTGCCGAACATTTGCAGCTGCTACAGCTGTTGGGTCCTCCTCAGAAAGACGATCCTCCTCTGACCTCTCCGACTTCTCCTTTGCCTACACCAGTAAAGCAAAGATAAGTGAAAAGTCATGGGTAAAAATTCAAATCAAAAGGAAACTGAAATATACATGTGAAGTCGATGCAACAGGCGGTACACTCTACCACAATGAAGCATGATGCTTGAGTGCTACTCATTTGATCTTCTTAGAAGAAGGAGGGTTCACCGCTGGGGAAGCTCAGCATTTCGACGCAGAATTCAGGGGCACTGGATCCTCCCATCGCCCCTGAGAAGTACTGGAATCATCCGAAGACCTACCCCCTACAGTTTCGGACTCTTGAGACATCCGTTGGGGCCTCTCAAACTTCATGCCTATAATAAAACTCTGCTCTCGGTCAAAACCCAATGAGATGTTATTCACCAAACAATAAAACTTTATAGTAGAATACAAGATGTGGGGCTCCCCATGCATCTCAGGGATTGTAAACGCTGCCCTAGTAAATCTAGCATTGTAGTAACCCCACGTGTGGGCGCCATCCAACAAGCTACCATCATAGCCAAGACAAGGGTTCGGATTATTCATTATAGTTCGGCTGTAGCAAAACTGTCGCGCAAAGTAGCTCAGCAGATGGGCTCCAGGTATACCTTGTTCTAACTCCGGTATACCAGGTGTGAAGGTCGAATGGATAACAACCAACAAAAAACACCAGTAGTTAGCTCGTCCCTTTCTCCAGCCCGGTCAAGCAGGTAATCACCTACCTGATGGCCATCGTAGAAAGGCGAAATCCTATTGAAAGCTATCCAAGTAGTTTAATGCCCGTCTATAAGCAGGGATACCATCATAAACCCACTTCACCTTGTGGTAGTTGTGCAAGATTGCGTCCCCCACTTTATGACCGTGTATGGTGGCAAAAATAATTAAACCAGTGTGATATAGCGCTAACCAGGCAATCAAATATTGGTAGGGCAGCTCCACTCGAAGAAATTTGTTGTCACACCCGTAATACTCTATTATCTTTTTCAAGATCTCCCGAAGGCCTCGAAGAGTCTTGCATACTATGGCAGAAAGAAAAGCAAAAGAATGCCCCAAGGCCAACCTTACAACCGATATAATTAGCTTCCTATTGAGCTACCCCACGGAGCCAGAGCCTCCAGGCACCACAGCCTTCCTCAACCACATCATTAGAAAGACATCTAACGCTGCTTTCCAACTCATGGCCGTCAAGTTTTGGCAGAAATGACTACGGACTATGGAGGTGGGCTTCCCCTCATCTTCCAACAGGGGAGCTAACACGCTCGTCTTCGCCATCATACCCTCTACCTCGACAGTAGTATATGCCTGGTTAGTGGTAAAGCGAACCGTTACAGACTCCAACGATTCCTCCATAAAGAAGTACTTTTTCCATGTATTAAAGTAAGGTTGACCCTTTAAGGAGTCCTCGTGCACACACACTTGATGATGGCAAAGCAATTTCGTGTACACAGCCATCATCTCAGGATACTTGCCTTCCAACCCCATGAGCTTATCCTGGCCAGGGGTATACTCCTCATACGGATGCTCACCCCAAGGCAATTTTGAAATGGCGAATATCTCATGGAGAGCCAATCCCATCTATCCACATGGCATCAAGAAAGTCCAGGGGTAGTGATTGTACAACTCTAGCAAAGCCAAGAACAAACACTGGTTGATGGAAATTCCATGCTCAGTAGCCTTTATGGCACCACGTAAGCCAGTAACACTCAGATCCTCCTTAAATGTGCTCAATACCCACCGGGTTAAGTCATCCCACTTTTTGTCAGAGTGAACCCAGCCCTCGACCTGGTAGGAGTCTGTCGGGTATGTACAACCGGCCACCAGTATCCTGTTGGCAAAGATAGAAGCCCCGAATGGATGCGTATCTGCAGTAAGATCGCTTAACCTATGAACAGGGAGCAGCACCCGCAAGGTATAGAATGCACCGCCCCGAGCGTACGTAAAAGAATCCCTCTCCTTTGAACTCTTGTTTACCATGAAGCGGCTCATGATTATACCCCGTTGACTACGAGTCAGATTCTACTCTATACACCGTATTTTGACAAAACAGGAAAAGACGGACAGCGGTAGGTGTCGGTCGATCGTCGGAACATATAAAGGAAGGCCATTGTTCTCAAAGTACCAAGCTATCTTGAGTACAAGGGGGTTCATCTCCTTTAAAGCCAACTAGTTGCCAAAAAGAAACTGAGGCTTTAACATCTCCGTACCGGCGTCAAGAGAGGGCGTCAGCCTACCCTGATCTAACATACGACAAAAATAACCCGGATGCAGCTCATGTATCTGATCCAGTCTCCCTTCTGGTTGATCTTCGGCGATCAACCTCCTAGCTGGCTCGACGAGCTCCTGGTCGACGTTTGTCCCTAGCTTACAGAAGGAGAAGTTGTAGAGAACCATATTGAATAAGGAGGTGGTCACAGAAACTACACAAAACGAGAACAGAAGTCTGAGATATGTTTGAGTGAAACAAATATCCGTGAGGGTACTACCTAGTAATACTGCATTTCAGCAAGCTAGCATCCGCACAGGTACTTCTTCGTAACACTACGCTTCAGCAAGGATGCTTCTTCGCAGATACTACTTAATAGAACTAGGTTTCAGCGATAGAGCTTCCGCGCAGGCATTTCATAATGAGCTTGCGCATCAGCAAAAACTTTAGCTCATCTTGCAGTCGTTATTTTATTAAAGTTACAACCATGTGCATCAGTTGGAAAGAGCTTCAGCACATCTACAGACACTCCACCGAAGGGCAAGTGTCCATGCACATCGGCAAGAGAAGCTTCAGCAAATCTACGAGATGATACTCCGAGGAGTAGACAATCATATATATCAGCAAAATGGAGGATCAAAGTTTATTACTTACGACAGGCAGCCGCACGTCGCTATGAGTTATGACACCGACGACCGGAGAGTCATCAACATCGACGGCCTCTGAAGCTGGCCGCTTTCCTCAAGCCTTCTTCATGCTCACTGTAGCCGCTTTAGGAGCTTTTGTGGTTCTCGATTTCTTGGGAGCCATGGCGGGAAAGCTAGGGTTGTAAGGAAGAAGAAAGCTCTGACGAAAAGCTTCTGTTGGAAGGAAAAAAGAAAGAAAGCTTTTCTCTCTCCGAGTAACCCCTACTTATAGGGTACATCCACGTAAGCAAAAGAAGACAAAACCCTTCATGTTCGAAGAGACTATTCGGATGACGTGGGAATTAAGAGTAGAGATCATGATGACCGTTCCCTAGAAACGAGGAGTTATGATCAACTTTTAATGAAACGACGACTCAATACATTTAATGCGGAAGGCTAAATGTGATGACAGCCTGTCAGCAAGCATGCTGGACATTTGTTTACAAAGGACAGGTGTCATGCTTCTGTTCAAAGTGTTTCGAGCTTGACTCAAGTTTGAAACACTTTGAAGGGTGTCTTGAAGCATGAAAAAAGTGCAGCTGTGACAAAAGCGCAGGGGTTAAACAGTCATTGCATACATCCTCGTAAAAGCGCAGGTATCCAAAAGCGCAGACAACAAACAAACGTCATAACAGACGTTAATTTTTTATTAAAATTATGTTTACAAAGATCTATTACAGATTCTTCATGATTACATATAAAGACTAAAACAACTAAAGTCCACAAGTGGGCAATCTTCAGAAAGTATGCAGCCCCCCAGACGCGCAGCTCGTCAAAGCGAATCACTTCCTCGTCAGAGTAAACCACTTCCTAGCAAGACGTGGAGGAACTCTAATATGGCTAATAAAGCCGTTATAGGTCCAAACAAGAATGTAGCTCCTGTTCGCCACTCTACTGCCCCTCTTGAGCAGGTCAGAGCACAACTTGTGGTGCTTTGGGTTGGCAATAAATCCAAACCCGATAGCTTGGACCTTGAAGACATCCAAGATGTTGATAAATTTTAAACTTCTTATGCCAGACACTCAAGTGCATCTCAAGATCCAGTAGTAGTTCTTCTACAAGGATATAGCTCCTTTGAACGAAGCGATCCACAACCAACAGTCGACTTGTACAAGGCCAACGGCCGTTTGAAGCCAAGTCAGGATTGAGCATGAAGGTGGAAATGCTAAGAGACAGTGTACGTAACTCCTCAGAAATGCTTCCCTTTATATAAGCTATGTGCGCTCCAACGCACATGCCACATGGCCTTTAGTCAAAGACTCCAAAATTAATAGGATGAAACTAGGATTCAACACAATGAATCTCATTTAACAGGTTCATTTGACTGAATCCTAGGCCACAATATTCTTGAATTCTCCAAATGACGGCAGAAACTAAAGAAGAGGACGATTGACTCATCCGTTAAAAGAGTAGTAATTACTCTTATGACTTCGACAAAACTAGCTCCTTCACACTCAGAAGCGCAACCACTTTGGTTCAGCTCAGAAGTACAGCTCCCTCGCTTCAACCCAAAAGCGTAGTGACTCGATTGCCTTAAGCACAAGTCTTCTCGTCGCCCTAAAGTACAGTAACTCCGTTGCTTGAAACATAGTCTCCTCATCGCCCAAAAGCGCAGTGACTCAGTTGTATTCAAAACGTAGTCTCCTCATCGCCCAAAAGTACGGTAACTTAGTAGTCTTCGAAACAAAGGCTCCTCATTACCCAAAAGCGCAGTGACTCTGTCGTCTTTGAAGCATAGTCTACTCGTCGACCCAAAGCACAGTGACTTCATCATCTTTAAAGCATAGTCTGCTCGTCGCCTAAAGCGTAGTGACTCTCTCGTCTTCGAAACATAGTCTCCACGTTGCCCAAAAGCGCAGGGACATCGAAGCCTCACCAGAGGTGTAGCTCGTATAGATGTGCAGTCCTATGAGGTGGCATTGTTCAACATAGCAAGTAGGGTACCAATATCATTTCAGATATTACCCCTTTCGATTTGTTTAAACCGTCGCTCTTACGATAGAACAAATTTTGATTCTGTTGATTAGAGTAATATCCTATCGGTTTGTTTAAACCACCACTCCCAAAGATAAGGACGGAGTTTGTTCCTATAGACAAGGGCCATATCCAATCAGATTGTTTAAACCAATGACCCCCTAAGATAAGGACAAAATTCAACTTCGGGGATAGGAACAAAATCTACTTGGGTTCATCCAATCAATATTAAATGTACGCCATATGTTGTTTATTCAATTATGTTGATAACTCCCCAAGATCTTGATAAAGAGAATCCCAACGTCCACCATGTGTCAGCTCTGCAACAGCCCTCACCAGACATCCACAAGATTCTCTTATGTCTCCACGTGCTGCATTCCTGCACAATCCTTATGAACATCATATATGTGATCGCCTATAAATAGAAGGAGTTTTCCTTTGATAAAGAGGCTTTGAAATCTTTAGTAAATTTGGTGTCCTCTTGATTGGAAACCAGAGTTCCAATCACAATCACTAGAAAGTTAGAGCAAGTTCAACTCGTCATCAGATCATCAACGGAGTAAAGGAGCTGCTGTAGTGCTCGATCCCGTCACACTTCTCCAAAATTTTTCTACTTAGATCTCATGTTTAGGAATCGATTGTACTCTTTTACACATTTAATATACAAAAAATTTGTATAAGCTTTTGTCATGGCAAACAGTGAGAGGTGTTGCGATCCTAGCGTCCTGCTGAATCGGACGAGAGGTGACAGACCTCTCGGTAGTATCCGCTGGACCGGAGCGATGTGATCTAGTCTCCGTCATCCTAAAGACAGATCAAACAAGGAAATCAATACTGAGCAGGAAACGATATTATCAAAGAAGGACAGTTTATCTCAAGGAAGGCAATTATCAAAAGAATTAAAAGATGGCAGAATTTAGATCGAAGTTTTTCCTAACTGTGATTGAGTACCTTATAACCTATTACTTATATCCTACTGCAGGTTGTAGAAATACTCTAGTTCGAGTACTACTACAAAACTGAGACAAGCTTAGAACCTGACCTGCATGGGCCACCACTAAAAACGTGTCATGACCCACACCCGGTAAAAGAATACGAGACCGTTGGTACGTCCAGCCTACGCTGCAGTGTCGGCGGTAGAACGATGTCCTAGGTCTCAACAACATCTAACATAATATAATGTAACTGTCCAATATATCTCTATAATCGGAGGACAATCTCAGAAGTTACATCTCAATCACAATATACTAAAGATGGATAACAGTACGATATAGAATAGATAGGAAATAACAAAGTACAATACAATCCAAAAATAGAAATAAGTTTAAGTGTTATCAACACCATACACATAGTATGAAATAATAATATAACAACAGTCAGTTGGAGACAAATCCAAATAAATATCGTAACAATCTAATCTAGGAATTACGAGTGTCTCTTCTAGGCTAGCTGGATCCTCCTGATGATCCAAGTCGCAAGTGTCATCTAGGTCTGCGCCATAGTTAGTGGTGCAGAAGTCCGCCAAGTTCTCTGTAAAAATTTATCAACATATCTAGTCAGGATTGGAACGAATACATAGCTCTGAAAGCAGTTTCAATGCATGGTAGGAAATATTGAACTAGCAATAGAATATAATATATGACGTGTTGTAAAGGAAGTACAGGAATACATGAGATATAGATAAGTAAAACGAGTACAGGAAAATAGAAAAGAGAATCTATGAATTGTAATAAATATAAGTGTTTCAGAGCACAAGATGGTTATGTGATTGGTTTAGGTTGAACATGATTATTCTACGGTAACTCGATTATACGTGAAGGCATAATCGACATATACATGATTATACTATAGGGATTTAATCACATAACCACTTGTACTCCTCCATCCCGATCAATACACAAGGATCCGATCAAGACACTTTACGTACATGATTGTTGTTTATACATGAAGCACATGTGAGAACATAAGAGTACATAAGAGCACACGAGAGTACATGAATAACACGAATACAAGGAGTACATGTGTACATGATAAAATACATGAACATGAAATACCCGATACACCCGATAAGGGGATAACATCTCATGACAAGATCCGTATAGTACTGGTCTGTGATAACAATGTGTCAGCATCATGTAAAGTAGTCTAGAGCCGAAAATATAGATACTATTATGATAAAAATAATCAGAGAATATACTCTCCTGATATCCTGAGCAACAGGTGTGTATCGGTGTCCGAATTGGAGTCACAGAGACATATGATGAGAATTACAGGTTACTAAGTGTTCTAAATTAAACAATAGTGTTATAAGCATGCAGCTTGGCCATTTCTAGGCCAGTAAAATAAATTTAGGTCAATACTAGTCAAATAATCTACTATTGGTCAAACTTGGTTTGTTCTAGCCTAATATAGGGTTTTGGCTAGTAGAATATTTAAGTGTGCTAAGTAATGTGGTACAAAAACCTTATCCTAAACATATATATATATATATATATATATATATATATATATATATATATATATATATGACAAAATATATATATATATATATATATATGACAAAAATGAGTATAGGTGGGAACTGCCCAATAGGACTGAACTAAAAGTTCATTGACTGAACTGAAAATATGGGTGAAACCCCACTGTTCTTAACAAATCTGAAGGGTGAAAACTAACACTCTATGGTATCAGTGAGATATGAGAATATGGGGGATTCGTATTCTGGACTAAGCTTTAAATGTGTATGAAATTGATACAACAGAGGTTAAGGACATGACATGTATGAATGCAGGGGACATAACTAAATCTAAAATGGACATGCAAAGTAATGCAAGGATGGTCAGATAATTTGAAAGAAAGAAAAGGCTTGTATGGCTAATAGCTAAGGTAAAGGGACTAAACAATTTAGTAAGGACTGAACCAACATGAAAGAAAAGGTTTCAGACTGACAATAACTGATGAAAGGAAAATACTCAAGGATCTGATATCACGTTCATATACTGAATGAGCATTCAATATAGGAAATAAATATGGACTAATGGCCATACTCCCTACTTTGAAATAACTAAACAAGGACACTAATGGAATGCTTAGTTTTGGATAATTTGGACATCAATTTGATGCAGGGCAACATAATAGAATATGGGACAAATAAAGATTGGACTTAGGGTTCTATTCAAAGGGAACAACCAAGGTTGGACATCCAAAACATATATCTGAACTCAAATACACTATGAGTATGTAGGACAGTACTCCATAATATGGAGATCTGAACAAATGGTCCTTTAGGGTCTGAACCCACATAACAAGGAAATAATTAGTGAGAGGTTCTGGAGACTGAACAAAAGCAATGTAGGGTCTGATATATATAAGCAGTAAATAAAAAATTAAGATGGATAGAACTACATATACAGTGAACATAAAATAGCCTACATAGGAGCATATGAATATAGGGGCTGATAAGAATGATCTAGCAATTGCTATATTACAACCATGATAATTAACTCATATCTGAACCAAACTCTGAACTTACACTCACTTACAAATAGGAATGAAAAGGGGTGGTTCTGAACAAAGGGAAAAGTGAAGTGGACATAAAGTATTAGTTCATTCTCAAACCTGGGACTGGATGATAACTCACGTTGCAAAAGCTCCATGAAGATCTAGATATTTGTAGGGGGACTGAATCAATAAAGTTTGTATCACGTACTTGAGCCTCCCTCCTCTGTATCTCAGTTACCAACTGAAACAAAATACAAGAGGTTCTGAATATACAAATATTAGTCATGGGTCTGATACTCAAAGATGCATCCCCAGGTAAGGCGAATTGATACCACAAATCTGTAGGATAGGGCAAAAGGCTTAGACTGAACCTAAACTAAGTAATTAAACACTAAGAGTATCCCCTGTCCTTCCATTAACAGAACAGTGATAAATAAATATTAATAGGGACAGGGCCTAAAGACTGAACAGTGATGCATTTTATGCAACGCCCCAGTCCCAAAATACGTAGGACTAGGAACGTAGACATGCCAGCTGTATTCATACGAAGTATACTCCAATATATGGAAGCTTCGTATAAATACATAAGCTGTAAAATACAGTAGAACTATAACTAATCTCATCCACACAGAATAAATGAATAAAAGATCATATAATAAAAATGAATTGTCTTGATACAATATGTTGGGCGGAGACAAATCTACTACCAACAAGATAAGGAAAAATACATGATAAAGAATAACTTTGGCGAGCGAAGCGAAGACAATCCAAGTGCAATCATCCTCGAAGAATAGCGATGAACACAACTAAAGCTAGAGCACCTGCGAAAGACAATAGCACACACCTGGCAAGACAACCAGGTCCTCAGAGGGACGTAACAAGACACATAATAGCATGCCATATAAACTGAATAAATATTGCTCAATAAATAAGTGAATCGAATTTATAACATGGTCCAATACGCACCTACTGAACGAGCGTACCATCCCCCCAACCAAACAAGGACAGGAGATGGTAAACTAATTCACGGCGACGTATCTTTCCATGCTAAGAATTCGATATGGTATCCGGACCCCAACAAGGTTCAATACCTTCTCATCGAAGTAGTAAGTCACACCTACAACCAAACAAGGACAAGATGTGACGAACTAATCTGCGACAAGTTATTGTTCCAAGCCACGATCAGATACAAGTACCCAAACCAAAAGTACTCGTACCTAACGGATAGGGTAGCCTACCATTCTAAGTGAAATATTGTTAAGAATAATCCTTCCTACGCATGGGCCCTGGCTGAATAGGATCGGCGTAGTCCCCCTTGGGCACCAGAGGCCCCATCAGGAAGAGCATGACATTTCGCAGAATCGTCAGTGGCCGTCAGTAATCATGGGTCATCAACCCCGTATCTCCAGCGGAGAGTCCGGGTCACAAGGGAAGTGCATCGAAGCCCATACGCTAAGGAATTGTCCTCCCCGTCCAATGCCTACTGTGTTGTATCCATAACACAAACCACTATAACCGCTAAGTCAAACTAGCATGCAACTTCTATTAGCGGTTATTCCTATCGTACGGCTTGTACGTACTGGTGGCCAGCCAATCACGCACTTTCGTGTTCTACATGCGACACACAACTTCGTGTTACAACGTGTCAAGGCCAACGAATGCAACACACATGGTGGTCCCTTAAATTTAGGTTTAATTTGTAAGAAAAATAATACATAGCAGGAAATATAAATGAACAGTTATGCCATGTATCACAGTTTATTTTGCATAAAAAAATAAGTAATGCATGAAATAAGAGCTAAAATAATTAAACAGCTAATGGCAAGGTGTCTTGCCTGGTAGGGCGCCCGGTGTGCTGCGATGATCAAGGTGGCACGATCTTCAACTTTGGTACAACAACTATACAAGGTGACCTCGGATGGTGGCACGGACAGTTCCATTGGGTCCAGAAGGGTCAATTTAGTTAGGGTTGGTAGGAGAAATGACATAATTGGTAGGAGGATAGGTATAATGGACTTAGTCTTGGACCGAGAGATAATCGAAGGAATAATATATATTCTATTTTTAGAAATTATTTATAATATTCGAAAACTAGATTTTATTAGTACATAAATTTTAGATAAAGTACCTACTTGAAAATAATATCAATTTAATCTAAAACTCCAAGTTTGTCAAATTACTATTTTTAGGTAGAAATCTATATTTTTGTTAGTTATAAATATTTTTAGATTAAAACTAAAATTTGCAAGATAGAAATTTTATAGTTCAAAGAGCAATAATTGAAATAACTTGTAATAACATTTTTCACAAATATATTACTATAATTATTCTATAAAATTTACCAAAAATATTACTATTATTTTAACAATGGCAAAATATTACAATACCCGTTTATGAGTTATACCTATATATTTATCAAATAGAACACCCAAAATAATAATAATAATAATAATAATAATAATAATAATAATAATAATAATAATAATAATAATAATAAAAGAAACTAATTGACCCAACAGACTTAAGCAAACTCAAAAATAAACAAAATAATTAATAGTAATAATAGTACTAGATAATGATAAAATAAAATACTTATAAGTTCTAAAGTAGATGTACTGATGCCATAGTTAATACAGAAAGGAAAGAAAACGAACACACCATTTCAATGAAACACCAAAACCCAAAGTAATAATATAAGAAACCTTTAAAGTACTAGGAGAGAGAAAACCCCTTGAGCCCTGCTCTTCCCTTCCTAGAGAAGAAGAAGCAACGTACCAAAAAGGAAGAGCAGCAGAATCGAGAGAACCATCGAGTGGGGAGCTGAGCCGGACGGGGAGGGAGAGAGAGGAGCGGAGTGAGAGGCGGTTTGGAAGCGAGCTCAGGCGGTGCGGTGGAGTCGCGCTGTTCCGGGCGGCGGGCGGAGCTAGGGCAAGCACGAATAAGAAGGAGGAAACTCGCCGGGGGCGCGGCTCCGGCGTGGTGGCTAAGGCGCGCACGGGGGTTCTCAGGCTACGGCGGACGAAGCAAAGAGGGACGGCGGATCGGTGGCGGAGAAACGACGGCGAAGGGCCGGAGGGAGTTGGTGTTCGGAGGAGAGGGGTTTCACAGAGGGCTGAAATTAGATCTGGGCGGCGGAGCAGTCGCGGAGGGGGCGGCGGACAACGGGGTACGGTGTCGAGGAGGCTCAGGGATCTCGCCGGCGGCGAGGGTTTCCAGGTGGAGGAGGGTGGCTGTTTGGCCGTGCTCGCCGCCATGGGTGGCTGACGCGACGAGGAAGGAGACCCCCATGACGGTGGCGGACCAAGCTTGTCGGGGCGGACGGTGAGGGTGGCCGACGAGCCGGAGGGGACGCCGGAGGAGCGAAGTCAGGCGGCGATTGCTCCGACGGAGCGGCACGGTCGGTGGTGAGGTAAGCGGTAGTGGCGGGGGTGTTTGTTTTTATTGGTTTTTTTTCCTTTTTCCTTCTGGAGTTTCTGGCTGGTGGCGACGAACGGTGGGGTAGGCGAAGTCGGCGACCGAGATGGCCGTGATGACGGTGACGGTGTGGGTGGCTCTGCCTTGTGGCAGTGCTGGGTCTTGGGGACGGGGTGGCAGCGGGCACAGTGGCGCCGGTGATGGTGGTCGTGGTTGTGGTTATCGGTTGCGGCGGAGGCTTGTCTGGGATGGTGGTGGTGAGTTCCAGGAGGTGTGGCGGTCGGGTGAAGGGCTGATGCCGCGGTGGTGCGAGGCTGAGGTTGGCCGATTAATTGGGACGGTGTCGGGTGGTGTACAAGCTGGAGACGGGGAGGACAGGAAACGGTTGAGTAGGCGGGGCTCGGTTGTGTGGTTTTGTCGGGTGGCTCGGCTGGTCGGGTCGGACAGAAGGGGGTGAGCGTGGAGGAGACGGCCAAGGCCGAGGAGGCAGCTTTACTACGGCTAGGGTTAGGGTTAGGATTGCTAGAGTAGGAATTGGGTTTGGATGAATCGTGTCGGAGTTGTCGACACGAAAAATAAATGTATTTGTAATGGATGGAATAAGAATTTGGGACGTGGAATACGGACACGAGGCACTGCACTTATAGAAATTTTGTGGAGTAATTATGGCTTGTGAAGAACAATGGAGGAGTACCTGCCTATTTATAGGATATGGGAATTCCCATTAAGATTAGGATTTGGATATTTAAAACCCAATTTAGATATATCCTAATTTAGTTTGAAAGCAATCAAATCCAAATCAAATCTATATCCAAATCTAATTTCAAATTAAATACCTAATTTAAATCAATTTAAATTTCAGTTTAAATCAAATCAATAAATCAAATTCTAATATGGATATCTATTTAAATAAATCCAAAAATCAAATCATGATTTAAATGGCCAAAATAACTTCCAAATATATTTTTCAAAATACCAATAATAATAATTTCAAAAATAGTAAATATTTTTAAATATCTTTTTGAATAATAAAATATTAATATTAATAAATCTCAAAAATTAAAATTTTATTTATGATAGACCAATAAATAATTACGATATATATGTATGCAAAAATATTCTTTACATAATTATGCTTTTCTAGTATACGAAAATATTATTTATTATTAATAACTTTTACAAGTTAGAAATAATAGCAAAACTATTTATTATAATATTTGAAACTATAAAATAATAAATAAAATATTTTTCTAAAATATGTACGCTCGCACATCTTCGCACTCGTCGAGCAAAAATAAGATTTCGTGCGCGACGTAAAATACGACTACGCGACGTAAAATACAAATTTTTAAATCCGTACAAATATTAATAAAAAAATAATTAGTAGAAATTTAGGGGTTTTACATCCTACCCAACTTAAAAGAATTTCGTCCTCGAAATTAAGAATTAGCAGGGGGGTGAGAAGACACAAGGGGTATCGATGGGGAACAATCAATAACAAAAATCTTGTCGTAAGAAATTGCGATCTAGATCATAGGAAAATAATACGATACGGTCGGAATGAATGAGGGTCATGATTTAGAGAACGAAATAGATTTGCTTTAATTAAGCGATTAGAGGGTCATGACAGTAATTATAGGGCCGAGAAAAGGATGAGTAGTCTAGGATGGAGAAATAGCAATATCGAGTGATAATGGTCATAGTCGATAGGAAGGCTAGAGGAAGTTCTAGTATAACGCCTTCGTCCTTCTAAAATAGGTGAAGGCGAAAGCAATATAGAGTTCGAAGGAGATGTTATTGAATACGAATACGTGATTCAAGAACGATCGAATAATTTCAAAGGAATTGTCAAGGCAGTCGTGGATGGGATTCTAGAGGACAAGTCTAGCTATGTCCCCATTCACGTAGAATAATAAACAAAAGCGAACCAAAGTGTACTTGGTTGATCAGACCTTTATGCACCGGTTCTGATTAGACAATATGTTAGTGGGAGCTCTTCCAATAACATACGTCTCGAACAAGCTTGACAAAAAGATAAGCTTGCAAAACTAGGCTACATTAGCATCATTAGTCTAGATAGTAAAAATATAGGCACGAGATTAAGATTAAAATAAGAACAAATATGAATAGTCTAAGAGTTATAAGGATCTAAGTCTTGTTTATTCCTATAGAATCATTCTACGGTTTTATTGACTAAGGCTTGGTCGACCAATGAGTTAAATTCCTCTAGTCTCTATGGTCTAGTTAATACTATTGGTATTTCCTTAATGGTCAATGGTGTGTCAAGTCGTGGGGTATTCTACTCAACTTAAAAGAATTAAACTAATGGTGTTTTGGGACAATTAACTAGTAGGGTCAATTCTCTAGCAAGCACGGAGGGAAGATAAGAATAGGGATGGAAGGAAGCAAGCAAGATGCAATTGATGAGTCAAACGGTAGATAAAATCAAGGAAAGAGGTCAAGTATGTGGATGAGATCCTAGACTTCTAATCCTATACGCAGGCTTGTTTGGTACGGTAAAGTAACCAAACAATTTATCTTGACCTGCATGGGCCACCACAAAAACATGTAACGCCCCAGTCCCAAAATACGTAGGACTAGGAACGTAGACATGCCAGCTGTATTCATACGAAGTATACTCCAATATATGGAAGTCTCGTATAAATACATAAGCTGTAAAATGCAGTAGAACCATAACTAATCTTATCCACACAGAATAAATGAATAAAAGATCATATAATGAAAATGAATTGTCTTGATACAATATGTTGGGCGGAGACAAATCCACTACCAACAAGATAAGGAAAAATACATGAGAAAGAATAACTTTGGCGAGCGAAGCGAAGACGATCCAAGTGCAATCATCCTCGAAGAATAGCGATGAGCACAACTAAAGCTAGAGCACCTACGAAAGACAATAGCACACACCTGGCAAGACAACCAGGTCCTCAGAGGGACGTAACAAGACACATAATAGCATGCCATATAAACTGAATAAATATTGCTCAATAAATAAGTGAATCGAATTTATAACATGGTCCAATACGCACCTACTGAACGAGCGTACCATTCCCCCAACCAAACAAGGACAGGAGATGGTAAACTAATTCACGGCGACGTATCTTTCCATGCTAAGAATTCGATATGGTATCCGGACCCCAACAAGGTTCAATACCTTCTCATCGAAGTAGTAAGTCACACCTACAACCAAACAAGGACAAGATGTGACGAACTAATCCGCGACAAGTTATTGTTCCAAGCCATGGTCAGATACAAGTATCCAAACCAAAAGTACTCGTACCTAACGGATAGGGTAGCCTACCATTCTAAGTGAAATATTGTTAAGAACAATCCTTCCTACACATGGGCCCTGGCTGAATAGGATCGGCGTAGTCCCCCTTGGGCACCAGAGGCCCCATCAGGAAGAGCATGACGTTCCGCAGAATCGTCAGTGGCCGTCAGTAATCATGGGTCATCAACCCCGTATCTCCAGCGGAGAGTCCGGGTCACAAGGGAAGTGCATCGAAGCCCATACGCTAAGGAATTGTCCTTTCCGCCCAATGCCTACTGTGTTGTATCCACAACACAAACCACTATAACCGCTAAGTCAAACTAGCATGCAACTTCTATTAGCGGTTATTCCTATCGCACGGCTTGTACGTACTGGTGGCCAGCCAATCACGCACTTCCGTGTTCTACATGCGACACACAACTTCGTGTTACAACGTGTCAAGGCCAATGAATGCAACACACATGGTGGTCCCTTAAATCTAGGTTTTATTTGTAAGAAAAATAATACACAGCAGAAAATATAAATAAACAGTTATGCCATGTATCACAGTTTATTTTGCATAAAGAAAATAAGTAATGCATGAAATATAAGCTAAAATAATTAAACAGCTAATGGCAAGGTGTCTTGCCTGGTAGGGCACCTGGTGTGCTGCGATGATCAAGGTGGCACGATCTGCAACTTTGGTGCAACAACTATACAATGTGACCTCGGATGGTGGCACGGACAGTTCCATTGGGTCCAGAAGGGTCAATTTAGTTAGGGTCGGTAGGAGAAATGACAGAATTGGTAGGAGGATAGGTATAATGGACTTAGTCTTGGACCGAGAGATAATCGAAGGAATAATATATATTCTATTTTTAGAAATTATTTATAATATTCAAAAACTAGATTTTATTAGTACCTAAATTTTAGATAAAGTACCTACTTGAAAATAATATCAATTTAATCTAAAACTCCAAGTTTGTCAAATTTCTATTTTTAGGTAGAAATCTATATTTTTGTTAGTTACAAATATTTTTAGATTAAAACTAAAATTTGCAAGATAGAATTTTTATAGTTCAAAGAGCAATAATTGAAATAACTTGTAATAACATTTTTCACAAATATATTACTATAATTATTTTATAAAATTTACCAAAAATATTACTATTATTTTAACAATGGCAAAATATTACAATACCCGTTTATGAGTTATACCTATATATTTATCAAATAGAACACCCAAAATAATAATAATAATAATAATAATAATAATAATAATAATAATAATAATAATAATAATAATAATAATAATAAAAGAAACTAATTGACCCAACAGACTTAAGCAAACTCAAAAATAAACAAAATAATTAATAGTAATAATAGTACTAGATAATGATAAAATAAAATACTTATAAGTTCTAAAGTAGATGTACTGATGCCATAGTTAATACAGAAAGGAAAGAAAACGAACACACCATTTCAATGAAACACCAAAACCCAAAGTAATAATATAAGAAACCTTTAAAGTACTAGGAGAGAGAAAACCCCTTGAGCCCTGCTCTTCCCTTCCTAGAGAAGAAGAAGCAACGTACCAAAAAGGAAGAGCAGCAGAATCGAGAGAACCATCGAGTGGGGAGCTGAGCCGGACGAGGAGGGAGAGAGAGGAGCAGAGTGAGAGGCGGTTTGGAAGCGAGCTCAGGCGGTGCGGTGGAGTCGCGCTGCTCCGGGCGACAGTCGTAGCTAGGGCAAGCGCGAGTAAGAAGGAGGAAACTCGTCGGGGGCGCGGCTCCGGTGTGATGGCTAAGGCGCGCACGGGGGTTCTCAGGCTACGACGGAGGAAGCGAAGAGGGACGGCAGATCGGTGGCGGAGAAACGGCGGCGAAGGACCGGAAGGAGTTGGTGTTCGGAGGAAAAGGGTTTCACAGAGGGCTGAAGGGAGATCTGGGAGGCGGAGCAGACGCGGAGGGGGCGGCGGACAACGGGGTACGGTGTCGAGGAGGCTCAGGGATCTCGTCGGCGGCAAGGGTTTCCAGGCGGAGGAGGGTGGCTGTTTGGCCGTGCTCGCCGCCATGGGCGGCTGACGCGACGAGGAAGGAGACCCCCGTGACAGTGGCGGACCAAGCTCGTCGGGGCGGACGGTGAGGGTGGCCGGCGAGCCGGAGGGGACGCCGGAGGAGCGAAGTCGGGCGACGATTGCTCCGGCGGAGTGGCACGGTCGGTGGTGAGGTAAGCAGTGGTGGCGGGGGTGTTTGTTTTTATTGGTTTTTTTTCCTTTTTCCTTCTGGAGTTTTTGGGTGGTGGCGACGAACGGTGGGGTAGGCGAAGTCGGCGGCCGAGATGGCCGTGACGACGGTGACGGTGTGGGTGGCTCTGTCTTGTGGCAGTGCTGGGTCTTGGGGACGGGGTGGCACCAGGCGTAGTGGCACCGGTGATGGTGGTCCAGGTGGTGGTTATCAGTTGCGGCGGAGGCTTGTCTGGGATGGTGGTGGTGAGTTCCAGGAGGTGTGGCGGTCGGGTGAAGGGCTGATGCCGCGGTGGTGTGAGGCTGAGGTTGGCCGATTAATTGGGACGGTGTTGGATGGTGTACAAGCTGGAGACGGGGAGGGCAGAAAACGGTGGAGTAGGCGGGGCTCGGTTGTGTGGTTTTGCCGGGTGGCTCGGCTGGTCGGGTCGGACAGAAGGGGGTGAGCGTGGAAGAGACAGCCAAGGCCGAGGAGGCAGCTTTACTACGGCTAGGGTTAGGGTTAGGATTGCTAGAGTAGGAATTGGGTTTGGATGAATCGTGTCGGAGTTGTCGACACGGAAAATAAATGTATTTGTAATGGATGGAATAAGAATTTGGGACGTGGAACACGGACACGAGGCACTGCACTTATGGAAATTTTGTGGAGTAATTATGGCTTGTGAAGAACAATAGAGGAGTACCTGCCTATTCATAGGATGTGGGAAGTCCCATTAAGATTAGGATTTGGATATTTAAAACCCAATTTAGATATATCCTAATTTAGTTTGAAAGCAATCAAATCCAAATCAAATCTATATCCAAATCTAATTTCAAATTAAATATCTAATTTAAATCAATTTAAATTTCAGTTAAATCAAATCAATAAATCAAATTCTAATATGGATATCTATTTAAATAAATCCAAAAATCAAATCATGATTTAAATGGCCAAAATAACTTCCAAATATATTTTTCAAAATACCAATAATAATAATTTTGAAAATAATAAATATTTTTAAATATCTTTTTGAATAATAAAATATTAATATTAATAAATCTCGAAAATTAAAATTTTATTTAAGATAGACCAATAAATAATTACGATATATATGTATGCAAAAATATTCTTTACATAATTATGCTTTTCTAGTATACGAAAATATTATTTTTTACAAGTTAGAAATGATAGCAAAACTATTTATTATATTATTTGAAACTATAAAATAATAAATAAAATATTTTTCTAAAATATGTACTCTCGCACATCTTCGCACTCGTCGAGCAAAAATAAGATTTCGTGCGCGACGTAAAATACGACTACGCGACGTAAAATACAAAATTTTAAATCCGTACAAATATTAATAAAAAAATAATTAGTCAAAATTTAGGGGTTTTATATTTTATATGGGAGGGATCATTATTCTGGACTTGATTAAAGGGTGAGGACAGCACATTCCAAATGAATGTACCCATTTTGTAGTGAACAAATATTAACTGAACAAAGAGAAATGGACAAAACAGATAATATAGATGGTCACATGAACTTTCAGAACACAGAACAGGACATACACTATATATTATAACCCCCAATCCAATGGTACATCCCCAAAACCTTCTCAAATCATATCCAAATTTTTAGACTAACATAATATATATATATATATTTTTTTTAACATAATATATATATTTATATTTATATATATATATATATATATATATATATATAACATGGCAAAACAAATCCATATCGACATCTAAAAACTAAAATTAGGCCATCAATGCTCTAATGGTCATTTCATCAAACATTTGGTGTGCGTATTTGATACGGTGCGATACGCCCTTGATACGCACCCTAAATGGATCCAAACATGACCCAAGGCATACCTAAAGTAATGAGGGTCCTAAATGAATGCATCTACACTAATGAAAGGGAAATTAGAGGGTTTAGAGGGCTCTTACCATGAACAAATCCTAGATTTAGATCTCCTCCCTGCTCCAAGGGCCAAATTACTCTAAATGCGCCCAAGCTAGCCAATAGAGGCTTCTCCTCTTAAAGGGTAAGAGATTGCAATTGGTTTGAGGGAATTTGGACTTAATTTGGAAGATGGAGGAAATTTGGGGAAGAACAACTAATTTAGGGTTAGGGTTTCAATGAAAGAGGGAAGAAGGAGGAATGTTTACTATTAATAGCAAGGAGGAGCCTAGTATGGCCGGCCAAGTATGTGGGCTGGGGTTTAGGATAGGTACAATGCCTAAAAGGCCTTCCTATTTGTTATGTCAAGCCCTTTAAGGAAAGGCCCATTATAACTTATTGTTTTTGGCAATTTCTAATTAATTCCTTGGTTAGATTTGAAGCTAACTAACTAAAATAGAAATGAATCTAAGGTTGTCCAATATCACTAAGTCTTCTTTGGCCATGACTAACATCTAATTAATGTGGTTCTAAGGTTAAACCAAAACATTATCACTAACACAATTCATTAATTAATGATATCTAAAATAATCAAATTTTACAAATTACCAAAATACCCATATTCTAGAATATGGTAGTGACACTGCTAACACTTAGTTTTAACACTATTTATCATTTAGAACTTGTTGGTAGGCTTTGGATTAGTTTTGGATAGGTTTGGGGTGTGTATCATGAGCTTATCCTATCATATCGCTAGTGTGCACCCCCATGTGTTTGTTAGAATGCCTATTGGTCTAATTTAGCTCTATTCAATTTTGTACACATAATTAGGTATTCATGGTAAGTTACTATATATATAAATAAATGTTTATGTGTATATATATATGTGTGTGTGTGTGTGTGTGTTTGTGTGTGTGTGTGTGTGTGTGTGTTGTGTGGAGATTAATATATTAGTTAAATTTGTGCAAGAGGTATCTTGAGAGTGTGTTAGTTAATTTGATAATTGGTAGTACATGGATAGGTAGTGATTAGTGAGAGATGAAAGGGTAGACAGAAAATGTGAGATAGGGGCAGCTTTGTGCAGGTATGTGTGTGAATTTATAAATACACATATATACAAGCGTGTTGTGTCGAGGGTGTCATAAGTATGTGTGTTAGTGTCACAGGTAGGGAGAAAACAACAGGACAAGAAGAGTGCATTTACATACACATGTTATGTGTGTGATAGTAGGCAATGTGCCTATAGGTGATATATGCATAGGTGTTTGTGTAAATGTTCCTATGAGTAGAGAAGAGTGGGGGGCTTCCTGCGATCTTTTGCAGCAGTAACTACCTGCTGCTATAGGAAGCATAGGAGCAGTAGCTCCTTAGCAGTGCACACCTGTGCGCCTATTGCACAGGCATGATCCTTAGGGGGCAGGGGATACACCATAGGTGTAGGCAAGTAGCACTGCTTGAGAGGGAGGGGTTGTAGGACCCTATACATAGATTATATGCTATGGAAAGTAGTGCACAAGTGCACTTGTGTGTGTTCTTTTGTGTGTGCTTAATGTGTATGTGTGGTCTGTGATGGGGGTGTTATGGGTTTAGGCGAGTGTGTGAGAGCAGAAATTTGGTTACCTGTAGACTGTTACTATTCTGAAACAGTTGCAGCAACAACAATTGCTGTGTGCAACGTGTGTGTGTGACAGATGAGGTTATGTGTGTGTGTGTGTGTGTGTGTGTGTGTGTGTGTATGTATGTGTGTGTGTGTGTGACTAGTATCCTAGATGAGAAAGTATATGCCTAAAAGGGTCTTCCATGTATAGATGTAAATAGGTGAAGAGGGAGTGAGGGTTAAGAGTGATGGATGTGCGTTGGTGTTGGTGAGTGTAGTAAGTATAAGTGTCCTGTGTAAGTGAATAGGTAGAGGGAATGTGTGTGACAGGTTGTGTGTATGCATGATTGTGATGGAGTGTGCATAGAGTGTAAGTGAATAGAGAGTGTCATGAGAGGGTGAGTGACCTGCTGTTGGCACTGTACAACATTGTGCAGTAGGCAGGTGAGGGTTTACACAGGTCAAGGGGGATAGAGGCAGTGTAATGTGCAGCTGGGAGATATACTAGTCAAGACATGTGCACAAGTGCACCGGTATTAGGGATTTCTCCCTGGCATCAAGACCAAGAATACCTGCTTGAGCCTACACTACAGTGAATAGGGGGAGGCAGACCCCTAGCTGGGCTTGTTTTAGCTTGCGTAGACCTATTTTGGGTCTGCACAACAGGGTATATGCCTGGGGTGCACTACAAGTGCAGTTGATCATAGGCAGGGCCTTGGCCTATTTTATGTAGGCAAGGGTATGTACTTGCTAGAAAATAGGGTGAGGGATTAGTGCTTTTGTCTTTGCACAAGTGTGCATAGGAGTGGGTAATTTAGGGCTTTCTGCAGGCAGCAGGTTAGCCTGCCTACGCAAGAACTTCCTGCACACATGCATTTGCATGTGCACACACAGTTCGGCAGGAAGCAAGGCCTCATCTTTACAGTAGTAGGAAGGGCCATGTATGGCCTTACACTATTTTGATAGTGCGGTACAAGTGTGTGTTTGTGTTGTATAAGAAAGTGTATGTTGTGAGTGTGTATGTAAAATATATGTGTACACATATATGTGATAGAAGGTATGTTGAAGCATAAAAAAAACTAGAAGAGGCACATAAATGTCATGTGCTTAAAAATATGACATTTCTAAGTGAATGATTATTAACTAAAGACTTAGAATTTTAGAAGGACATATTGTCCAAAGTTAGGCCAGAAAGACACATGGTCTTTTCATACACATGATCCGTTTTTGTCTCTTGTATGAAAAGATAGACTTCGGGCAGTGTGTAGTGTACAGAGTATGAAGAAGATTTTAGTGATTTAATCATCCCTATTATTATACTTAGCCAGCTGTGAAGGAAGCAATTATATGAGTCTACATCCGGGTTTGTGTTTTGAAGTAAGCAATTGGAGAACCTATGCGTTCAAGTATCGACTGACACATAGTTATTCAAAGAAAAGCTACCTCTTGTAGTAAGCAACCAAATGCTATGTGTCTAATAGTATTTGACGCATAGTTGATCATCATCAAACAAATCGTGTGCTGACATGGCAGTGTTTCGTGCATCACGTCTTAAAACACATGGTAAGCTATACATGATTCTCGAGCATGTTTAATCCCCACTATCCCCTATGGCTCATGCGCCTAATCAATTTTATGCTTCTCTAAGGCAGAAGACAGTGTATTTTTGCACATACGCACATGGCTATTCCCGTGAAGAGAATATATAAATAGAGGATAGTTTTTTCCTCGCACAAGGACATACACACACAGGTACAGAGCACACGCATAAGGAAAGACTCCAGTATCTTTGCTAAGAACTTTCAGAGAGAAAGAGAGTGCTTTTAGTAATAAAGTTTCCCTTACTACAGAGAATTCATCAACGACCATACTTCAACAACAACTGCATCGGATCATCAAAGGAGTAAAGAAGGCGAAGTAGACTTAATCTCCATTGCCCCAATCCCCATATTTTTATTGTACTTGGAATTCTTGTTTAAGATTCTTGTTGAAACAAAAATGATGACTCTATTAGGGACGACTGTCTCCACCAACGAGAAAGTGGTAGAGCAATCCGATGTGACCAAGTTAGGTTCAGTTAAAAAAATATTGGTTGTGTAGTTAGACCAACAAGCATATGAAGGGATGATGTCGGACAAAGACTATTTCGACGACCAAGAGGCAGAAGTTCAAGTGTGTTCATAAGGCTTGGATCTCGAAGTCTTTCCATGCTTTTTTTAACGCCTCTGATGGCAAAGGGAAAACCTAGCCACTGTGGGCCTGATTGACAGTTCGGAGGCGCATGGACCATTATCAGCCACAACACTGTCTAAGGATATTCCTACTGTTCAGATGCTTGTGACATACCATGCGTCTAGAAGAGGCTCTATCAATGGGCCATCAACTAAGCCTTGTGCTTCTCACGGGAACAAGAACACCAAGAAGGCGCATTCTAATCATGCATCTGTAAATAAAGCTAACACTTGTAACAGAGCCCTTCACTCCAATATGGTCAAAAATAATGTACAACTTTTGAATTTTGGCAGAAGAAAACACTACGATGCTAAGAATTCAAATGTTAGATCCTCTGCCTCACACTTGGTGAATCGAGTTGAGAGTTCTGTTTTAATATAGAACTCTAGACGCATAAATTGTTGGCCCATTGGTCATATGGTCAAACTGATTTTAATAATTGATCAAACTCTGTCTCGATATATGAAGCTAGTCAAGATGTATCGAACTCTTGGACATGAACAAGAATATCTATCTACACAGTTCAAGACCGAAGCTATGTTTGCCTGTTCGAGTCTGTATTTATTCAAGCAATGTATTTTTTATTTTATTGAGTCTAGGAATACGTTGTACACCGAGTCGTACTGGCAAATAGGCTATTCCAAAATATTTTCAAAATACTTTTAAAATATCCTTTGTTTTGAAAAACATTCATTTAAACAAAAGCTTCAAAAAGGTTTTCAAAAAGGTTTTTAAAAATCATCAAAAACTAATTTTTAAAACCTAACATAACCTTGACAGAACTCGGCCAGAGTTCGGCCAGAGTTCGGTTGGTGGCCATTTGATTTTTGAATTCTTCTGAACTTGGTCCTCCTGCAGTTGCGGATTTGACCGAGATTTCCTCATAGAGTTCTGTCCGAATTCTGTCCAAATTCTGCCAGAATTCTGTCTTTGGAACTCCTATAAATAGAGAAGGATTTTGATCATTTTAACTCACTCATTCACTTTCAATCTTCTCTCTATCTAAAGCTTTCAATCTTCCAAAGAGTTTTCTTGAGCTTTAAATTTCAGATCCCAAGCCAATTACCATCCTCTAGTCGATTTGCTAATGTGGTACGGTCTAGAAGTTTCTGGAAGATTGTAATCAGAAGGCTTGATTGAAGAATACCTCTTCATATTTGAAGTTGGACGAGTTCTTCGTATCAAAGCTCGCGTTGTAGAAGTTGCAAGGACTTCGAAAGAAAACTTGCGGTTTTGCCAATAGTGGATTCAACTGGTAGCAAGAGTTCTACCGACTGGACTAGTCCTCAACAGAGGGAAACCAGTATACATCGCTGTCTTTGAGTTTGCTTTCTTATCTCTGCCTTTACATTACTTAATTATGATTATTATTCTGTGATCTTGCTGCTAATATTTTAATTAGCAATATTTCGCTGCCAACTCTATTCACCCCCCTCTAGAGTATTATGCTTTACGATTTCGTTCCTACAATTGGTATCAAAGCGGGTGTTACAGGTAAAGCAAGATAACATTGCAATTATTTATTTATTTAATTTATTGTTATATAGATCACAGTACAACACATGGCAACTGTAAAATTCACAAGTGAAGGCCAGGCCACAAACAGACCTCCACTGTTTGATGGTACGAACTATACCTATTGGAAAACACGGATGACTTTCTTCTTGAAATCACTTGACCTTGATTTATGGTCTATTTTCATTGATGGCTATCAAAAGCCACCTCGTATAAATGTTGATGGGGTTTTAGTTGAAAAACCCCATAGCAGATATACAGAGGAGGAAAAAAAAAATACCAGTCTTGACGCACATTGTCACCCTCATTTTTTCGTATTTCCCGTATTTCGTATTTATACTCGTTTCTGGATTTTTGGCATGTATTTTTATTTTTCTCAACTTGTGGAAATTCGGTATTTCTCGTATTTTGGGTTTTGACATGGCTCGGTTTTAATTGGTTTGGGTTGGTTTGGTTTAATGTGTATTGGAACACCTTAGCCTATGCTCCACCCTCAACTCACCACATCCCACCCTCATTAAAAACTCTACCAACACTCTCTCTCTTCATTACTTCCTCCATTAATTTTTTCTTCTTCTTCCTCTACCCAACTCTCCACACCCATAGGCAAGTGCAACTTGCTTGTACAAGAGAGCCTATTTTATTGTTCCATTAGCTTCTCCTCAAGTTTTTAAGACACATTAGAACTTGTCATTTTCTATTTTGACGCTTTAAATCTTGTAGATCTAGAAATTAGTTATTTTCGGATTTGGTGGTTTTGATCTATAAAACTTCTTTGTTTTCAAATTTTGATGGTTCCATGTGGTGGGAAATTTTCTTCTACCCAATTTTGACCTTTGAAAAGTTGTATTTGGACTTGTTTTGACCAAGTTATGAACTTTGAAGCTTTGGGTTTAACCATGGAGTTCTTGCTGGTTTGGAGAAGATAGTGAGCAGTGTGCCGAGCTTTTTAGCTTACGCCACTGAGCTGTGCGCGCTCTTTAGCGCAGCATACGCAGACTTGGGTATGCTTCCTGTTGGAAGCGTGTCTCTTGCGTACGCAGACTTGGGTACGCTTCCTGTTGGAAGCGTGTCTCTTGCGTACGCAGACTTGGGTACGCTTCCTATTGGAAGCGTGTCTCTTGCGTACGCAGACTTGGGTACGCTTTCTGTTGGAAGCGTGTCTCTTGCGTACTCATACTTGAGCGTGCCCTAGCCTGAGCGTACGCAGACTTGAGCGTGCCCTGGCCTGAGCGTACGCAGACTTGAGCGTGCCCTAGCCTGAGCGTACGCAGACTTGAGCGTGCCCTGGCCTGAGCGTACGCAGACTTGAGCGTGTCCTGGCCTGATGTAGTGCCCCGAAATTCGTGATACATATTTTATACGTGATCGTATTTCTGACCAGTATTTTTTATTTTTCTTGGCCAGTTAAGTTGTGGTATATTTCATACTTAGCATTGTAGTTTAATTGTCCTTTATCATTCCTGGATTAATTCTGATTAATGGAGCTTGGTTTTATTTGGATAGGAATTGGATTGGTTTGGTTTATTATGCATTGGACCATCTTAGCTAACCTCCACCCTCAACACAACTTATCCTCCCCCATTAAAATCCCTACCTAACACTCTCTCTCCTCATTATTTTCCTCCATTAATTCTTCTTCTTCTTCCTCCACACAACTCTCCAACCCATTAGGCAAGTGCACCTTGCCACCACATGAGAACCACTTTTTATTTGTCCATTAGCTAGATTAGGCCATGGAGATCAACATTAGAACTTGACATTTTGTGATTTGGAGTTTCCATTGTTCTAGATCTAGGTTTTAACTATTTTCGGATTTATATAGTTTTGATCTATTTTGGTTGGATTTTTGTGGGTTTTGATGCTTCTATATGGAAGAGAATTCAATTTTACTCAAGTTAGAACTTTGAAAATCTAGATTTGGCTTTGATTTGACAAAGATATAAAAATTTGAATTTTTGGTATTCTTGGTGTTCTTCTCGGCCTGGAGTAGCAGCCTGCAGCCTGTGCTCTTTAGCGCGGTGCTGGATTGCGCATCCCCCTCGGCCAGCGCTCTTTAGCGCAGCGTCGACCGCGCAGCTTGCCCCTTGGCGAACTGCGCTCAACCCGACTGCACATGGATTCATGCGCAGTCTGCTCATGCGCAATCTGCTCCATGCGCAGTCCACTTCTGCGCAATCTATCTCATGCGCAACCTGACCCTGCGCCATCCACCCTCGCGCAATCTGACCCTGCGCCATCCATTCCTGCGCAACCTGATCCAGCGCAATCCATCTGCTGCGCAACTCACCCTGCGCACTTGGCACCGTGCGCAGTTGGTACCCTGCGCAACTCACCCTGCACACTTGGCACCCTGCGCAGTACATACCCTGCACAACCTACTTGTCTATGATGAAATTGTTATTTCTTGATCTTGGCTCTTCTATAGCTCTTCTATAGCCCTATATATTCATGAACTTGATTTTACTTAATATGTTGGAATGACTATTGTACATGGCACGGTATGGCAAGGAACTAGTATAACATGACAGTGACCCGTAATGGTGCACTCCTGACATGACCAACCAGACTTGATAAGTGGCCCGTCGTGGCGCACTCCTGACAAGTACCCTGGCATGAATTATCTTGATAACTTGATAGTGGCCCGTGGCGGCGCACTCCTGACTTGACATGACTTGATAACTTAGCTTGACTTGTCTTGACACCGTGGGTGTTCCTGCTTGCTTGTGCAATCCACTCGTATTGTCTTGCATCATGTCTAGGACGTGACTCCCTGGTTCCCACGGTCAGGGATTCATACTGAATCTGGCTAGGTTAATGACTAGATTGATCAATTAGTTCATGGAGAATTTCCCAGTTACCTGTTGCCCCTTTGGTCCCGGCCTTATATATATATACATGGGATTTGTTGCTATCCGTCGAGATGAGCGCACTTCCAGCCCGCCGTCGAGCGTGGTACCTTAGGACACATGTATCTTACTACAGTGTGTCTGCTATATCATGCTATCTTTTCCTTTTCTTGCTGGGAGCATTCAGGTAGTAACAAACAGGTAACCGGACTTGGAATTCTCATTGCATCTTGTTAGTAATCAGGTCTGTGATAACCCTAGTTAGTTAAAGTAGTAAGCCGTAGTACTTGCTTGGCCGTGATTGATTGGATGGAGTCTAGTCCCTCTTGTCCTGTCCTGATCCTGTGCAAGGTCATGACATGACATGATTACTCGTGCTTTACCTTAATCATGTTTAATTGCAAGTCTTGAATTCGCGTATTTTATCTTGCCGATAAATGGTGGGAGAAACCAAGTTCCGTTCAGACGAAGGGTTACAACCCCGGTCCTTGTTTGGTTTACGGGTTGTAACCTGGCTATCTGAATAGTCCCATGGTCATCTCATCGTATATCATCCTGTCATGCCTTTCCACATGTTCTGTCTTTTATCGATTATGTACAAGATTTGTCTTTTATATCTAACTATCATGCCTTTTTCTTAAATTACTGTCTCTTATTATGTAATTATATTATTGTGCTGATTGCTGGTTTTGTTCTTATTTCGTGGCCTCCTTTGTGGCACTTGCTCTTTCTGGGGTCTGACCCAGCTGGTTTTGTATGGCCAGATACCGGAGCAGCAGCAAAGGATCTACCTGCTTTCCAGCCCGATGGTGAACACTAGACGGAACCCGGGCAACGAGTGGGTTTTCTCTTTTTGTTTCTCCCACTGTATTGTTAACTGATATTCTTTTGAGGCGTTTAGCCGACGAGCACTTGTTAGCTCGATGCACTTTACCTTCTATCTGCCTACGGGCTGTAATCATGATTGGCAACTCGAGGTTGATCATGTATGACTTAACTCTTGCTAGTCCTTATATTTTGTACGACTAGCTTCATGGTCATCTGGATATGTAATGTTTGGGATGCCTTACAATTGTATATTTGGTGGTCTGATATCTTGTTACTATCATTACTTGTTAAGATTGAGACAATAGTGTGATTTGACCCTAAGAGACAGATGGTTTGTAGCGTACCCTCACATAGCTAGACAGCCGTGACCGTATAGCGGGATGGTTGCCGTTCCGTTATACGTAGCTGGCTGTGCACGTCCCCGTTCTTCAGTATTCTGGTTCTGGGGCGTGACACCTGAGCATGCGCAGACTTGAGCGTGCCCTGGCCTGAGCATACGCAGACTTGAGCGTGCCCTGGCTTGAGCATACGCTGACTTGAGCTTACGCATGCCCCTTGCGTACGCTGTCTTGAGCGTACGCATGCCCCTTGCGTACGCTGTCTTGAGCGTACGCATGACCCTGGCGTACGCTGTCCTGAGCGTACGCTACCCCTTGCTTCCCCCCTTGGGTTCCTTGTGTCCCCATATTCCCCTTTTATGAATTTGCAGCCATTTTATATCCTTACGCCTTTAATGTAAACTTGACATGAACCCGATATGATCATGACATTATTTATGAATGTTAATCGGAACAAGGCTTACTGATGGAATTGCATGATTAGTGACCCGCCGTGGTGCACTCTTGACAAGTAATTTGACATGATAATTCTTGATGGTGGTCCTTTGTGCCGCACCCTTGCCTTGATAAGTAATCTTGATAAGTAACATGACATGATGGTGACCCGTCGTGGTGCACCCTTGACAAGTAATCTTCAAAAGTAATCTTGATACGATAACCTTGATACGCTGTTGCGACGGCTAACTTGACATGCTAAGTAAATTCTTGACACCGTGGGTGATTGTATTGAATGTGCTTGTGTAAGCATCCAGTCTTGTCTCGCATCATGTCTAGGACATGTATCCCTGGTTACCACGGTCAGGGTTTCATACCGAATCTGACTAGGTTAATGATTAGATTGATCAAGTAGAGCATATAGAGAGGTATTCCGGCTACAAGCAATCCCGTTATCTGGGTGCCTTCCTTGATGGACTTGTAGCCTGCCGACGAGTAGGGCACATTTCCAGCTCACTGTTATGTGGGGCACTACATAAAATGATTACTATGCATACTGTCATGTGTTGCATCCAAGTCACCTAGCAAGGCATGATAACTCTAAGCTTGAACCTTGCGTCTGGATAACCTGGATAGTCTGCAGGGCTTGTGGCCGTAGGCGTACCTCATTGCATCTTGCTAGTAACTAAGCTTGTGATAACCCTAGTTAGTTAAGTATCAAGCCGTACTCTTTGCTTGGCCGTGTATGATGGATGGAGTCCTATCTTGTCTAATCTTGCCTAGATCCAGTGCATGGATATCCACGGACATACTTGTTTATGCTTTACTTTATCGATAATTGGTTCGAGGCTAAGTTCTGTTCAGATGAAGGGTTACAACCCCGTCCTTGTTTGGTTTACGGGTTGTAACTTGGTTACCGGAATAGTTCTTTAGTTATTTTATCGTTTATCATCATGGTCTCTTTAACTCATGTCATATGTTATTTCATCTATGATTTATGTACTGACATACTGGTATTAGTTCTTAAGTGAAGCCTCCTTTGTGGCACTTGCTCTTTCTGGGGTCTGACCAAGCTGGTTTTGTATGGCCAGATTTCGGGGCAGCTACCGAGGATCTCCCAACCTTCCTGCCAGATGGTGAACACTAGAAGGAATCCCGGCAACGAGTGGGTTTTATTTTGCTCTCCCACTCCCTTGTAAAAATATTCTTTTGAGGCGTTTAGCCGCCGAGCAAGTGTTAGCTCGTTTGCAACTTTATTTACTGTCTGCCTACGGGCTGTAGCATGATTGACAAATCCTATGGTTGATCATGTATGACTTAAACTCTTGCTAGTCTTCGTATTTTATATGACTAGCTTCATGATCATCTGAATATGTAATATATGGGACGCCTTACTTTGTATGTCTGATGATCTACCATCTTGTTATATCTACTTGTTGCTTGAGATTGAGACACTAGGCTTGTTATTGACCTTAAGAGACTGATGGCTTGTAGTAAACCCTCATGCATCTAGACAGCCGTGACCGTATTGCGATGTGAGATTCACTTCAATATGCGTAGCTGGCTGTGTCTGTCTCCCGCTCTCCAGTATTCTTGTTCTGGGCATGACACGGTTTAAGTGGTGGCCCATGCAGGTCTTGTAGATCAAGATGTGTGAGGGTTTTACCGGATGGATGTCTCAATCAGCACTCGCCTTTGATCTCTACTCGTGCCTTCTGATCTTTCAGAATCCTTGACCTGATCACATGTTTATATCTTCGATCTATCATGGTCCTTTCTTATTGTTCCCTATGTCGTTTCCTTCAGCGGTATTGTTCCTGGTCCTACCGATCGGCGAGGTGGAGCACCTCCAGTGGACCAGCAGCAACCTGGAGACCAAGCCCAGCACTCTGGAGTGGCCTCCCGAGTCATGCATTCTGGGGACCCCGAGCCCCCAGTTCAGCCAGTCCAGCCTGCAGAGCCTGACGATGGCACCTTGGTGGGTCTCATCAGGACATTTCTTGCATCTCAAGATTGTCGGGGCGATGCCCTGCACCAGGTAGTACAGGATGCCATGGGCCGTGTGGGTCATCAAGGGAACAGTGCGGCTAGCAGTTTCAAGCGCCTCAACCCTCCCTTCTTTGATGGGAGTGAAGACGCTATTGCAGCCAATACGTGGCTCCAGGACATTGAGATTATCTTAGATGTGGCTAAGACTCCAGAAGGAGAGAAGGTAGCTGTGGTACGTCTACAGTTATTAGACCTAGCCCGCACCTGGTGGGCGATGATGGCAGTTGGTTTGGCGACGCCTGTTCCGTGGGCGGTATTCAGTGACAAGTTTCAGATCAAGTACTTCGATGCTGTGTCTCGGCATGACCTACAGACGAAGTTCACCAATCTCAGGCAGATGAGCAGGACGGTCGATGGATATGCGATCGAGTTTTCAAGACTGAGTCGGTTTGCTCCCACTTTGGTGGCAACCGAGTTTGATCGAGCGCAGCGGTTCCAGCAGGGACTCCACCTAGAGATCATTCTAGCAGTGGAGTAGTTTGAGCATCAGACCTTTGATGCTGTTTTGCGGGCAGCTAAGAGGCATGAGTATACCTTACAGAGAATTATAGACAGAACTGGAGGACGGAAGCGGTCCCATGGTCAGATGATCCAGTCTTCAGCCCCAGCCCCGGCAGCTAGGGCCTTGACCATTGGGGCTCCGAGGAGGGCAGCATCAGTTACGTCGGTTCAGCATTCGACTCCGACGTATCCTCAGCAGCAGAAGCGGAGGCAGTCTTCCACAATGGGCTGCACTCATTGTGGGAAGCCAGGGCACGTAGTGTCAGAATGTCGCCGAGCACAAGGATTGTGTTTGGCTTGTGGGGCACCAGATCATATGATAGGGTCCTTCCCATAGAGAGCCGGTTCATCCTCATCGGCCTAGACTAGTCCCTCAGTGAGGGGACCAGCACCAGTGTAGCAGCAGCAGTATCAGCCTCCGAGGCCATTGCCGCCTCAGGCTCAGGCATTCCAGTAGCAGCAACCGCAACAGTATGCCCAGGTCCAAGCTCAGGTTCAGAACCGCCAGAGAGGTTTTCAGCAGAGGGGACCAGCACCCAGAAGGCACGGTCAAGCGATGGCTGTGACCGTAGAGGAGGAGTTGGCATCAGGTGAGGTGGTGGCAGGTACCATTCTCGTCAACTCTTTTCCTACATCAGTATTATTTGATTCAGGTGCATCGCATTCATTTATATCTGCACGATTCGTGACACGGATAGGACTGGAGCCCGAGTCATTATCAGTAAGGCTTAATATACTTACTGGTAACGGACTTGTGGGTGTAGATAGGGTGTTTTCCTCGTGTCGAATCGTAGTCAGCGGTAGAGAGTTTCTCGCTAGATTGATAGAGTTCCCGATGGCCGATTATGATGTGGTCCTAGGAATGGATTGGTTGAGGGACCAGTATACTAGTATAGATTTCCATGTCGACAAGATTATTTTTAGTGTTCCCGATGAGCCAGAGTTTTCATTTTCACGAGGCAGAGTAGAACCTTCTTCCCCAGCATTGCGGATGGCCGTAGCAGCAGCAGTTCAGTTTTCCAGAGTTGTAGAAGAGTTTCCTGACGTATTTCCCGAAGAGCTTCCAGGCATTCCCCCAGAGAGAGAAATAGAGTTCACTATCGACTTGATTCCAGGGACAACACCAGTGTCAGAGAGAGTCTATAGGATGGCACCATCGGAGTTGGAGGTCCTGTACAAGATGATTGAAGAACTTAGAACCAAGGGATTTATTCGTGCTAGCGGATCACCTTGGGGAGCTCCGATGCTTCTTGTGAAGAAGAAGGATGGTACGTCAAGATTATGTGTTGATTATCGTACCTTAAACTCTGTAACCATTAAGAACAGATATCCTTTACCAAGGATAGATGATTTATTTGATCAGCTCAGGGGAGCGGCAGTATTCTCGAAGATTGACTTGCGGTTAGGGTACCATCAGATCAGAGTCAGAGAGTAGGACATCCCGAAGACAGCATTCTGATCTAGGTATGGACATTGGAAGTTCCTTGTTATGCCATTTGGAGCGACGAATGCGCCGGCCGTATTCATGGACCTCATGAATCGTATCTTCATGCCCTATTTGGACCAGTTCGTGATAGTGTTCATAGACGATATCTTAGTCTATAGCAAGAACGAGGCAGAGCATGAGCAGTATCTTCGTGTAGTTCTTCAGATTCTCAGGGAGCACCAGTTGTACGCGAAGTTCAGTAAGTGCGAGTTTTGGTTGGATCGTATCTCGTACTTGGGTCATATCATCACCAGAGGTGGAGTGGAAGTTGATCCCCAGAAGATAGTGGCTATAGAGACATGGCCAGTACCTAGCACCGTTGCAGAAGTTTGGAGTTTCCTCGGATTGGCCGGCTATTACAGACGTTTTGTGTCAGACTTTGCTCGGATTTCAGCGCCATTGACGCAGTTGACCCGTAAGGATGTACAGTTTGCTTGGATAGCAGAGTGTCAGAGTTCAGTTGAGAAGTTGAAGTAGAGATTGATGACGGCCCCCATTCTCACTCTTTCCGATGGGACGGGAGGATTTTTAGTTTATTGCGACGCATCTGGCAAGGGATTAGGATGTGTCTAGATGCAGCATGGTAAGGTAGTCGCTTATGCGTCACGTCAACTTCGTGACCATGAGAGGAATTACCCAACCCATGACCTGGAGTTAGCAGCCATAGTTTTTGCATTAAAACTTTGGAGACATTATTTGTATGGAGATCGGGTGGAGATTTTCACCGACCACAAGAGTCTGAAGTATGTGTTTACCCAGAAGGATCTTAATATGCATCAGAGGAGATGGCTAGAGCTACTTGTGGATTATGACATCAGCTTGCAGTATCATCCTGGGAAGGCCAACATGGTAGCAGATGCATTGAGCAGGAGGGCCGGAGTTTATTTTCTAACGGCGCAGCCAGAGTTGTTGGCAGATCTTCAGAAGATGGATATTGAAGTTGTTCTTCCTTCCAGTGTGGCATTGATGGCCAGTATGCAAGTTCAGTCGAGCATAGTTGAGAGGATCAAGTTAGCTCAGTCCACGGACTCTAAGCTTCAGCGGCTTAGGACAGAATGTGTGGCAGGATAGAGGCCAGAGTTATGCATTCATAAAGATGGTACACTCCGACATGGGAGGCGTCTTTGTGTACCCAGTGGTGATATCAGACAGGAGATCATGGCAGAAGCCCACAATTCTCAGTATTCTATTCACCCCGACGGTACGAAGAAGTATTGTGATATTCGGCAGCATTTTTGGTGGAATGGCATGAAGAGGGAGATAGCCCGGTTTGTCTCTCGTTGTTTAGTTTGTCAACAAGTTAAGGCCGAACATCAGAGACCAGCTGGACTTCTTCAACCTTTACCAATCCCGGAATAAAAATGGGAGCACATTACCAGGGATTTTGTAACTGGATTACCAAGATCCCCAGCTGAAAGGGATGCCATCTGGGTTATAGTTGATCATCTCACGAAGGTAGCTCATTTTCTTCCTTTCAGAATCGGTCAGTCGACGGATCAGCTTGCAGAGATGTACCTCAGGCAGATAGTCAGATTACGTTGAGTGCCAGTCAGTATTGTGTCCGACAGAGATTCAAGATTCATCTCGCACTTTTGACGGAGTCTTCAAGAGAGTTTGGGGACTCGTCTTAAATTTAGTTCAGCCTACCATCCGCAGACAGATGGTTAGTCAGAACGCACGATCCAGACTCTTGAAGACATGCTGAGGTCATGTACACTCGACTTCGGTGGTTCATGGGAAGATCACCTGCATCTCATAGAGTTCTCGTACAATAACAGTTTCCAGGCTAGTATCCAGATGACACCTTTCGAGGCCTTGTACGGCAGGAAGTGGAGATCTCCTTTAGCTTGGGACGATAACGGTGAGAGGCAAATGCTTGGACCCGAGATGATGATGCGGACTATTGAGGTGGTCAGACAAGTCCGAGATCATCTTCGAGTTGCCCAAGATCGCCAGCGTCATTGGGTCGATTCTCATCGGCGTCCCCTTGAATTTTGTATCGACGACCACGTATTCCTTAGGATCATGCCTACCCGTGGCGTCATTCGATTCGGCGTACGGGGAAAGCTCAGTCCTAGGTATATAGGGTCGTTTGATATTCTAGAGCGAGTAGGTGATGTATCCTATCGTCTCGCTCTTCCGCTGTCATTACGTGAAGTATATGATGTCTTTTATATATCCCAATTACGACGGTATATCCCGGATCCGAGTCATGTCCTTCATCATTCGAAATTGGTTGTTGGTACCAACCTTTCGTATGAGGAGAGACCCGTTTCCATATTGGACCGGAGGGAGAAGATACTCAAGAACAAGACTATCAAGTTAGTCCGTGTTGCTTGGGGTCATCACTCTTTGGGTGAGTCAACATGGGAGCGTGAGGATGATATCCGATCGCGATATCCCGACCTGTTTGACTCGTAAGGTATAATGTCTTCTTATGCCTTATGCTTAAGTTCCTTGCTTGCATGAATGATTGCTTGATTGACTACTAGTTCTGTATTGTCTGCAATTGATATAGCTTGCTCGACATCTCTAGCCTCTTGATTAAATTTCGAGGACGAAATTCTTTTAAGGTGGGTAGAGTTGTCACCCTTATTTTTCTGTATTTCGTATTTATACTCGTATCTAGATTTTTGGCATATATTTTTATTTTTCTCAACTTGTGGAATTTCGGTATTTCTCGTATTTTGGGTTTTGACATGGCTCGGTTTTAATTGGTTTGGGTTGGTTTGGTTTGGTTTAATGTGTATTGGAACACCTTAGCCTATGCTCCACCCTCAACTCACCACATTCCACCCTCATTAAAAACTCTACCAACACACTCTCTCTTCATTACTTCCTCCATTAATTTCTTCTTCTTCTTCTTCCTTCACCCAACTCTCCACACCCATAGGCAAGTGCAACTTGCTTCTACAAGAGAGCCCATTTTATTGTTCTATTAGCTTCTCCTCATGTTTCTAAGACACATTAGAATTTGTCATTTTCTATTTTGAGGCTTTAAATCTTGTAGATCTAAAAATTAGTTATTTTCGGATTTGGTGGTTTTGATCTATCAAACTTCTTTGTTTTCAAGTTTTGATGGTTCCATGTGGTGGGAAATTTTCTTCTACCCAATTTTGACCTTTGAAAAGTTGGATTTGGACTTGTTTTGACCAAGTTATGAACTTTGAAGCTTTGGGTTTAACCATGGAGTTCTTGCTGGTTTGGAGAAGACAGTGAGCAGTGTGCCGAGCTTTTTAGCTTACGCCACTGAGCTGCGCATGCTCTTTAGCACAGCGTACGCAGACTTGGGTATGCTTCCTGTTGGAAGCGTGTCTCTTGCGTACGCAGACTTGGGTACGCTTCCTGTTGGAAGCGTGTCTCTTGTGTACGCATACTTGAGCGTGCCCTAGCCTGAGCGTACGCAGACTTGAGCGTGCCCTGGCCTGAGCGTACGCAGACTTGAGCGTGCCCTGGCCTGAGCGTACGCAGACTTGAGCGTGCCCTGGCCTGAGCGTACGCAGACTTGAGCGTGCCCTGGCCTGAGCATACGCAGACTTGAGCGTGCCCTGGCTTGAGCATACGCTGACTTGAGCGTAAGCATGCCCCTTGCGTACGCTGTCTTGAGCGTACGCATGACCCTGGCGTACGCTGTCCTGAGCGTACGCTACCCCTTGCTTCCCCCCCTTGGGTGCCTTGTGTCCCTATATTCCCCTTTTATGAATTTGCAGCCATTTTATATCCTTACGCCTTTGATGTAAACTTGACATGAACCCGATATGATCATGACAGTATTTATGAATGTTAATCGGAACAAGGCTTACTGATGGAATTGCATGATTAGTGACCCGCCGTGGTGCACTCTTGACAAGTAATTTGACATGATAATTCTTGATGGTGGTCCGTCGTGCTGCACCCTTGCCTTGGTAAGTAATCTTGATAAGTAACATGACATGATGGTGACTCATCGTGGTGCACCCTTGACAAGTAATCTTGACACGATAACCTTGATACGCTGTTGCGACGGCTAACTTGACATGCTAAGTAAATTTTTGACACCGTGGGTGATTGTATTGAATGTGCTTGTGTAAGCAACCAGTCTTGTCTCGCATCATGTCTAGGACATGTATCCCTGGTTACCACGGTCAGGGATTCATACCGAATCTTACTAGGTTAATGATTAGATTGATCAAGTAGAGCATATAGAGAGGTATTCCGGCTACAAGCAATCCCATTTTCTGGGCGCCTTCCTTGATGGACTTGTAGCCTGCCGACGAGTAGGGTACATTTCCAGCTTACTGTTATGTGGGGCACTACATAAAACGATTACTATGCACACTGTCATGTGTTGCATCCAAGTCACCTAGCAAGGCATGATAACTCTAAGCTTGAACCTTGCGTCTGGATAACCTGGATAGTCTGTAGGGCTTGTGGCCGTAGGCTTACCTCATTGCATCTTGCTAGTAACTAAGCTGGTGATAACCCTAGCTAGTTAAGTATCAAGCCGTACTCTTTGCTTGGCCGTGAATGATGGATGGAGTCCTATCTTGTCTAATCTTGCCTAGATCCAGTGCATGGATATCCCCGGACATGCTTGTTTAAGCTTTACTTTATCGATAATTGGTTCGAGGCTAAGTTATGTTCAGGTGAAGGGTTACAACCCCGGTCCTTGTTTGGTTTACGGGTTGTAACTTGGTTACTGGAATAGTCCTTTAGTTATTTTATCGTTTATCATCATGGTCTCTTTAATTCATGTCTTATGTTTCATCTATGATTTATGTGCTGACATGCTGGTTTTAGTTCTTAAGTGAAGCCTCCTTTGTGGCACTTGCTCTTTCTGGGGTCTGACCCAGCTGGTTTTGTATGGCCAGATTTCGGAGCAGCTACCGAGGATCTCCCAACCTTCCTGCCAGATGGTGAACACTAGAAGGAATCCCGACAACGAGTGGGTTTTATTTTGCTCTCCCACTCCCTTGTAAAAATATTCTTTTGAGGCGTTTAGCCGCCGAACAAGTGTTAGCTCGTTTGCAACTTTATTTACTGTCTGCCTACGGGCTGTAGCATGATTGACAAATCCTAGGGTTGATCATGTATGACTTAAACTCTTGCTAGTCTTCGTATTTTGTATGACTAGCTTCATGATCATCTGAATATGTAATGTATGGGACGCCTTACTTTGTATGTCTGATGATCTACCATCTTGTTATATCTACTTGTTGCTTGAGATTGTGACACTAGGCTTGTTATTGACCTTAAGAGACTGATGGCTTGTAGTAAACCCTCATGCATCTAGACAGCCGTGACCGTATTACGATGTGAGATTCACTTCAATGTACGTAGCTGGCTATGTCTGTCCCCCACTCTCCAGTATTCTGGTTCTGGGGCGTGATACACATGCTATTAACGCTCTATTTTGTGCTTTAGACAGAACTGAATTTAATAGGGTGTCTATCTGCACAACGGCTAATGAAGTGTGGAAGCTACTTGAAGTCACACATGAAGGCACGACTCAAGTCAAAGAATCAAAAGTCAGCAGACTTACTCAAGAGTATGAGGTGTTCAAAATGAAGCCCAACGAAACAGTTACTCAGATGTTCGAAAGATTCTTGGATATTATAAATCCTTTGTCATCCCTAGGCAAAGAGTACAGTAACCATGAAAAGATTCGCAAACTCCTGCGAGCACTCACAAAGAACTAGATTCCAAAGGCTACTGCAATTATTGAAGGGAACGATCTCACCACTATGTCCCTTGAAGTACTCTTGGGTAAGCTACTCACTCATGAACTGGAGCTACAAGATTTTGAAGAGCCTGCACCAAAGGAGAAGACGATCGCTTTCAAGGGTCAGCACAGAAAAGCTGCTGAAGGTGACTCAGACAACAGTGAATCTGATGCTGAAGATCAAGCACTCCTAGCAAGGAAATTCAAAAGATTCATGAGATATGAGAAGAGAGCCAAAGAAAACAACAGCAGTAACAACTGGTATCAAGATGATGCTGTCTGCTATGGCTGCAAGAAGAAGGGACACATGAAGAAGAACTGTCCTACAAACTCATTATCAAATAAGAAGAGCAACAGGTATGAAAAAGGGAACCTGAAGAGATCGACATTACGGAAGTATCCAATACCAACATATGGCATGAAAGTGAAGCCAGCGACTCAGAAGACGAACAATCAGAAGACGCTGCAAACGTATGCTTTATGGCATCCGATTAGGTACCTACTGAACCTGTAGTTGATACATATGATGACTTCACCTTTGGGGAACTAGGAGATGCCTTCAGTGAAATGATAAGTGATTACAGAAAACTGCGTAGCAAATATCAGACCTCTAAGAAGGTACTCAAAGAGTACAAAGGAGAAATAGGAAGACTTACCGACCTACTAGCTGAGGTTAGAAATAATGTTAGTGAGTCTGGTGAGCTTTCCTCTATCAAGCTCTTATTACACGAGACTACCAAGTCATCTGAAGAGAAAGACAAAGTTATTGACCAACTCAAAGAAGAACTTTCTAAAGAGAAGAAAAGTCTTCAAAGTGCACAAATCAGAATGGAAACACTTACTTCTGATTATACTAAGTTGTATGACACTTCCAAAAGATTAAAAATTAGGTTAGGAAAACAGCCTGAGACTGTTGCTTCCTTTCCTAACACGTGTCACTTACCAAAAAATCGGAACATTCCCAAGCCAAACACTGTCAGACCTAACCCTATCAAACCTTTACCCCAAAAGGTTAAGCCCAAACAGGATTATAGGTATGCTTTCTTCTATACTAGAAAACCTAAACCTACCAACCATGCACACCACTCAGCTTTCAACACTCGACATGCCCAATGTCATTATTGTGGCCTCATTGGTCATATTTCATCTGCATGTAGAATCAGAAAGCTTGTTGATTTAAATATTTATGCTTGGATACCAAAAGCTAACATTTCAGGACCTACAAGAAATGGATACCAAAAGTTTCATCTACAAATTGTTTTGTAGGTGGAACACCCTTCACATGCTAAAAGAAAATAGATCCTCGACAGCGGTTGTTCACGACATATGACCGGTGACGCTACATTATTTGCAACACTGTCGAAGAAGAAGAAAGGTTATGTTTCCTTCGGTAATAACTTGAAAGGGTATATTATTGGTATCGGTGATGTTGGTAAGTCTCCCTATCCTATAATTAAGGATGTCTGTCTGGTTACCGAGTTGAAACATAATCTACTCAGCATAAGTCATTTAGCGAATCATGGTTATGGCATCAACTTTGGCAAAGACAAATGTACTATAGTTGATATCTCAACTGGTAGTTCTATCTTTGAAGGTATCAGGGAAGACAACATATATGTTTTCTATTTGTTGGAAGAAACTAACATTTCAGGTAGATGCTTAATGGCTAAAAGCGATGAGAGTCATCTGTGGCATATGAGACTCGATCATGCAAATATGGACACAATATCAAGATTATCCACAAAGAAGCTAGTACGCGGTTTACCGGATATTACATTCAAGAAGGATTCGGTATGCAGTCAATGTGAAAAGAACAAAGCTACCAGATCCACATTCAAGTCAGTAAACGCAGTATGTACTACTAGACCTCTACAATTGCTTCATATGGACTTATTTGGTCCTAGCAGAGTTGCTAGCCTCGGAGGTAAACTTTATGCTTTTGTAATTGTAGATGATTTCTCTAGATACACGTGGGTATACTTTTTGACACGCAAGAATGATGTATTATCCAAATTTGTCACCTTTTGCAAGAAAGTACAGAATGAAAAAGGTTACATGATCACTCGTATAAGAAGCGATCATGGAGGCGAATTCGAGAATGCAGAGTTTGAGCAATTTTGTGACACACACGATTTTGTACACGAGTTCTCCTGCCCTAGGACTCCACAACAAAATGGAGTTGTGGAACGTAAGAACAGAACTCTATCCGAAATGGCCAGAGTAATGTTAAACCAGTTTAGTCTACCCAAATATTTCTGGGCTAAAGCTGTCAATACAGCTTGTTTTGTTCTCAGTAGAGTTCTAATTCGACCCAAATCGAAGATGACTCCATTTGAGTTATGGTTTGATAGAATTCCATCAGTTTTATATTTTAGAATATTTGGCTGTAACTTTATTCTTAATACAAAAGACAATTTGGGAAAGTTTGATGAAAAGGCCGATGAAGGTATATTTTTAGGTTATGCGGCCAAGAGCAAAGGATACAGAGTCTTCAACAAATGAACCACGATCATCGAAGAATCAATCAATGTCACTTTTGATGAACTGAATCAAATGACTATCGATGACAATTAAGAAGATCCAACTGTACCAAGCTCAACAACAGCTGATTCTCAACCAAGCTCGGTACTAGCTGATCCTCCTAGAGAAGATCCAGGAACCAGCTACCTTCAGAGTCTGCCGAAAAGATTAAAATTTATGGCTGATCATCCAAAGGATTTGGTAATTGGTGACATTACCAAAGGTGTAAGTACTCGTACATCTAGTAGAGATATTGTTTCTAGTGTTGCATTTATTTCACAGCTTGAACCAAAAACTATTGATGAAGCATGTAGTGATAATTTTTGGATAGATGCTATGCAAGAGGAATTAAACCAATTTGAACGGAATCAAGTTTGGGAACTTGTTTCCAAGCCTATTGATCATTCGGTCATTGGCACCCGTTGGGTATTTCGAAATAAACTTAATAAGAATGGTTTAGTGACTCGTAATAAGGCTCGACTCGTAGCTCAAGGATACAATCAGGAAGAAGGTATCGACTACGATGAGACTTATGCCCCAGTTGCGAGATTAGAATCCATTCGCATGTTATGTGCATTTGCATGTTTTCATATTTTCAAATTATTTTAAATGGATGTCAAGAGTGCATTTTTAAACGATTTTATAAAAGAAGAAGTTTTTGTAGCTCAATCTCCAGGTTTCACAGATTTTAAAAACCCTGATCATGTTTTCAAGTTGAAGAAAGCTCTATACAGTTTGAAACAAGTCCCTCGTGCTTGGTATGATCGTCTAAGCTCTTTTCTACTTGACAACGGTTTTTTAAAAGGCAAGGTTGACACTACACTTTTTATTAAGTCCTTTAATGGTAAGCTTCTTTTAATACAAGTCTATGTAGATGAAATCATATTTGGATCTACTGATGAATCTCTGTGTCAAGAATTTTCTAAGTGTATGCAGAATGAGTTTGAGATGAGCATGATGGGAGAGCTGAAATTCTTTCTTGGACTGCAAATCAAACAAACTGACATTGGGACGTTCATAAATCAAGCCAAGTACATAAAATATTTGCTAAAGAAGTTTTATCTGGACAATGTCAAACCTATTGGCACTCCGATGGCAACTTTAACAAAGCTTGATATTGATGAACAAGGCAAGCCGGTCGACACACGTAAGTATCGAGGTATGATCGATAGTCTACTTTATTTAACTGCTAGTCGTCCAGATATTATGTTTAGTGTTTGCCTGTGTGCACGTTTTCAAGCTAATCCAAAGGAATCACATCTGTGTACAGTTAAGCGTATCTTTCGATACCTTAGGGGCACTTCTTCTGTTGGCTTGTGGTATCCCAAAACTAACTCCTTTGACCTTATTAGTTATTCGGATGCAGATTTTGCTAGATGCAAAGTTGATAGAAAAAGTACCAGTGGCACATGTCATTTCTTAGGACGTTGTTGTGCTCAGATTTTGTGGATGAAACAAACCTTGGAAGACTATGATTTATTTTATACACATATTCCCATTTTTTGTGATAACACGAGCACTATTAATTTGACTAAGAATCCTGTATGTCATTCTCGTACTAAACATATCGAGATTAGACACCATTTTCTTAGAGATCATCATCAAAATGGAGATATTGACCTTGTATACATAGATACTGAGAATCAATTAGCTGACATTTTCACAAAACCTCTAGCAGAAGATCATTTCAATTATTTACATCGAGAATTAGGAATTTTGGACGTCAATAATATTAATTAATTTTGTTTTATGATTATATTTCAATACGCAAAAACTGTGTTAGAGACAAGCCAATAAAGAGTCTGTTTGTCACCACAACTACGGTTGAAGCGAAGCGGTACTTAAGAGTTCCCCGGTGAACCTCCGCCAGCTGGGACAGTACTCCTACAGCTAATCTGAAACAGTCGTTGTGTAATGATATTTAATCTATAAAATAATATTAATTATGTTAATTGAAGGTTGAAATTACTAATCTTTGAATTAAATATTTGAAATGAGCCAATGAAAAAAAAAGTGTTCCAAACCAAATCCAGGCGAATTCGGATAGACTTCGGCCCGAATTCGGCCCGAGTTCGGTTGAAGGTATCAGGTTATATAACCAGAACCCGAGAGCCTTTCTTCCTTATTGCTTCCAAATTACATCAACAGCAGCAGCAGCCGCGCGAGAGAACCCCTAAACCCTAGTTCTTCACCATCCCTTATCTTCCAATCCAAGTGGTGAAATCAATCCAAACTTTGGATTCGTGCGAAGTTCGTCATTCTCTACAACATACTCAATTCTCGGGAGGTATAACTCCTTATTTCCCCTCCGTTTAATTTCGTGCTATTTCTTTTTTATTGTACAAATGGCACCTAAGTGTTTTAATCCCTTTTAGAGGAAGAAGACAACCAACCCAACTGAGGAAGGTTCATCTTCGAATCCACCCACTAATTCCTTCTTTTCGCCAGTCCAATCTAGCGATGGCGCGTTCGACGGGTTTTACTTTCAAACCTAGATCAAGCCCTACTATGGTATGGAGATTTTTCCATGAGATCCATATGCACAGGCGCTCCCATTAAGTGGACTGTATTTCCAGATCACCGCCATTTCTTTGAGGCATTAGGGTTACAGCGTTTTGTTAAACTCTATTTTCCCGTAGCAACTAATGCCATTAGACTGTTTTACTTTAATATCATATTAAACACGTTTGATGTAAGCACTCGTGTTGGAGGATTAGATATCAATTTCAATGATGTTCTCTTAGCAGAGATCCTTGGTATTCCCAACGAAGGTGAATCGCTGGTTGATATCACTGAGTTTGATTTCCCCGAAGGCACGATACTTATTAGTTTCAAAATGGAACTCTGTGCACCTGATAGAGTTCGCTCTGGAAAGTTCAAGGCAAACAACTTGAACTTGTTTAATTATGAATTGCACCGTATCATTTACTCCACTCTCCTTCCGAAGTCTACTTCGAAGGATGATGTCACATCTCTTGAATTATCTGCTATGTATCACATTCTTAAGGGGATTCCATTTTCTGCCCCTAAGACCATTATTCAGATGATGGGACGTTGTCGTACAAGAGATAGAAATCTCTCTTATGCGTTGATTCTCCCACGCATCTTCCAGCGTTTCGACATTGACTTATCTACTTGTGATCAAGACCCTGAGCCCAAGGTTCTCAAGTTATCTCGTCGCAGTATGACTGCATCTGCTCCTCCTACTTCTTCTGCTACTGCTCCACCTCCTCCACCTCCTCACCAGTAAGCTATGACATTTGAGGGCATACACCAGCATATTTCAGATTTGCACGTCTCTATGACGGACATGGCTCGCGAACATGAGTTCCGCGACATCACCAGTTATCAGGTGATTGCAAATTCTCTTGTTGATTTTCGTTTCGCCCAGACTGGACATTCTGCCGGTTCCATTCCTAGAGATCCAGCTTTCTCTGGTTACCGCTGTGAGGATGAGGCTGTTCATGCCTACTTTCAGCCCGGTAACGCATATGATTGGTACCGTTCTGACCGTGCTCCTTCTCGTAACTATGTCGGTGAGTTTTATACTGGCGCTCCTCCTCACCCTTCTGGCGCGGGTACCTCTGCAGCTGGTCCTTCTGGACATGCTGGTCATGCTGACGATGATGATGATGATGAGGAGGAGTTGTGATATGTTAGTTGATTTGTGAGACTTAGACATTATCTACTGTATACTTGGAAATGCTCCGACATTCCAAGTTTTTCCTTTTAGACTTTATTATCAGTATTTCTTTTTGAGGACTTGTACTGGATTTGTTTTATTGATATCATCTGAACATCTTTATCTGCATCTTTATGAGATTCGTATTTTATGATTCACATCAGTTTATTTACTTAGCATCTTTATCTGCTTCTCTATTATAAACTGAATTTATTTACTTAGCATCTTTATGGTTACTGTGATATTATTCTTTGTTTATTATAAACTGCCCGAGACAAATACATGCCTGTGATGTTATTCAAATTTTCTTTACTATTTCTATCATTTATCAAGATTATTTTCTTGTGTTTTTTCACTGTTTGTTACTTATGCATTGATTGTGGGGGAGTTTTTCTCTTTTCCAATTATTTTGCTAAATGACAACGGGGAAAAAAAATAAAGATCTAACATTCTTTTGAGAAAATGCACGACATGAATAATTTTTGATTTTATTTCAAGCTTAAATGTTATATCATTCATAGTTTGTCAATTATCAAAATGGGGAAGATTGTTGGCCCATTGGTCATATGGTCAAACTGATTTTAATATTTGATCAAACTCTGTCTCGATATATAAAGCTAGTCAAGATGTATCGGACTCTTGGACATGAACAAGAATAGCTATCTACATAGTTCAAGACCGAAGCTATGTTTGCCTGTTCGAGTATGTATTTATTCAAGCAATGTATTTTTCATTTTATTGAGTCTAGGAATACGTTGTACACCGAGTCGTAATGGCAAATAGGCTATTCCAAAATGTTTTCAAAATACTTTTAAAATGTCCTTTTGTTTTGAAAAACATTCATTTAAACAAAAGCTTCAAAAAGGCTTTCAAAAAGGTTTTCAAAAATCATCAAAAACTAATTTTTAAAACCTAACCTAAACCTGACAGAACTCGGCCAGAGTTCGGCCAGAGTTCGGCCAGAGTTCGGTTGGTGGCCGTTCGATTTTTGAATTCTTTTGAACTTGGTCCTCCTGCAGTTGCGGATTTGACCGAGATTTCCTCATAGAGTTCTGTCCGAATTCTGCTCAAATTCTGCCAGAATTCTTTCTTTGGAACTCCTATAAATAGAGAAGGATTTCGATCATTTTAACTCACTCATTCACTTTCAATCTTCTCTCTATCTAAAGCTTTTAATCTTCCAAAGAGTTTTTTTGAGCTTTAAATTTCAGATCCCATGCCAATTACCATCCTCTAGTCGATTTGCCAGTACGGTACGGTCTAAAAGTTTCTGAAAGATTGTAATCAGAAGGCTTGATTGAAGAATACCTCTTCACATTTGAAGTTGGACGAGTTCTTCGTATCAAAGCTCGCGTTGTAGAAGTTGCAAGGACTTCGTAAGAAAACTTGCGGTTTTGCCAATAGTGGATTCAACTGGTAGCAAGAGTTCTACCGACTGGACTAGTCCTCAACAGAGGGAAACCAGTATACATCGTTGTCTTTGCGTTTGCTTTCTTATCTCCGCCTTTACATTACTTAATTGTGATTATTAATCTGTGATCTTGCTGCTAACATTTTAATTAGCAATATTCCGCTGCCAACTCGATTCACCCCCCTCTAGAGTATTGTGCTTTACGATTTCGTTCCTACATAAATGGGGATAGGAAGTCTGTCTTCCAAAGACTTTCGTTCTCAACAAATTCCATGCATTATGAAGGAGGCTCGGTTCATGAATCCTTTCGTGTTATGCGCACTAATGATGGAAAGCTATACAAGTTGATGTCTATGCATCCCAGCCAGTCATGCATCCTTCTTCCACATACTGTGGACTTATGTACATTGCTTCCCAATGTACCTAAAATGAGCCACATAATAAAATAGCTCAAGACCTAGGTATTGGGGGTTCCCATATACATGAAATAGGTCGACAAGTTAAGAAACCAACTCTTTCGTGCAATGACTTTATCCAGTCGCATAAAAAGAGAAAGGAGGTTGTGCATCCTTCTGTTGACTTGCGTGATATGCTTCGGCATAAAAATAAATCAACAGAGATGTCATCAAACATAGTTATGTCATGTCAAAGACATTCTTGTGCAAAGATTGTTATCAACTGTTGCTACTCAAAGACAGTTGCTCAACCAATTAGGCGATCTGTCTTCACCAGATTGTAACCGAATTCTTCGAATTTGTCGTGCCTTGGACGACAACTCTCGGATAACGAAGATGAGTTACAAGAGGCATCGGTCTATGCAACATCTAGTTATGGTGATGATCTAGCACCTTCATCCTCTTTATCTAGAGAAGATCAAAGAGCCATGTCATGTGAAGGTGTTTATCAAGGAACTCGTTCTTGATCTAGACGTTCTTCTAGTATACTTCAAGCTCCCGAACAAGATAATATTGGGGTAACATCCTCCTGGTATTTGACCATTCTACATCTCAATCTGATGGCAGAGTGCCTCAAATTTCAGAAGGAGATGATGCACTTTCATAATCAGGGTCAAGCAGTAATAGTTCTAGTAATGCTTTCTTGCATACCTCTCCATTTAGCAGTCCATATACAACCTTCATATATGTGACTGGTATTGAAGAAGGTGGTAATAATGATTGACAAAGAATCGATAATTTTGAGAACATGCTACAAAATATTATGGCGATAATGCAGCAAATGTAAACAACCATGAACTATCAAATAGCCTCCATCAACTCGAACTCTTGTCCATCAAGATACAGTGGGGGTGTCTTTCAACCCTAATCCATCACCGCTAGTCGGGAATGTCTCTACGCCAGTATTACAACAGGCACAACTAGCTATCATAAAGTCGACTTCTGCAAGGCAGTCAATTGATACTCTCGAAGCTATTTGGGGTATCAATGCTCGATTGGATGATAACACTTCAAAAGAGGAACTGCATCAAATGGGAATATCACATCCGTATTCTTTAGAGTCGGATGATGTGGTTTGTCCTCCAATATACAAACCTCAATCTCTGATTCCTTATGATGGAACAGGTTCCCCGAAGCAGCAATTGATATACTTTTACTCCCAGACCGTTCGTATACCAAGGAATGATGAACTATGGTCTAAATTATTCATCCGTACCTTGAAAAGTGTAGCTTTCGAATGGTTCTGCAATCTACCTGACGGTTGTATCAAGACCTGGAGAAATTATTCCTTACTAGATTTTATGAAGGGACATGTGGTGTCTCTATGTCAAAGCTTATTGCTACAAAGCATGACAAGCAAGATTCGGACCGTGAATTCATTGAACGGTTCAGGATATTGTCGTTGAAGTTGCATCCGGGACTCCTTAGTCAGTACTAATTGGCACATGTAGGGGTAACTTCTTACCCACAGTCAAATTCTGTATTGACCCTGGAGATTATAATGATTGGCCAGCCTTCGTTGCTACTGCCAAAAAAGCTGAAGAATCAGTCCAGGATTTGCATTTGAATTGGTTGAAATCACCGGAAGATAAAAGGAAGCGTCCCCGGAGCAACAACACTTCTGGGAAAACCAACAAAAGGAAATAGTCCTTTACGGTGGATGTTTCCACAGCTGCTTCCTAGCCTAAATAGAAAGCTCCAGCTGCCCAAGGCCTAAACCACAATATACCTTCAATGAAGCTCTCGTATTGGACATCTTCCAAGTACTTATGAAGGGAAATAAACTGCAAATACCTCTCCCTCGAAGGCCAGAGGAAGTAGGGCGAACTAATGATCCAAAGTATTTCTTTTACCATCAGTATATGCATCAACCTACTAAGGATTGCTATATTTAAAATAATTATATTCAGTAATTGTTGGATTCAAAGACCATCACGTTACACAGATGAGAAAAAAGTTTATGCAAATCTTATTTCTATCCAGTTTGGAGATTTCACTGCAGTTGAAGTACAAGACGGTGTTATTCCGATACCGAAAGGGATATTACAGGTCATCAATCTTCCTCCAGTTCGTGATCAGACAATTGGACTTCTACAACTCACTACTCAGCGTTGTGAATTTATGTGGATCCATCCCGACCTTCTTGAAGACATGGATCCAAAATCTAATTCGTCTACTTCCAAGACTCAGAGTAAGAGGAAGAAGAGTAAATTATGCAATATGGTTAATGAAGCACTGGTCGTAGAAACCAAATTAGGAAAAGCATACCTACGTGCTTTCAATCAAGATGAAAAAGACCATCCTTTTACTGCAGCTTCTACTCCTAATCTACCTGCCATTCAGGCTTCATCAGAATCAGGGCCATCAAAGTAGACATTAGGAGAAAAAGCAAAACAAAAAGAGGTAAGGTTCGACAAGTTTTTAAAGAAGTCTACCCTCTTCGGACTTGACAAGCCTTCCAATTTCGATATATTGGCACAACTTGCCAATACTCCAGTTCGACCGTCCATATTCGAGTTCCTCTATCTCTCCAGATACACGGGCGTCACTGAGTGAGGCATTACAGTATGCAGATTCATACTTGTCTCAGATGGCAGAACATGACGATCACCCTGTGACTTGCTCTCATTGTCATAGTACATCAGAGAAGATTCCTAATATCACCTTCACTCAAGGGGATATGTTTTTGAAGAATAATTGCCATGATAGACCCTTATACTATACAGGGTATGTTGGGACTTGTAAGGTGGATCATATTCAAATTGATCCAGGTTTAATTGTTAGTGTGATTCCTCGAAGTTTGCTATAAGTTTTGGGAATCCCAATACACAAGTTGTCACCTACTTCTACTACTAAAACTGGCTTCAATGCTGGATGAAGTCATATTCTAGGAAAATTTGTCTCAAATGTCATATTAGAAACCTCCGGACCGAAGATACATATTATGCGATTGATGCCAATGTCTCCTACAATGTTTTATAGGACGATCGTGGATTCATGACAATCTTCTAGTACCATCTACTCTTTATCAGTGCTTTAAATATGTGAACGAGGAAGGAGTAGTGTGTACAGAATTTGTAGACATTAATCCTTTCAAAGGGGTCAAGGTCTATTTCTCTGATGCAAGGTAGTATAAACCTCTGGATCAGAGAACCATTGATGATGAAGCATTGCATCTGGTTGTGGACAAGAAATAAGAAGCTAAAGATGAGGTAGAAGAAGAATCTATCGATCAGACGGTAGAAGAACCTCTTGCCATATACTTGAAGGCCCCGTATGGAAGGAGCCAGTTGAAGAGCCTTTAGCAGTGTACTTGAAAGGTCCCGTGTGGAAGAAGCCTACTGGAACTTCACAAAAGACTTATCCTGGGGGTGGTACACCTTTTATTTTTGACTTGCGTAAAAAAAAACCAAGACAAGGGAACCTTTAGTAATTGATCTCATGACCAAGAAAAAGAAACCACTGGTGATCGACCTGAGGACCAAGGTAGAAGAACCCTTTGTAGTCTATTTGACTCATGTTGCCATCGCTGTAAAAGCAAGTGTTGTAAATAAACGTCCATGTATCAAACTTCCCGAGGATGTTTTCTTCGAACAAAAAATCATGTACATGCCTAATGAAAGAGGTTATGCTTTTGATTACTTTGATGTTCCTGTGACTAGTCTAAGAACTGTCGACTCTTTGTGGTCCCTTATTATGGATACAAAGTTGTCACTATATGTGTCTATTTCTTCTAGAGATAGTACTCCATGTATATTATATGAAGATTCTTACTTTGAAGTGTCGGCTAGGTCAATTGGTGAAATACCGGTTATATTTGGCTGAGCCCAGGTTTATAAAAAATCTTTGGTCGACGATCCCGAACCGAACACAGGTAGGATGCTATTATATCTGTATACCCCTCAAGCGAAGAACATCATTCAAAGAATGGGCTTTGACTTAAATAGGTAACAAGGTCTCAACTTTGGTGAAGGTCGTCGCTTACAGTTGCGTATCCCAACTCCAAAAGGGAAACCGCAAGGCTACTACCACCATAATCTAGATTGGGATATGTTACTCCTCTGACTACACAAAAAATTTTAGTTGAAGAAGATAGTGATACATGTTCTTATTCCTCAATTTCTTCACTATGGGATTCAGATCATAGTTTTAGAGCAGTATTTAAAGATATCTTCTCATCTTATATGATATCTGGTGAACAAACGGAGGACGATAATATTTATGTGGAACCTTTTAAAGTCGAACCTTGGGCTCAATAGCTTGATACTCAATGGAAAATAAGATTTGAATAGTAGGAACCTCCTACTGAAGATGAAGTTGTTCAAGTTACATGGGTGATTTAGAATCGCCTAAACCGATATTCATCAGCAAGAGTATATCCAATGAAGATAAATATTCACTCCCTGAACTTATCAAAGAGTATATAGATGTGTTTTCTTGGAGTTATGAAGATATTTCTGTACTTGATACACAGATAATAATGCATCGTCTTAATATACTTCCTAATGCCAAATTGGTCGTGTAACAACAACAATGGTTCCTTCCAGATGTGATGAAAGCTATTATGATTGAGGTTAAGAAAATCATAGATAGTGGCTTTGATCGGGAAGAACAACATCTTGACTGGGTTCCTAACATTATTCTAGTCATGAAGAAAAATAGAAAGATAAGGGTATGCATCGATTATCGAGACCCTAATCAAGCTTGCCCAAAAGATGAGTTTTATCTTCCAATCACAGATGTTATGATTGACAATACTTGTGACTTTGAAAGTATGTTGTTCATGGATGGGTTCTCCGGTTATAATTAATTAAAATATTTCTAGCAGATAAAAAACACACATCATTCCAAATACCGTTGGGGGTATACTACTATACGGTAATGTTGTTTGGTTTGAAGAATGCAGGAGCTACATATCAATGCGCCATGAGTAATATTTTTGTGAGCATTTACGAAACATGGTAGAATTCTATGTCGACGACATTGCAGTTAAAAGTCGTTCAAAGGATGATCACCTTTAGGACTTGAGAACGGTGTTCGAATTAATGTGCGGGGACCAACTCAAGATGAATCATACAAAGTCATTCTTAGGAGTCTCCAACGGCAAATTTCTTGGATTACTCATAACTTCAAAGAGAATACATATTGACCCTAACGAAGTTAAAGCTATTCTATAAATGGAGCCCCTGAAGAATATTAAAGAACTTCGGGGTTTACAAGGCAGGTTGGCCTACATTCGAAGATTCATTTCAAATCTGTCTGGACGATGTCGACCCTTTACCCAGTTAATGAAGAAAGGAGCCTTTTTCATCTGGGATAAAAAATGTCAGCAAGTATTTGAAGATATTTAAATATATCTCACCAATCCTCCAATATTGGTGGCTCCAGTGGTGGGTAAACCATTTTTGTTGTTTGTTCGATCGATGGAACAATCTCTTGGGGTTCTGTTAGCTCAGAAGAATGATAAAAGACATGAACAAGCTATCTATGCTTGAGTCGCATGATGATCGGCGCCGAGTATAGATACAATCCCGTTGAGAAGGAGTGTCTCGCATTAATCTTTGCAATTCAAAAGATGCGTGTCACTACCACTTTTTAGGGTTAGGATTATTTTTGACCAAATTAAAATTTTCCTATTTGTAGGCCACTAGCATGATAATTAAACTAAATTCATAAATTAGAAATTTTATTTAAGTTGGCCCTAGTCATGGTCATTTATGGAACAAACACTAATTAGAGCCAAACCACGTAGTTTCCTTAAAGACCTTCATAATACTAATTGTCATAAAGAGTTTAGAGTTTGGCTAGACCCTATAAACCTCCACAAGCCCTCAATGACAGCCACCATAAACATAGGGTTTCCACTCTTTTTTTCATTCCACACTCTATCAAATTTTCTTCTCTTTCTTCCTTTTGGTGTGCTAAGGACTTGGAGAGCTCAAGGAGGCTTAGTGGAGGCTGTAGCAAGGTTTTAGGAGCTACTTCTTATTTCCTTCCCAAATTTGTGGTTCCTTGTGTAGGCTCTATTCTACATAGGTATAACACTCTTTTCTCTCATTTCGATAGTCAAATTTTATGTATTCATGTAAGAGACCCATCTAATGGATAGATCTGACCGTATAGGTGGTGAAATAGGTGTTAGAGGAATTATTTCTAATAGTTCTATGGATTAGAATTGTGTCATTTGGGTAGTTACAGGATTTTGACCACCAAATGTTTGATACAAGTCCTCAAAAGAAATTTTGTTTCATGTTTTGTTATAGAACTTGGTCCATGTGTCCTAACTATGGTATTGAAGGTTGTGTCATGACATGGAGGGATACGCTTGGCCAAATAGACATATCTCTATTTGTAATGTGTCTCTAAATGAGTCCAATGCCGTAATATTGGCCATTATCACATTGAAGTAGAGGTTTTGGGTTGGTGAGGTGCATTCACATGCCATGGGGCTTTTTTTATCATCATTATGACACATGTATCAATACAATATGGGATTCATAGATTTTGTTCCTATATCTCATATTTGGGTGTCATGATATTTGAGCATGTGGCATGTATGATGTCACGCCCCAGAACCAGAATTCTGGAGAGCGGGGGCGTACATAGCCAGCTACGTATATTGAAATAGAATACATCTCAACTATACGGTCACGGCTGTCTAGATATGAGGGTTTACTACAAGCCAACGGTCTCTTATGGTCAAGCCTATTGTCTCAATCTCAAGCAAGTAATATAAGTACAAGATGTTTGACCACCAAATATATATAATAAAAGGCGTCCCAAATATTACATATCAGCTGATCATGAAGCTAGTCGTACAAAATGCTAGGACTAGCAAGAGTTAAGTCATACATGATCAACCCTAGGATTTGTTAATCATGTTTACACCCCGTAGGCAGACAGTAAGTAAAAGTGCATCGAGCTAACAGGTGCTCGTCGGCTAAACGCCTCAAAAGAATAATTTACAATAGAGTGAGCGAAACAAAATAGAAAACCTACTCGTAGCCCGGGTTCCTTCTAGTCACCACCATCGGGCTGGAGGTTCGGTAGATCCTCGGGTGCTGCTCCGAAATCTGGCCACACAAAACCAGCTGGGTCAAACCCCAGAAAGAGCAAGTGCCACAAAGAAGGCCACGAAATAAGAACAAAAGCCAGCATATCAGAACATAAGAAAATGAAAGAAAAGTACAAGTAATAAAGAGCACGTCAGGACAATAAACGACTAGGGACGTGGAACCATTCGGGAAACCATGTTACAACCCGTAAACCAAACAAGGACCGGGGTTGTAACCTTTCGCCTGAATAGCTCTTGTCTCTACCCAATTATTGTTGAAGCAAGTAAAACAATCATGTTCAGGAGTACCAGGGTACAGGGACTAGACAAGACTTAGACAGGGCTGGACATCATCCATTCACAAGCGGCCAAGCAATTACTACGGCTTACTACTTTAACTAACTAGGGTTATCAGAAGCCTAATTACTAACAAGATGCAAGTGAGAAATTCCCAGTCCCAAGCCCTGCAGACCATCCAGTTATCCTTCCGTGGGTTGAGAGTATGGTTGGGTACATCGTCCCAGAGACGATATACCCTTAGGTGACTTAGAGGGTGCAACACATGACAGTGCGTTGGAAATGTGCTCTACTCGTCGGCAAGCTACAAGTCCAATTAAGAGCGCCCAGATAACGAGATTGCCTATGACTGGAAATTCTCTATGAACTATAGTTTGATCTAGTCATTAGCCTAATCCATATTCAGTATGAATCCCTGACCGTGGGAACCAGGGAGTTACGTCCTAGACATGATGCAAGACAAGATAAGTGGATTGCACAAGCAAGCAAGCAGGAACACCCACGGTGTCAAGTTGATTATACGAGTCAAGTTAGCTGTCGCAATAGCATCAAGTCAAGTCAAGTTACAAGTTAAGTCAAGTCAGGAGTGCGCCGCCACGGGCCACTATCAAGTTATCAAGGTAAATCATGTCAGGGTACTTGCCAGGAGTGTGCCACGACGGGCCAATATCATGTCAGGTTGGTCATGTCAGGAGTGCACCACTACGGGTCACTGTCGTGTTATGCTAGTTCCTTGTCATACCATGCCATGTACAATAGTCATTCCAAACATGTTAAGTAAAATCAAGTTCATGACAAAAGGCGTAAGGATATAAAATGGGCGTAAAATATCTAATAAAATATCAATATACAGGGCTATAGAAGAGCCAAGCTTAGAGAAATAAAACCAAAACTCCAAGAGCCAATGGTTTGCGCAAGGGGGTCAGGGGTTCGATTACGCATGTGTCAGCTGCGCAGGGTGCCAAGTGCACAGGGGCACAGGGCGCAGGGGCAGATGGCGCATGGGTCAGATTGCACATAAACAGACTGTGCAGGAGTGAACTACACAGGGGTGGATTACGTATGAGCAGACTGCACAGGAGTGAACTGCACAGGAGCAGACTGCGCAGGAGTGAACTGCGCAGGAGCAGACTACGCAGGAGTGAACTGCGCAGGAGTGAACTGCGCATGGGGCTGAGCGCAGTTCGCCAAGAGGCAAGCAGCGCGGTCGGCGCTGCGCTAAAGAGCGCAGGCCGAGAAGGGATGCGCAGTCCAGCACTGCGCTAAAGAGCGCAGGCTGCTGCCTCCTTCTCCAGGCCGAGAAGAACACTCCAAGAACTCCAAGTTCAAATCCTCATATCTTTATCAAATTAAAACCAAATCTAGATTTTCAAAGTTCTAACTTGAGTAAAATTGAATTCTCTTCCACATGGAAGCATCAAAAACCACAAAAATCTAACCTAAATAGATCAAAACCATGTAAATCCGAAAATAGTTAAAACCTAGATCTAGAATAATGGAGACTCCAATTCACAAAATGTCAAGTTCTAATGTTGATCACCATGGTCTAATCTAGCTAATAAACAAATAAAATGTGGTTCTCATGTGGTGGCAAGGTGCACTTGCCTATGGTGTTGGTGAGTTGTAGGGGAAGGAAGAAGAAGGAGATGGAGAAGTTAATAGAAATAAAGAGGAGAGAGAAAAGTTAGGTGGGATTAATAAAGAGGGTGGGTTGTGGTGGAATGAGGGTTGAACATAGGCTAAGGTGTTCCAATGCATATTAAACCAAACTAAACCAAACTAAACCAAACTAATTCTCTTCCACAAAATAAACCAAGTCATGTAAAACCCAATCACGAGAACCAACATCTGCAAGTCAAGCTAATTACAAGTACATGCCAAAATCCGAGAAAATAAATACAGGTCTGAAATACATGCAAGCTTGACAAAATACGTATTCCGAGATATGGGTGTTACAACTCTACCCACCTTAAAAGAATTCCGTCCTCAGAATTTAATTAAGAGGCTAGAGAGACAAGGACAAGCTATATTAATCACAGGCAAACTATAACCAGGCAAGCAATCAGACAATCATACATGCAAGCAAGGGATGGAAAACATAAGGCATAAGGAAGATATTATACCTTACGTGTCAAACAGGTAGGGATATCGCGTTCGGATGTCGTCCTCACGCTCCCACGTTGACTCACCTAGAGAGTGATGACCCCAAGCAACACGGACTAAGTTAATAGTCTTGTTCTTGAGTATCTTCTCCCTCCGGTCCAATATAGACACGGGCCTCTCCTCATGCGAAAGGTTGGTACCAACAACCAGTTCCGAATGATCTAGGATATGGCTCGGGTCCGGGATATATCATCGTAATTGGGACACATGGAATACATCATGCACCTCACTTAGCGACGACGGAAGAGCAAGATGATAGGATACATCTTCTACTCGCTCCAGGATATCGAACGGCCCTATATACCTAGGACTAAGCTTTCCCCGCACGCCAAAGCGAATGATGCCGCGGTTAGGCAAGATCCTAAGGAATACATGATCGTCGATAGCAAACGCCAAGGGACATCGATGAGCATCGACCCAATGCTGCTAGCGATCTTGGGCAACTCGAAGACGATCTCTGATCCTTTTGACCACTTCAACTGTCTGGGCAATCATTTCTGGACCGAGCATCTGCCTCTTTCTAACATCATCCCATGCTAGCGGGGATCTGCACTTCCTACCGTACAGAGCCTCGAACGGAGCCATCTAGATACTGGCCTGGAAACTATTATTGTACGAGAATTCCACAAGATGCAGGTGATCTTCCCACGAACCACCGAAGTCAAGTGTACAAGATCTCAACATGTCTTCAAGAGTCTGGATAGTGCGCTCTGACTGGCCATCTGTCTGCGGATGATATGTCGAACTGAACTGGAGACGAGTTCCCAAACTCTCTTGCAGGCTGCGCCAAAAGTGCGACGTAAACCTTGAATCTCGGTCCGAGGTGATACTGACGGGCACACCGTAAAGCCTGACAATCTGCCTGAGGTATATCTCTGCCAACTGAGCCGTAGACTGACCAACTCTAAATGGTAGTAAGTGAGCCACCTTCGTGAGCCTGTCAACTATAACCCAAATAGCATCTCGACTAGCTGGGGATCTAGGCAATCCAGTCGCAAAATCCATGGTCACATGCTTCTACTTCTATTCTGGAATCGGCAAGGGCTGAAGAAGTCCAGTGGGCCTCTGATGTTCAGCTTTAACCTGCTGGCAAACCAAACACCGAGAGACAAACCGGGCTATCTCCCTCTTCATGCCATTCTACCAGAAATGCTGACGAATATCACGGTACATCTTCGTGCCACCGGGATGAATAGAATACTGCGAACTGTGAGCTTCTGCCATAACCTCCTGTCTGATATCTCCACTGGGTACACAAAGACGAGTACCGTGTCGAAGTGTACCATCTTCATGAATGCATAACTCTGGCCTTCTTCCTGCCTCACACTCTGCTCTGAGCCGCTGAAGCTTGGAATCTGTAGATTGCGCCATCCGGATCCTCTCAAGTATGCTGGACTGAACCTGTAGACTGGCCATCAATGCCACACTGAAAGGAAGAACCACTTCAATTCCCATCTTCTGAAAATCTGCTAATAACTCTGGTTGCGCCGTCAATAAATAAACTCCGGCTCTCCGGCTCAACGCATCTGCTACAACGTTGGCCTTCCCCGGGTGATACTGTAAATCTATATCGTAGTCCACCAATAGCTCAAGCCATCTTCTCTGTCGCATATTAAGGTCCTTCTGGGTGAAAACATACTTCAGGCTCTTGTGATCAGTAAATATCTCCCTCCATAACTTAAGTGCAAATACTACTGCTGCTAGCTCCAAGTCGTGGGTCGGGTAACTCTTCTCATGATCACGAAGTTGATGCAATGCATAAGATATTACCTTCCCATGCTGCATCAAGACACACCCTAATCCTCTACCTGAAGTGTCGCAATAAACTGTGAATCCTCCGGTCCCATCTGGAAGTGTGAGAATGGGAGCCGTTATCAAACCTCGCTTCAACTTCTCGAATGATTCCTGACACTCTGCTGTCCAAACAAACGGCACATCCTTACGAGTCAACTAGGTCATTGGCGCTGAAATTCTTACAAAATCTGAAACGAATCGCCGGTAGTAGCCGGCCAATCCAAGGAAGCTGCGAACCTCTGCCACTGAACTAGGTGCTGGCCAAGTCTCGATAGCCACAATCTTCTGGGGATCCACTTCCACTCCTCCTCGAGTAATGATGTGACCCAAGTATGAAATGCGATCGAGCCAGAACTCGCATTTACTGAACTTGGCGTACAACTGGTGCTTCCTAAGCATCTGAAGGACGATTCTGAGATGCTGCTCATGCTCTGCTTCGCTTTTGCTGTAGACCAAGATATCATCTAGGAACACGATCACAAACTGATCCAGGTAAGGCATAAAAATGCGATTCATGAGGTCCATGAATACTGCTGGCTCATTGGTTGCTCCAAAGGGCATAACAAGGAACTCCCAATGCCCATATCTCGATCTAAATGCTGTCTTCGGGATGTCCTGCTCTCTGACTCTGATCTGGTGGTATCCTGACCACAAGTCTATCTTCAAAAATACTGAAGCCCCTTTGAGTTGATCAAACAAGTCATCTATCCTCAGGAGAGGGTATCTGTTCTTGATTGTCACTGAGTTCAAGGTACGATAATCTACACATAGCGTGGACGTACCATCCTTCTTTTTCACAAGAAGCATCAGGGCTCCCCAAGGCGATCCACTTGCACGAATGAATCCCTTGGTCCTGAGTTCTTCAATCATCTTGTACAAAATCTCCAACTCTGAAGGCGCCATTCTGTAGACCCTCTCTGATACTGGTGATGTCCCGGGGATCAAGTCTATAGTGAACTCAATCTCCCGCTCTGGCGGCATCCCTGAAAGTTCCTCTGGAAAGACATCTGGAAACTCTTCAACTATCCTGGGCAACTGTACTGCTGCTACTGCCATCCGCAATACTGGAGAAGATGGCTCCACCGTGCCTCTAGAAAAGAAAAACTCTGGCTTGCCTGGAATACTAAAGATAACCCTGTCAACATGGCAGTCTATCCTAGCATACTGGTTCTTCAACCAATCCATGCCTAAGACTACATTATAGTCTGCCATAGGGAACTCTATAAATCTAGCGGGGAACTCTCTACCGCTAACTACGATCCGATACGAAGAAAACACTTGATCTACTCCCACAAGACCATTACCAGTAAGTATATTGAGCCTCACTGATAATGACTCGGGCTCCAATCCTATCTGTGTCGCGAATCGTGCAGACATAAATGAATGCGATGCACCAGAATCAAATAATACTGAAGCTGGAAAGGAGTTGACGAGAATAGTACCTGCCACTACCTCACCTGGTGCAACTTCTTCTTCCATAGCCATCATCATGGCCTGACCTCTAGCTGCAGGTCCCCTCTGCTGGAAACCTCTCTGCCTGCTCTACACTGGAGCCTGGGCACACTGCTGCTGGAATGCCTGGGCCTGAGGCAATAATGGCCTCGGGTACTGCTGCTGCTGCACAGGTGCTGGTCCCCTAACCGATGGACTGGTTAGGTTGGAAGATGATGAACTACCCCTATTCGGGCAAGCTCCTATCTTGTGATCTGCCGCTCCACAAGCTAGGCACAATCCTTGCGCCCTACGACAATCTGCCACTACATGGCCTGGCTTCCCGCAATGAGAACATCCCATTGCCGAAGTCTGCTTTTGCTTCTGCTGCTGCGGGTACATCAGGATCGAATGCTGAACCGACGTTACTGAGGCCGTCCACCTCGAAGTTCCAATGGTCAAACTTCTAGCTGCTGGGGCTGGAGCTGATGATTGGTACATCTGACTGTGGGACCGCTTCCTACCACTGGTCCTATCCACGATCCTCTAGGAGGTGTACTCATGTCTCCTAGCCGCTCTCAATACCGCATCGAACGTCTGGTGCTCGAACTGCTCGACTGCCAACAAGATCTCCAAATGCAGTCCCTGCTGGAACCGCTGGGCCCTATCAAACTCAGTCGCCACCAAGGTGGGGGCAAACCTACTGAGCCTAGAAAACTCAAATGCATAACCATCGACCGTTCTGTCTCCTTGCTTCAAGTTGGTAAATCTGGTCTGCAGGTCGTACCGAGCCACAGCATCAAAATACTTCGTCTGGAATCTCTCTCTAAATACTGCCCAAGCAATGGGTGCCACTAATCCCATGGCTTGTGCTGCCCACCAACTATGAGCTAAGTCCAACAACTGCAGGCGTACCACCGCCACCTTCTCATTCTCAGGTGTCCTAGCTGCTTCCAGAACCACCTCGGTATCCTGAAGCCAAGCGTCCGCGACAATCGCATCCTTGCTGCCGTCGAAGAATGGAGGGTTCAGGCGCTTGAAGCTGTTGGCCGTGCTGTTCCCTGGATGACCGCCTCTGGTCAAAGCATCTGCCACAGTCTGGTGCAAGGCATCTTCTCTACGATCCTGAGAAGCTATCAAGGTCCTGATGAGACCTACCAAGGTACCATCATCAAGTTTCATAGGCTGGACGGGCCGAACTGGGGGTTCTCCTCCAGTAGGCACAACTCTGGAGGCTACTCCGGAATGCTGGGCTTGATCTCCTGGTTGTTGCTGGTACACGGGAGGTGCTCCACCTTGCTGATCGATGGGGTCAGGTACAGTACCGCTGAAGAAGACGACACAGGGAAAACAATAAGGAAGGACCATGACAGATCAACGATACAAGCATGTGATCAAATCAAGATTCTCAGGGATTCAGAGGATATGAACGGAGATCAAGGACGAATAATGATTGAGACATCTATTCGGTAAACCCTCATATTTCTTGATTGACAAGACCTGCATGGGCCACCACTTAAACCATGTCACGCCCCAGAACCAGAATTCTGGAGAGCGGGGGCGTACATAGCCAGCTACGTATATTAAAATAGAATACATCTCAACTATACGGTCACGGCTGTCTAGATATAAGGGTTTATTACAAGCCAACGGTCTCTTATGGTCAAGCCTATTGTCTCAATCTCAAGCAAGTAATATAAGTACAAGAAGTTTGACCACCAAATATATATAATAAAAGGCGTCCCAAATATTACATATCAGCTGATCATGAAGCTAGTCGTACAAAATGCTAGGACTAGCAAGAGTTAAGTCATACATGATCAACCCTAGGATTTGTTAATCATGTTTACAGCCCGTAGGCAGACAGTAAGTAAAAGTGCATCGAGCTAACAGGTGCTCGTCGGCTAAACGCCTCAAAAGAATAATTTGCAATAGAGTGAGCGAAACAAAATAGAAAACCCACTCGTAGCCCGGGTTCCTTCTAGTCGCCACCATCGAGCTGGAGGTTCGGTAGATCCTCGGGTGCTGCTCTAAAATATGGCCACACAAAACCAGCTGGGTCAAACCCCAGAAAGAGCAAGTGCCACAAAGGAGGCCACGAAATAAGAACAAAAGCCAGCATATCAGAACATAAGAAAATGAAAGAAAAGTACAACTAATAAAGAGCACGTCAGGACAATAAACGACTAGGGACGTGGAACCATTCGGGAAACCAGGTTACAACCCGTAAACCAAACAAGGACCGGGGTTGTAACCTTTAGCCTGAATAGCTCTTGTCACTACCCAATTATTGTTGAAGCAAGTAAAACAATCATATTCAGGAGTACCAGGGTACAGGGACTAGACAAGACTTAGACAGGGCTGGACATCATCCATTCACAAGCGGCCAAGCAATTACTACGGCTTACTACTTTAACTAACTAGGGTTATCACAAGCCTAATTACTAACAAGATGCAAGTGAGAAATTCCCAGTCCCAAGCCCTACAGACCATCCAGTTATCCTTCTACGGGTTGAGAGTATGGTTGGGTACATCGCCCCGGAGACGATATACCCTTAGGTGACTTAGAGGGTGCAACACATGACAGTGCGCTGGAAATGTGCTCTACTCGTCGGCAAGCTACAAGTCCAATTAAGAGCGCCCAGATAACGAGATTGTCTGTGACTGGAAATTCTCTATGAACTATAGTTTGATCTAGTCATTAGCCTAATCCATATTCAGTATAAATCCCTGACCGTGGGAACCAGGGAGTCACGTCCTAGACATGATGCAAGACAAGACAAGTAGATTGCACAAGCAAGCAAGCAGGAACACCCACGGTGTCAAGTTGATTATACGAGTCAAGTTAGCTGTCGCAACAGCATCAAGTCAAGTCAAGTTACAAGTTACAAGTTAAGTCAAGTCAGGAGTGCGCCGCCACGGGCCACTATCAAGTTATCAAGGTAAATCATGTCAGGGTACTTGCCAGGAGTGTGCCACGACGGGCCAATATCATGTCAGGTTGGTCATGTCAGGAGTGCACTACTACGGGTCACTGTCGTGTTATGCTAGTCTTTGTCATACCATGCCATGTACAATAGTCATTCCAAACATGTTAAGTAAAATCAAGTTCATGACAAAAGGCGTAAGGATATAAAATGGACGTAAAATATCTAATAAAATATCAATATACAGGGCTATAGAAGAGCCAAGCATAGAGAAATAAAACTAAAACGCCAAGAGCCAATAGTTTACGCAAGGGGGTCAGGGGTTCGATTGTGCAGGTGTCAGCTGCGCAGGGTGCCAAGTGCGCAGGGGCACAGGGCGCAGGGGCAGATGGCACATGGGTTAGATTGCACATGAACAGACTGTGCAGGAGTGAACTGCGCAGGGGTGGATTGCGCATGAGCAGACTGCGCAGGAGTGAACTGTGCAGGAGCAGACTGTGCAAGAGTGAACTGCACAGGAGCAGACTGCGCAGGAGTAAACTGCGCAGGAGTGAACTGCGCATGGGGCTGAGCGCAGTTCGCCAAGAGGCAAGCAGCACGGTCGGCGCTGCGCTAAAAAGTGCAGGCCGAGAAGGGATGCGCAGTCCAGCACTGCGCTAAAGAGCGCAGGCTGCTGCCTCCTTCTCCAGGTCGAGAAGAACACTCCAAGAACTCCAAGTTCAAATCCTCATATCTTTATCAAATCAAAACCAAATCTAGATTTTCAAAGTTCTAACTTGAGTAAAATTGAATTCTCTTCCACATGGAAGCATCAAAACCCACAAAAATCTAACCAAAATAGATCAAAACCATGTAAATTCAAAAATAGTTAAAACCTAGATCTAGAACAATGGAGACTCCAATTCACAAAATGTCAAGTTCTATTGTTGATCACCATGGCCTAATCTAGCTAATGAACAAATAAAATGTGGTTCTCATGTGGTGGCAAGGTGCACTTGCCTATGATGTTGGTGAGTTGTAGAGGAAGGAAGAAGAAGGAGATGGAGAAGTTAATAAAAATAAAGAGAAAAGAGAAAAGTTAGGTGGGATTAATAAAGAGGGTGGGTTGTGGTGGAATGAGGGTTGAACATAGGCTAAGGTGTTCCAATGCATATTAAACCAAACTAAACCAAACCAATTCTCTTCCACAAAATAAACCAAGTCATGTAAAACCCAATCACGAGAACCAACATCTGCAAGTCAAGATAATTACAAGTACATGCCAAAATCCGAGAAAATAAATACAGGTCTGAAATACATGCAAGCATGACAAAATATGTATTCCGAGATATGGGTGTTACATATGAGTACATATATGTTTAAATATATATATGGAGATTGTGAGTACATGTGTATAGGTATATTGGTTACATGTATCATATATATGTATATGTATTGGTTGTACATTGGGTTATATGTGTTATTGAACATAGGGGCTTGTAATAAGTAATAAGGGAGTAACTGTCATGCACTTTCATAAGAATTTGGATACTGTTATCACTGCTTCATAGTGTATGAGGCTAACTATTATATATATATATATATATATATATATATAGGGGAAAAATATATTTATATATATATATAGGGTTGGGATATGTATCAGTGGAGGCAATGTGTTTAGTATGAGGTAATACCCTTGGGCGCTTACCTATGTGTGCAAGAATTCGAGGGCAGAGATAACAGTGAGCATATGCAGGTTGCTTGAGCAGTGTGTATAGAGGTCGAGTATACAAGGGTCGGGTCTGTGCATAGGGAACCAGTGCAAGGAGATTGGGGTACAAACATGTATCAGTAAACAGGGAGTGCATGTGTTCCAATTTGGGGTGTGCCTGTAGGATGGTTATAGGCATTAGCTTGAACTAAGGGTTGGTAGATGTATACCCATATATGTTAATTAACATATATAGATGGGGGTTAGAAACACTGTGACAAGATGTATTTTATAGGAGTTTGGGCCTGTTATCATTCGTACATCCTATGTGATGGTGAGCGAACTGCAGGTAAGCTATGCACTAATTAGAAGTAATGATATCAAAGACGAAGGAGTTGCTGGGATTTGGAAAAGATCATAATTAACCACATTAAGGAATTAGGATCTAGTCTTAGCCTATATATGGTAGTACTAGTAGGTAATGTAATAGAAGGGAGGACCTGTAACAGAGCTGGATAAGATTAAGATTCATATGTCCTATGCATACATTAGTATATAGGCAGTATCAAGGAGAAGAGGCAAACCTGTGAGTGTCAGTTAGGCCTTTATGGCAGTGTAAACAGTAAGGAGGAGTGCCAGTGCACTAGTGTCAGTGAGTGAGTGTTAGTAGATGAAAGGGTATCAGTCCACATAGTAGACAGTGTGCGTGTATTAGTCTATAGTACTGTGTTCGAGTATCAAGAGTATTCAGGTGTCTATGTGTGGGTTAGGGGCAGTAGCTCGAGGGAATTTAGGTCATATGGGTTTGAACAAGTGTTGACTGTAGGAATGTATCAAGTATTAGTAGATAGTAGGGTGATGGCCAAAATTGGTAGAGTGTAGGTAGGCTAAGGGTCGGGCAGTGAAGTGTAGGTATGTGCCAATGCAGGGAGTGAGTGTAAGAGCACCGGTAAGGCAGTACATAGAAAACAAAGGAGTTTTCCTGTGAAACGGTTTACAATATAAGATATGGGCTTGGTAAGTTAGGGGATTCCCTGTAGGAAGTAGGGACTTCCTGTATTTGTATCAGATATCAGTTAGACATCCATATAGGTGGGTACCTATATAACTAGTTACTTAGAGCTAATAGGTAAGGGTAGATATCAAATAGTATAGACAACCTGTAGGGTAAATGAGACCATAAACCTAAATAACCTAAGAAAAGATTAGTTATCCAATTTATTTCATAAATATTGATTTTATTAATTGAATTAATATAGGTTTATTGGGCATCGATTTAGATACGGGCTCAGTTTAGATTCCAGCTTGGAGTACAGGCAAGTACATGCACTGATTTCATTTCATCTCCTAATATTGTCTCTATATCTTGATTTAGATATTCCTATTTTGTTATGACACTCTCGTTACACGAGTTAGTGTTCTATGGATTTACTTTGCTATTACTTATGATTCGTATCTTATTGTGATTTACCGTGTTTTGTGCATCTTACTTACGTGAATTAAATCTATGAATGCTATGAGTCGGGCGAGGAAATATCTCAGTAGACGTGTGAACACCATATCTGTTCGTTGTGTCTTATCACGTGGATAGCAATCACATATATCACGTGTAATTCGCCGTATCGTTTGGATAGCAATCGCACATTATCATCTACGATTTGCTGTATTACCCGAGCCATTCACACGTCGAACTGGTATTTCAAATAACACCTAGAAGTTAGGGTTTTGACATTGATCACTCTGTTTACCTCACTATTACCCATTTTCTCATATTTCACTATTTTTCCTAAATTGCTACTTAACTTTACCTGTTTACCTATTTTCTCTATTTTTATATATATACTAATTTTTGCTATATGGCATTTATCATGTTATGAATTATTATTCACTATTATGTACTTGCTCCAATCCTGACTGGGATAACCATATTTCTAGGCGATGAGTTAGAGGCTTGTTGCCCCATTTATTATGAGCAGACTGAGGACACCTCTCCAGAGACTGAGTTGGGGCCTCAGGGTATTGTCGAGGCTATATTGCAGGCAGAGGATGCTTACCCTAGTTTAGCCTTTAGTTTATATCATCATGGTCCGAATTTGTCTCTAGAATTCTTACTTGGGCCGTATAACTATATTTGGTGACTTGGCAATTTTCTTTGGATTTTTTAGCATTGCGTTTGACTCTAGATTATGTTTTGTATTTATTTCTTGAACTCTCTACCTTAGTTTTTTATATGAGTTTTAGGTTTCATATTGCTCCTATCTCGAAATATCTTATTATTGTGATATTATCATACCTCTTATGTGAATAAGATGTTATTAGTTGTTAGACAATATTCTACCACTGATGCTGCGACGTAGGCTGGACGTACAAATGACTCATGCCCAATTTTTGGGTTCAGGTTGTGACACGTTTTTATGGTGGCCCATGCAGGTCCAACTTCGTAATTAGTACGAGTGTCGTGGTAGTACCTTGATTTAGAGGTGCTATTATGAGCCTGCAATAGGACAAGGATTACTAGAAGATTTATGAAGTACTCAATAACAATTAGGATTTCTACTCTGCATTGAATATGTTATCTTTTACTCTATTCTTAAATGAATACTATTTCAATATTTGTCCTCCCTTGATATCTTATCTTATGCTATATTGATTTCTCCTTGTTTCAATCTGTTCCCAGGATGGCACCAGTGACCAGGGCTTGTGTTTTGGGTACAACAGCACCAACTGCTGCTTTTAAGAGATCAGCGACTTCTTGATCGACTACTCTAAGAGAAATTGACGTTGTACCTCTACCACCACCAGTTCAGGGGATTATACCATTTGCACCAGCCTTGGGGATAGTTCTAGTTTAGGGGACCACTCCAGCTATCTCAGGGGTCTACCACCTCTACCACCATTTCCTTTCCCTGGAGTCATGCCCAATGATGGGGTACAACTATTTGCTCTCTTCCAGTACATGGTGGATGCTTATAGGATTATGGCTGAGGCTCAGAGGCTGCAGGCAGAGGCACCGATATAAGACTGAGCAAATGAAGGAGGGCATGGAGAGTGCTCATTAAGTAGCACTAGAGACCATGGATAGGGTTACTACGTAGCAACCTGCTCTGCAGCAGTAGAAGCGGGGTACCATTTTTGACTTCAAAAAGATGTGTACCCGAGAGTTCAATAGTGTGGAGGGTATCCTTTACGCAGATGAGTAGCTTGAAGACATAGAGAGGATCTTGCAGGTTGCTCAGATTCTAGATAACCTGAAGGTCGAGGTGGTAGGTATGCAGCTCTTCGACCTTGTACTCACTTGGTTTCAGACTGAGCCCAGTTGTCAGCACCTGGTCTGACTTGGGAATGGTTCAAAGATATGTTCAAGAATAAGTCGTACTCCACTGTAGCTTGAGGGGTTTTGAAGGACCAGTTCCAGAACCTAGTATATGATGGATTATCGGTAGATGAGTACACTGCCGAGTTTGGCAGACTGAGCCACTTCCCAGAGTACATGGTGAGGGATCCTAAGGATCGAACCCGCAAATTAAGGAAGGACTTGGCCAGGAAGATTCAGGTGCATGTCACCATGAGCCCGGATGTGACCTTTGCTGATCTGTTAACATTGGCTTAGGTGGCAGAGGAGGACTTGGCTTTTAGACCCAAGAGGGATCGGGATGCTATCGGGGATTGCAACAGTCAAGCACCGGCTAAGCGTCCCCAGTTCCAGCCAAAGGCTTTCCAACCACCATCCCGAGTAGTAGTTCCGTATCAACATCAGAGGTAGGCACAACCAGCTTTTATTTGTGCCTACTGCAGGAAGACCAGACACTCTTGGGATGTGTACAGGAAGAGACTTGGTGTCTGCTTATTCTGCTGTTCTTCAGGACACCAGCTGAGGGAGTGCCCTTCAGCACTTGTTCGTCCAGCTCAGGGGATGTCTCCTTCCCCTAGAGTACCGAAGAGGCCTGTTGTTGCATAGCAGCAGAGGGGGGCCATTACCTACTCAGCAGCAGCATTTTGCCCAACATCAGCAGAGGGGCACGGCCTTTGCTATGACGGTCGAGGAGACCGAAGCACCTTCAGAAGTGATCATAAGTTATGTACTTATCGATTTATTTCTAGCTATTATCTTGTTTGATTTTGGTGCTACTCATAGTTTCATATCTATGGCCTGTATTTAAGCATGACATTATTTTTGGGCTGTTGGATAGTAGTTGACAGATTTGACTAGCGAGGGTATTATCCTAGTCAAGGATGTCTGCGTCAAACATCGTATTACCTTGCGAGGCATAGATTTGTGCTTCAGCTTACTTGTAATACCACTTTCGAGCTTTGATGTAGTTCTCAGAATGGATTGGTTGAGTGCGCAGTATGCCTGTATAGATTATCGTCATGGGTGCATTGTGTTTAGTTCTCTTTGTAAGCCTATATTTGAGTTTGCTAGATGAGCCGTAGAGAAGAGTAGTGGAGCTATTTATGGGGCTTTGGTTGAGCAGAAAGAGCTACCTCATTCCATCATTGCAGACTTCCTTGATGTTTTTCCTGAGGATTTGCTAGGATTGTCCCAGATAGAGATATGGAGTTCTCTATTAACCTTGCACCCGATGTTGAGCCAGTAGCACAGAATGTGTACATGATCAATAATCATAAAGAAGTGAAGCTGAAGAAGAAGATTAACGAGTTTCTTGGGAAGGGCTTCATCAGATCGAGTTCGTCGCCTTGGGGTGCTCTGGTACTATTTGTGCCAAAGAATGACGGGTCAGTGTGTATGTGCATTGACTATCGGTCGTTAAACAATATCACCATCAAGAATAAATACCCTCTGCCATGGATCGATGAATTGTTTCATCAGTTGAGCGGTGCCAGGGTGTTCTCGAAATAAACTTGAAATCTGGCTATCATTAGATGAATGTCAAGAAGAAAGAATCTTGAAATCTATTTTTCGGACCAAGTATGGCCGGTACGCATTCTTTATTGATGTTGTTTGGGTTGACTAACACCTCGGCAGTCTTCATGAACTTTATGAACAAGGTGTTCCACAAATATCTTGATCAGTTCATGGTGGTGTTCATAGATGACATCTTGATCTACTCGAAGACCCCGGAGGAGCAAGAGGGGCATTTGAGGATCGTGCTCGAGACTCTGAGGAAAGAGAGGTTGTTCGGAAAACTCTCCAAATGTGAGTTCTTCTTGGACAAGATTGAATTTCTTGGCCATGTTATGACGGATGATGGAATATTCCTGGACCCGCAAAAGACAGCTGCAGTGGAGTCCTGGTCTACACCTAGCTCAGTTGCAAAGACTAGGAGTTTTCTTGGGTTGGCCGAGTGTTACAGGAAGTTCGTAAAGGACTTCTCCCGGATCGAAAAGCCGATGATGAGACTGACCATGTAATGCCTGTGTTCGTATTACGTATTTTGGGATACGTATACGTATTTTTATTCTGTATTGCCTGATTCCTTGTTTAGCTCTCGGCTTGGTTTAACTCTCGGTTTGGGTTGGCTTGGTTCGGCCGGCCCAATGCTTGGTTCATCATGGGCCAAGGGTGGAACACTTAGCCTATGCTTCTCCTTCATTTCCACCACAACCCCCCCTCTTTATTATCCCACCAACCTTCTCTCTCCTCCATAATTCTCATTTACTTCTCTTTCCCCCACCATTACTCTTCTCCACCAACCAAGAACACCATAGGCAAGTGCAACTTGCTTCCACAAGAGAACCCCTTTTGATGGTTTCATTAGCTTCTCCTCATGATTCTAAACCACATTAGAACTTGTCATTTTCTATTTTGAGGCTTTAATTCTTGTAGATCTAGAGTCTTGCTATTTTCGGATTTTTGGTGGTTTTGATCTATCAAACTTCCTTGTTTTCAAGTTTTGATGGTTCTATGTTGTAGAGAATTTCATTCTACCCAATTTTGACCTTTAGAAAGTTGGATCCGGACTTGTTTTGACCAAGATATGGACCGTTGAAGCTTAGATTCAACTTTAGAGTTCTTGCTGTTCTTGCCATTTGGAGAAGATAGTGAACAGTGAGCTAGCTTTTTAGCTTACGCCACTGAGCTGTACGCTGCTTTTTAGCGAGCATACGCTAGCCTTGGTACGCTGCTCTTTAGCGAGCGTATGCTAGCCTTGGTACGCTGCTCTTTAGCGAGCATACGCTAGCCTTGATACGCTGCCTGTTGGCAGCATGTCTTTTGCGTACGCTAGCATGAGCGTGCCCTAGACTCTTCCGTACGCTAGCTCAAGCGTACGCAGTCTTGAGCGTACGCTAGCTTGAGCGTACGCTGACCTGTAGCTTGAGCGTACGCGTTCCTTGGTACGCTAGCTTAAGCGAGCAAGGTGTACGCTGGCCTGAGCATAGTTTGACCTGAGCGTATGGCCTTTGGCTGACTTGGTCTCATGTCAGCGTGTCAGATTTGGTTTTATTTTCCTTAAGCTTGGCTCTTTTATAGCCCTGTATATTGATATTTTATTAGATATTTTACGCCCATTTTATATCCTTACGCCTTTTGTCCTGAACTTGATAATTGCAAAATTACTTGATATGTTTGGAATTGACAATTGAGCATGACCTGATAGTGACCCGTAGTGGTGCACTCCTGACATGAGTAACCTGACATGACCTGATAGTGGCCCGTCGTGGCGTACTCCTGACTAGTACACTTGACCTGATAACCTGACATGTTATACCTTGATAAGCTGTTGCGACGGCTACCTGACATGACATGACCTGTATAATAACCTGGACACCGTGGGCGATTGTGCTTGTATAAATAATCTAGTCTTATCTTGCATCATGTCTAGGAGGGGACTCCTGAGTACCACGGTCAGGAGTACCTATTGAAATAAACTAAGGGCTAATAACTAGATTAATACATTAGTCATGAAGAGATTTTCCAGCTACAGGAAATCCCGTTACCTGGGCACGCCTTGGGATCTGTAGCCTGCCGTCGAGTAGGGCACATTTCCAGCACACTGTCATGTGTTGCACCCTTCAAGCTACCTAAGGGTACATTCGTTTCCTGGACGATGTACCCACCTGAATTCAACTCTAATCTTTTAACCCGGGAACCTGGATGGTCTGCAGGGCTTGTGGCTGTGGAATAATCTCACTGCATCTTGTTAGTAATTAGGCTTGTGACAACCCTAGTTAGTTAAAGTATCAAGCCGTAATTCTTGCTTGGCCGTGTAGTGATTGGACGGAGTCTAACCAGTCTAGTCCTGCCCGAATCCTTTTCCAGATCATTGAATGACCAGAATGCTTGTATTTATTTTACCGATAAATGGTGAAAATTCTAAGCTCTGTTCAGACGAAGGGTTACAACCCCGGTCCTTGTTTGGTTTACGGGTTGTAACCTGGTTATCTGAATAGTTCCATGGTTATCTCGTCGTATATCATCCTGGTGTATTTTCTTTATTTCCAGTTCTTACTTTATTTATATCTTGTGCTGATTGCTGGTTTTGGATCTTAAGTGAAGCCTCCTTTATGGCACTTGCTCTTTCTGGGGTCTGACCCACCTGGTTTTGTGTGGCCATATTTCGGAGCAGCTCTAGAGGATCTACCGACTTCCAGCCAGATGGTGGCCACTAGACGGAACCCTGGCAACGAGTGGGTTATTTTTGGCTCTCCCACTCTATTGTAAAAATATTCTTTTGAGGCGTTTAGCCGACGAGCACCTGTTTAGCTCGATTGCACTTACTTACTGTCTGCCTACGGGCTGTAACATGATTAACAGATCCTAGGGTTGATCATGTATGACTAAACTCTTGCTAGTCCTGACATTTTGTAACGACTAGCTTCATGGTCAACTAAATATGTAATGTTTGGGATGCTTTACTATTGTATATTTAATGATCATACATCTTGTGACTTTTACTTACTTGCTTGTGATTGAGACACTAGGCTTGTTCATGACCTTAAGAGACTGTTGGCTTGTAGATAAACCCTCATGTATCTAGACAGCCGTGACCGTATAGCAAGATGGATTCCATTTCATATACGTAGCTGGCTATGTCTGCCCCCGCTCTCCAGTATTCTGGATCTGGGACGTGACATGGTTTAAGTGGTGGCCCATGCAGGTCTTGTAAATCAAGATATGTGAGGGTTTACCGAATAGATGTCTCAATCAGTATTCGTCCTTGATATCTGCTCATATCTTCTGAATCCCTGGATTCTTGTCCTGATCATATGCTTGTATCGTTGATCTGTCCTAGTCCTTCCTTATTGTTCCCTATGTCGTCTTCTTCAGCGGCATTGTTCGTGGTCCTACCGACCAGCAAGACGGAGCACCTCCTGCGGACCAGCAGCAACCTGGAGATTAAGCCCAGCATTCCAGAGTAGCCTCCAGAGTCGTGCCTTCTGACGGAGAACCACCAGTCCAGCAGTTCAGCCTGTCGAGCCTGATGATGGCACTTTGGTAGGTCTCGTCAGGACCTTGATAGCTTCTCAAGATCGTCGTGGAGATACATTACAACAGGCAGTGGCGGATGCTTTGACCAGAGGCGGTCATCCAGGGAACAGCGCGGCCAACAGCTTCAAGCGCTTGAACCCTCCATTCTTTGACGGTAGTGAAGATGCTATCGCAGCAGATACATGGCTTCAGGACACAGAGGTGGTTCTAGAAGCAGCCAAGACTCCAGAGAATGAGAAGGTAGCCGTGGTGCGCCTGCAGTTGTTAGATCTTTCCCGCAGCTGGTGGGCAGCGCAGGCCGTTGGATTAGCAGCACCTATTGCTTGGGCAGTGTTCAGGGAGAGATTCCAGACCAAGTATTTTGATGCCGTGGCTTGGTATAATCTGCAGACGAGGTTTACCAATCTGAAGCAAGGAGGCAGGACGGTCGACGGATATGCGACCGAGTTTTCTAGACTCAGTCGGTTTGCTCCCACCCTGGTGGCAACCGAGTATGATAGAGCCCAGCAATTCCAGCAGGGACTTCACCTGGAGATCTTATTGGCAGTTGAGTTTGAGCATCAGACTTTTGATGCAGTCTTGAGAGCAGCCCGGAGGCATGAGTATACCTCCCAGAGGATTGTGGATAGGACCGGAGGTCGAAGAGATCTCACGGCCAGATGAATCAGTCTTCAGCACCGGCCCCGGCAGCCAGGGCTTTGACTATTGGAGCTCCGAGGCGAGCGGCCTCAGTAACGTCGGTTCAGTATTCCACTCCGACGTACCCTCAGCAGAAGCAGAAGCAGTCTTCCACAGTGGGATGTTCTCATTGTGGGAAGCCAGGCCATATGGTGGCAGATTGTCGCAGGGCCAGGGATTGTGTCTGGCGTGTGGAGCACCAGACCATAGAGTTGGATCCTGCCCGAATAGGGGTGGTTCATCATCGTCCAACCTTTCTAGCTCTTCGGTGAGAGGGCCAGCCCCGGTCCAGCAACAGCAGCAGTACCCATTGTCGAGGCCCTTGCCGCCTCAGACCCAAGTTCCAGCAGCAGAACCCCCAGCAGTATGCACAAGCCCAAGCCCAGAGTCAGAGCAGACAGCAAGGATTTCAGCAGAGGGGACCAGCACCCCGAGGGCACGGTCAGGCTATGGTAATGACCGTGGAGGAAGGATTGGCACCAGGAGAGGTAGTGGCAGGTACTATTCTCGTCAACTCCTTTCCAGCTTCAGCTTTATTTGATTCTGGTATATTGCATTCTTTTATGTCTGCACGATTTACGACACGGGTAGGATTGGAGCCCGAGTCATTATCAGTAAGGCTCAATATACTTACTGGTAATGGACTTGTAGGAGTAGATAGAGTGTTTTCCTCATGTCGGATCGTAGTTAGCGGTAGAGAGTTTCCTGCTAGATTGATAGAATTCCGATGGCCGATTATGATGTGGTCTAAGGGATGGATTGGTTGAGGAACCAGTATGCTAGGATAGACTGCCACCTTGGCAGGGTTGTTTTTAGCATTCCAGGCGAGCCGGAGTTTTCTTTCTCTCGAGGTGAGGTTGAGTCATCTCTCCAGTATTGTGGATGGCAGTAGCAGCAGTTCAGTTGCCCAGGATAGTGGATGAGTTCCCAGATATTTTTCCAGAAGAGCTTCCAGGTATGCCTCCAGAGCGGGAGATCGAGTTCACTATAGACTTGATTCCCGGAACAGCCCCAGTGTCATAGAGAGTCTACAGGATGGCGTCGTCAGAATTGGAGATATTGTATAAGATGATTGAAGAGCTTAGAACCAAGGGATTCATTCGTGCTAGTGGATCGCCTTGGGAGCCCCGATGCTTCTTGTGAAAAAGAAGGATGGTACGTCCAGGTTATGTGTTGATTATCGTACCTTAAACTCAGTAACAATCAAGAACAGATACCCTCTTCCGAGGATAGATGACTTGTTTGATCAACTCAAAGGGGCATCAGTATTCTCGAAGATTGATTTGCGCTCAGGTTATCATCAGATCAGAGTCAGAGAGCAGGACATCCCGAAGACAGCTTTTAGATCGAGATATGGGCATTGGGAGTTCCTTGTTATGCCTTTTGGAGCAACCAATGCGCCGGCAGTATTCATGGACCTCATGAATCGTATCTTTATGCCTTACTTGGATCAGTTTGTGATCGTATTCCTAGACGACATCCTGGTCTACAGCAAGAGTGAGGCGGAGCATGAGCAGCATCTCCGTATAGTTCTTCAGATCCTTAGAGAGCACCAGTTATATGCCAAGTTCAGTAAATGCGAGTTCTGGCTCGATCGCATTTCGTACTTGGGTCATATCATTACTCGAGGAGGAGTAGAAGTGGATCCCCAGAAGATTGTGGCTATTGAGTCATGGCCAGTGCCTAGTACAGTTGCAGAGGTTCATAGTTTTCTTGGATTGGCCGGCTACTACCGGCGGTTTGCTTCAGATTTTGCTCGAATTTCAGCGCCATTGACCCAGTTGACCCGCAAGGATGTACAGTTTGCTTGGACAGCAGAGTGTCAGAGTTCTTTTGAACAGTTGAAGCGAGGCCTGATAACAGCTCCTATTCTCACGCTTCCAGATGGAACTGGAGGATTCTCAGTATATTGTGATGCTTCGGGGAGAGGCCTAGGATGTATTCTGATGCAACATGGGAAGGTGATAGCTTATGCATTACGACAACTTCGTGATCATGAGAGGAATTACCCAATCCATGACTTGGAGCTGGCAGCAGTAGTGTTTGCGCTTATGTTATGGAGGACACTATTTGTATGGAGATAGGGTGGAGATTTTCACCAATCACAAGAGCCTGAAGTATGTTTTCACCCAGAAGGATCTTAACATGCGTCAGAGAAGGTGGCTGGAGCTTCTTAGATTATGATGTCAACCTGCAGTATCATCCTGAAAGGCCAATGTCGTAGCAGATGCATTGAGCAGGAGAGCCGGAGCTTATTTCCTAACAAGTAGCCAAAATTGTTAGCAGATCTTCAGAAGATGGGTATAGAAGTTATTCTCCCTTCCAGTGTGGCATTGATAGCCAGTATGCAAGTTCAGTCCACTATAGTCGAGAGGATCCGGAAGGCACAGTCGGCAGATTCCAAGCTTCAGCGACTCAGAGCCGAGTGTGAGGCAGGACGAAGACCAGAGTTATGTATTCATGAGGATGGTACACTTCGACATGGTAAGCATCTTTGTGTACCCAGCGGAGATATCCGGCAGAAGATCATGTCAGAAGCGCACAGTTCGCAGTATTCCATCCATCCCGGCAGTACGAAGATGTACCGTGATATCCGGTAGCATTTCTGGTGGAATGGCATGAAGCGGAGATAGCTCAGTTTGTCTCTCGGTGTTTGGTTTGCCAAGAAGTTAAAGCCGAACATCAGAGACCGGCTGGACTTCTTCAGCCCTTGTCGATTCCAGAATGGAAGTGGGAGCATGTGACTATGGATTTTATGACTGGCCTACCTAGGTCCCCAGCTGGTAAAGATGCTATCTGGGTTATAGTTGATCAGCTCACGAAAGTGGCTCACTTTCTTCCATTCAGAGTTGGTCAGTCGACAGCTCAGTTAGCAGAGATGTACCTCAGGCAGATTGTCAGATTGTACGGTGTGCCAGTCAGTATCACCTCGGACCGAGATTCAAGATTTATGTCGCACTTTTGGCATAGCTTGCAAGAGAGCTTGGGACTCATCTCCAGTTTAGTTCAGCATATCACCCGCTGACAGATGGCCAGTCGGAGCGCACGATCCAGACTCTTGAAGACATATTGCGGTCTTGTATACTTGACTTTGGTAGTTCATGGAAGATTACTTGTACCTGGTGGAATTCTTGTACAACAACAGTTTAGGCCAGTATCCAGATGGCACCGTTTGAGGCACTGTATGGTAGGAAGTACAGATCCCCGCTAGCCTGGGATGATGTTGGAGAGAGACAGATGCTTGGTCCAGAAATGATTGCCCAGACAGTTGAGGTGGTCAGGAGAGTCCGAGATCATCTTCGAGTTGCCCAAGATCGCCAGCACCATTGGGCCGATTCTAATCGACGCCCTATCGAGTTTTCGGTCGGCGATCATGTATTCTTGAGGATTTTGCCTAACCGTGGCGTCATTCGTTTCGGCGTACGGGGAAGCTTAGTCCTAGGTATATAGGACCGTTTGACATTCTGGAGCGAGTAGGAGATGTATCCTATCGTCTCGCTCTTCACCATCGCTAAGCGAGGTGCATGACGTGTTCATGTATCCCAATTACGACGGTATATCCCGAACCCGAGCCACATCTGGATCATTCGGAATTGGTTGTTGGTACCAACCTTTCGTATGAGGAGAGGCCGTGTCTATATTGGACCGGAGAGAGAAGATCCTCAAGAATAAGACTATCAAGTTAGTCCGAGTTGCTTGGGGTCACTCTTTGGGAGAGTCAACATGGGAGCGTGAGGATAATATCCGATTGCGATATCCCGACTTGTTTGACTCGTGAGGTATAATGTCTTTCTTATGCCTCCTGCCTTCGATTCCTTGCTTGCATGATTGATTGATTGCCTAGTATAGCTTGCTTGTTATTAATGTAGCTTGTCATTGCTCCTCTAGCCTCTTGATTAAATTTTGAGGACGGAATTCTTTTAAGGTGGGTAGAGTTGTAATGCCTGTGTTCGTATTACGTATTTTGGGATACGTATACATATTTTTATTCTGTATTGCCTGATTCATTGTTTAGCTCTCGGCTTGGTTTAACTCTCGGTTTGGGTTGGCTTGGTTCGGTCGGCCCAATGCTTGGTTCATCATGGGCCAAGGGTGGAACACCTTAGCCTATGCTTCTCCTTCATTTCCCCACAACCCCCCTCTTTATTATCCCCACCAACCTTCTCTCTCCTCCATAATTCTCATTTACTTCTCTTTCCCCCACCATTACTCTTCTCCACCAACCAAGAACACCATAGGCAAGTGCAACTTGCTTCCACAAGAGAACCCCTTTTGATGGTTTCATTAGCTTCTCCTCATGATTCTAAACCACATTAGAACTTGTCATTTTCCATTTTGAGGCTTTAATTCTTGTATATCTAGAGTCTTGCTGTTTTCGGATTTTTGGTGGTTTTGATCTATCAAACTTCCTTTGTCAAGTTTTGATGGTTCATGTTGTAGAGAATTTATTCTACCCAATTTTGACCTTTGAAAGTTGGATTCGACTTGTTTTGACCAAGATATGGACCGTTGAAGCTTAGATTCAACTTTAGAGTTCTTGCTGTTTTGCCATTTGGAGAAGATAGTGAACAGTGAGCTAGCTTTTTAGCTTACGCCACTGAGCTGTACGCTGCTCTTTAGCGAGCGTACGCTAGCCTTGGTACGCTGCTCTTTAGCGAGCGTACGCTAGCCTTGGTACGCTGCCCTTTAGCGAGCGTACGCTAGCCTTGATACGCTGCCTGTTGGCAGCGTCTTTTGCGTACGCTAGTGTGAGCGTGCCCTAGACCCTTCCGTACGCTAGCTCAAGCGTACGCAGTCTTGAGCGAATGCTGAGCGTACGCTGACCTGTAGCTTGAGCGTACGCGTGTCTTGGTACGCTAGCTTAAGCGAGCAAGGTGTACGCTGGCCTGAGCATAGTTTGACCTGAGCGTATGGCCTTTGGCTGACTTGGTCTCATGTTAGCGTGTCAGATTTGGTTTTATTTTCCTTAAGCTTGGCTCTTTTATAGCCCTGTATATTGATATTTTATTAGATATTTTACGCCCATTTTATATCCTTACGCTTTTGTCCTGAACTTGATAATTGCAAAATTACTTGATATGTTTGGAATTGACAATTGAGCATGACCTGATAGTGACCCGTAGTGGTGCACTCCTGACATGAGTAACCTGACATGACCTGATAGTGGCCCGTCGTGGCGCACTCCTGACTAGTACACTTGACCTGATAACCTGACATGTTATACCTTGATAAGCTGTTGCGACGGCTACCTGACATGAAACCTGTATAATAACCTGGACACCGTGGGCGATTGTGCTTGTATAAATAATCCAGTCTTGTCTTGCATCATGTCTAGGAGGGGACTCCTGAGTACCACGGTCAGGAGTACCTATTGAAATAAACTAAGGGCTAATAACTAGATTAATACATTAGTCATGAAGAGATTTCCCAGCTACAGGCAATCCCGTTACCTGGGTACGCCTTGGGATCTGTAGCCTGCCGTCGAGTAGGGCACATTTCCAGCACACTGTCATGTGTTGCACCCTTCAAGCTACCTAAGGGTACATTCGTTTCCTGGACGATGTACCCACCTGAATTCAACTCTAATCTTTTAACCCGGGGAACCTGGATGGTCTGCAGGGCTTGTGGCTGTGGAATAATCTCACTGCATCTTGTTAGTAATTAGGCTTGTGACAACCCTAGTTAGTTAAAGTATCAAGCCGTAATTCTTGCTTGGTCGTGTAGTGATTGGACGGAGTCTAACCAGTCTAGTCCTGCCCGGATCCTGTTCCAGATCATTGAACGACCAGAATGCTTGTATTTATTTTACCGATAAATGGTGAGAATTCCAAGCTCTGTTCAGACGAAGGGTTACAACCCCGGTCCTTGTTTGGTTTACGGGTTGTAACCTGGTTATCTGAATAGTTCCATGGTTATCTCGTCGTATATCATCCTGGTGTATTTTCTTTATTTCCAGTTCTTACTTTATTTATATCTTGTGCTGATTGCTGGTTTTGGTTCTTAAGTGAAGCCTCCTTTGTGGCACTTGCTCTTTCTGGGGTCTGACCCAGCTGGTTTTGTGTGGCCAGATTTCGGAGCAGCTCCAGAGGATCTACCGACCTTCCAGCCAGATGGTGGCCACTAGACGGAACCCTGGCAACGAGTGGGTTATTTTTGGCTCTCCCACTCTATTGTAAAAATATTCTTTTGAGGTGTTTAGCCGACGAGCACCTGTTTAGCTCGATTGCACTTACTTACTGTCTGCCTACGGGCTGTAACATGATTAACAGATCCTAGGGTTGATCATATGACTAAACTCTTACTAGTCCTGACATTTTGTAATGACTAGCTTCATGATCAACTGAATATGTAATGTTTGGGATGCCTTACTATTGTATATTTAATGATCATACATCTTGTGACTTTACTTACTTGCTTGTGATTGAGACACTAGGCTTGTTCATGACCTTAAGAGACTGTTGGCTTGTAGATAAACCCTCATGTATCTAGACAGCCGTGACCGTATAGCGAGATGGATTCCATTTCATATACGTAGCTAGCTATGTCTGCCCCTGCTCTCCAGTATTCTGGATCTGGGGCGTGACTGACCAGGAAGGATATAGAGTTTATCTGGTCTGAGGAGTTCCATGTTGCCTTTGATGAATTGAAGAAGAGGCTAACCATGGCTCCAGTTCTGACGCTGCCATCTGGTGCTGGAGAATTTGCTATATACAGTGATGCTTCAGGAAAAAGGGCTGGGATGTGTTAGAGTAGCACAAGAAGGTTGTGGGTACGCTTCAGAGAGTTACGGCCACATGAGATGAACTATCCCACTCATGATCAGGAGTTGGTGTCAGTAACTTTTGCTTTGAAGTTGTGGAAGCATTGTCTCTACGGTTAGAGGGTGAAAAATTTTACTGATCATAAGAGTTTGAAATACGTTTTCACCCAGAAGGAATTGAACAAGCAATAGCCAGATGGTTGGAGTTGATAAAGGACTTCGACGTTGCCTTGTAATACCATCCGAGAAAGGCCAATGTTGTTGCAGAAGCACTGAGCCGTTATCCAGTGGCTATGTACTTGACGATGGATCAGCGCTTGTTGGAGGAATTAGAGAGCTTGGGCATTGAGATCATGATTTCGGGACTAGAGATGTAGATGATAGGACTGGAGATTCATTTCAATTTGATGGATCGGATCAGAGATGCAAAGTACCAAGATGTGGCTTGAGGAGTATCAAGGCTCGGGTACATACCGGGTTGCTTGAGGACTTCTCCATTATAGAGGATGATTCTTTGATGCACGGTTCTAGAGTTTACGTACCTAGCAAAAATCTGTGTATGGAGGTTATGTAGGAGGCGCATCGCTTCCAGTATTCTACATGTCATAGGGCTACCATAAGGATCTGAGAGATCATGTATGGTGGTATGGAATGATGCGCGAGGTGGCACAGTTCTGTTCTAGGTGCTTAATGTGCCAACAGGTCAAGGAAAAAGGCAGAGACCTGGTGGTTTGCCTCAACCTTTACCTATCCTAGAGTGGGAGTAGGAGCATATCACTATAGATTTTGTTTCTGGTATTCCTCGCACTCCTGGAGGAAGGATGCGATTTGGGTCATCGTAGACAGGTTGACCAAATTAGCCCACTTTATTCCATACAAGGTGTGTTTATCTACTGAGAAGTTCACAGAGTTGTATGTATGGCAGATTGTTCGATTACAGGAAGTTCCAGTGAGCATAGTTTCTGATCAGGACAACAAAATCACTTCTAATTTTTGGAAGATTCTACAAGTTAGCTTGGGCACTCAACTCAAGTTCAACACTGCTTATCATCCTTAGATGGATGGACAATCTGAGAGGGCCATTTAGACGTTAGAGGATATGTTTCTGATTTGTGCATTGGATTTTGACGAATCATGGAAGGATCATCATCACCTGGTAGTGTTTTTATACAACAATAACTATCAGACCAGCATCAAGATGTCTCCTTTTGAGGCATTATATGGACGGAGGTGTCGCACCCCGTTATCTTTGGATGACGTGGGCGAGAGAGCCTTATTGTGGTCGAAGATGATTGTAGATGCTGTGGAGAAGGTGAAGCGGATTAGGGAGAGGCTTCGCGTGGCTCAGGACAGGCAGACACTAGGCCAATAGCCACTGGAGGCCATTGGAGTTTGAGGTAATAGGTGTTTTGTTTGTGTGTGATGTTTAGTTTAGGAATTATTTTTTTATTGCTTGTTTGAATCTTGTTCAGACTAGGTTGGAGATTTAGTGTTTTTGAGAATTTTTTTGACACGTGGCATTAATCATTTTGGTCAGGCGGTAAGCTCAGTCCAAGATTCATCGGACCTTTCGGCATCCTTGAGAGGGTCGGTGCTGTAGCTTATCGATTGGACTTACTGCCTACCTTAGAGGGAGTGCACAACGTGTTTCACATGTCATAGCTAAGACGATATATGGCAGATCCTAGCCATGTATTGGACCACTCGGAGATCGAAGTTGGGTCGAGTCTCAATTATCTAGAGGAGCCCGTGGAGATACTGGATTGTAGGGAGAAGATATTGTGTAACCTGACGATTCCTTTGGTTCGCATCACGTAGAGCCATCACTCTCCCGACAAGTCCACTTGTGTGAGAAAGGACAAAATATGCGAGCGATATCCCTATCTTTTTGCCCCATGAGGTAAACTTTGTTCTTGTTTCTTTTCGTGATTATGCTATTCTTAAATTTCGACGATGAAATTTTTCTAAGGAGGGTAGTGTTGTCACTACTACTTTTCTAGATTAGGGTTATCTTTCACCAAATTAAAATTTTCCTATTTATGGGCCACTAGCATGATGATTAAACCAAATTCATAAATTAGAAATTCAATTTAAGTTGGCCCTAGTCATGATCATTTATGGTACAAACACTAATTAGAGCCAAACCACTTAGTTCCTTAAAGGCCTTCCTAATACTAATTGTCATAAAGAGTTTAGGTCATGGATAGACCCTATTTAAACCCCCACAAGCCCTCAATGGCAGCCACCATAAACCTAGTGTTTCCACTATTTCCTTCATTCCACACATAATCAAATTTTCTCCTTATAGGTTTTGTGCCTATATCTCATTTGTATCAATACATTATGAGTACATATAGTATAAATACATTATGGGCTTCATAGGTTTTGTGCTTATATCTCATATTTGGGTGTCATGATGTTTAAGCATGTGGCATGTATGTGTACAAATATGTATATATATATATATATATCTATATATATAATTATATATTATATAATAGATTGTGAATACATGTATATAGGTATATTGGTTACATGTATCATATATATATTGTATTGGTAGTACATTGTGTATATGTATTATTGCATATAGGGGCATTTAATAAGGGAGTAATTGTCATGCATTTTTATGAGAATTTGGATACTATTATCACTGCTTCATAGTATGTGAGGCTACTGTTATATATAATATATCTATATATATAATTATATATATATATATATAATATATATTATATATTATTTAAAAAAAAAAAAAAATATATATATATACATTTAAAAAAAAAATATTATATATATATATATATATTATAGATATATAATTATATATATATATATATATATATATATATATATCTAATATAAATATATATATATATATATATTATAAGATTTCTTCTTCCTCTCTTGAGCTTCCCACTCCCGCACATGGCTGGATGAACCTTTCCTCCGCCCGTCCTCGACGCCGGTGCCGAGCAGCCCTGGCGGCCCACCGCCAACCTCACCCACCTATACCTTCCCCGACGACGGCTATACGCTCTTCCACAACCTTGTGTCCTCCTCCCGGAGGGCAGCTATGCGCCCTTCCACCACAGGGTGGCGACTATACGCCCACCCCCTCTGCGGTCGGCTATGCGCCCCCACACCCCTCGGCTGCCACATGCTTCTCTCTGCTATCATCCGAGCGCCCTTCTTGCTCCCCCTCTGGGGGCTGTCATGCGCTCACATTCGCTCTGCCGAGCAGCGATGTTTTGCCCTCCTTCGTCGGCGGCCAGGCGCATTCGGGAAGTCGGCGCCCTCCGACCTCTATCTGAGCGCATGTGCCGCCTTCCTCTCGGGGATCCATGCGCCCGATCCGGGAGACTTGCACCCCCCAGCCTCCAACTGCTGGGCTCTCCGGGAGACATGCGTCCTCCAACCTCAAACTGGGCGCATACGTCGCCCTCTCTCTCAGGGAGTAATGTTCCCTCCAACCTTCTACTGGGTGCATTCTCCGTCCCTCTCAGGGAGTCATGTGCCCTCTCCCGGAGGCCTTGAACCTACCCCCCTACTGAGCCAATCCTGCCGTCACCGTTTGGATTCTGACCATACTGGGACCGACGCACGCTCGTCCCACCAACCCGACGGGATCCTCCTCGTTGAGCCGCGCTTCTGCCGCTACCGTCGCTCACCCCTCCACCGTCTCTACCTCTCAACCCGCAGCTTCCCCCCTCCCTGTAGTGCCTCGACCCCTTCTTACACCGAGATTCTGCGGCCGGATCGTGCAGCGCAGCTGCTTCTCTAGTCTAAAGACACCGTGCTGCCTGAGATCGAGTTCACCTGCCCCTCAAATGGCCTTCCCATCCGAGTTCCGTTCTCCCCCGCTGAGATCTCCTCCCTGTCGCAAGCTTTGCGAAGACCTTCGTCCTAAAATTCCCCTGCAGATGCCCAAAACTCTCAATAGCACAAGCAGCGATCGTGGGCTGGGGCCTTGCCTAGGTGTACAAGGTCGCCCTGCTAGACCCTAAACACATGCTCTTCCACCTCTCCTTCGACCCCGACTACTCCTTAGTCTGGGCCAAAGGCACCACCAGCATCGGCTCACTAAGCGTGAAGATCGCCAAATGGTCCCTCAGTTTTAACCCTAAAGTTGACTCGTCGTCGTCTCGATGTGGATCTCCCTCCCGAACCTCCCCCTTGTCTGCTTCGCTTCGAGAGCTCTTAAGTGAATCGCCAGTTCCTTCGGGACCCTTGTGGCGATCGCTGAAGAAACTCGCAATCTCTCCAAAGGCAACTATACGAGGATTTGCATCGAGCTCGACCTTTCTTCTATAAGCCCTCTATGATTCAGATCGAGCTCAGAGATCAGACTCACTCTCAGAAGCTTGAGTATGACAGCAGCATAATATTCTGCAAGTACTGTCAGATCAGAGGCCATCTCACAAAGCACTGCTTCAAGGCCCACCCGGAGCTCAAGATGAAAGCTCCGCTTAAGTAGCATCCTTCGAGGGCGACCCAACTCATTCCCTCAGCTCCTATCCTCCCCCTTCCAAACTCCCACTCCCACTTCCTCGACATCGACGGTATACCCAGTCCCCGCTCTCCCCTCGTCGGTACCGAACATCGCATCCGGCGAGCCATCAGATATCACCTTCAACAACCGGTTCGATATTCTCACCTTTCCCCTCCAGACATCGACCAGGCAAACCGCCACACAGACAAGACCCCCCGCGTCGAGGACGAATCGCCCGATGATGAGCAACCGCACAACGTTTCCTCTTTAGGCACTGTTGAGGTGGATCGAATGGCGTTGATCATCCACCCTACCCTTTATTATAGCTACTCCTCCCTCCTCTAAAGTGACCCTAAGGACGACCTGACCTCCTTAGGCATCGTATCCATGGTCAGGCTCCAGCTTGCCAAGGAGGCTAGCTTGTTGGACCCCTGCCCCCCTTTGTGCTCTGGCCGAGATGGAGAAAGTGCAAACCCCCCGGAGAAGAATATAGGCATCACAGTCCAGGGCAACCTAAATACGGTGGACGATGACTATGCGGTGCCCTCGAGAGCTCCCAAAATCCTCCACAGCAAGAAGAAAAAGAAGCAAGCTCAAGAACCAACGGCCATGACCACTCGGTCAGCCACAAAGCTCAACCCCAACCCCTCCCCCCCCCGCAACCATCCCAATGCTTAATATCCTCACATGGAATTTTAGAGGGCTGGCCAATGAACCTAACTTGAGCAGGATAATTAGCCTCAAAAAATCTACCGGATCGACATTTTAGTCATCATCGAACCTAAAATTTCTCCATGAAAACTCAAATCCATCCAACTTCAACTTGGCTTCCCGAACGTTGTTGCCGTGTGTCGTAACATTTGGATCCTCTTCAGCGCCAAATGCTCCTTCGAAACCGTTCAGGACTCCAATCAGGCGCTCTTCTGCTGGGTAGAGTACCCCACCCTCATATCCCGATCTCTTCTCTCCGCAGTCCATGGCAGCTGTGACTTCGTTGAGCGCAAGTAGCTCTGGGACACCCTGATGGACACCCACCTCCCACTCAACAACCTCCCGTAGATCTGCCTTGGGGACTTTAATACGATCTCACGCAGAGAGGAGAAATCCGTAGGGTGACCCCCCAGCCGAAAATGAACGACTTCAATACCTTCACCTTCAACGCCCACCTATCCCCCCTCCCCTTCTCCGGTAATGCCTTCACCTGGTGCAACATACAGGACGGCGCCAGAAGACAATACTCCTGGTTGGATCGTGTCTTGGTCGACAAACGTTGGTCCGACATGGATCTCATCTCCAACCTCTCTTACCTCTACACCACTGAATCGGATCACTCCCCTCTCTTCATCAAGATCAGCAGCAACTCCAACCTGATTAAGAAACCCTTCCGATTCCTGGACTTCTGGAGACATCATCCACAATTTAGGAACATCGTGCCCACCTCTTGGAACTCAACAAGCAACCCCAACCCTCTTGTTAGAGTGGCTGCCAAACTCAAGGCTACCAGGGACGCTCTATCAGCCTGGAGCAAGCTCGCTTTGGCAACATCTTCCAAGAGATTAAGTCAGCGAAAGACGATGTCACTCGTGCTAAGATCTGTTACGCCACGGACAGGGCTTCAGAGGCATGTGCCGCTCTCAATCTCACCAAAGCTCTCCTCAATGGCGACAAGAATTTCGCTTTCTCCCACGCCTGCGTCAATGGACGTAGACACGAACTTAACCTACACTAAATCTCTGACGATACCAGCATCCTACTCAAAGACCAGCGGAGCATCCATGCTACAGCCGCCAACTTCTACACCAAACTATTCACTAAAGACGTAGTCACCAAGGATGAGGCTTTCTTGGCTAAAGTCCCTAAGTTGATCAGCGAACGGGAGAACTCGCAGGTCTTAACCCCACAATCTGGAGGAAGTCAAGGCTGTTGTGTGGGCCCTTGACGAGTACAGCGCCCTGGGCCTAACGGCTTCTCAGGTGTCTTCTTTCGATCTTGCTGGGACATTATCAAATCTGACATACATTAGGCCACGGTTGCATTACTCCAAGGTGCAAGATACCCTAAATCTATCTCGTGCACCAACCTAATCCTAATCCCAAAAAAAATCCCGGAGACCTTCAAAGACTTCAGGCCTATCATCTTATGCACCTTCACCAACAAATTCATCTCCAAGATCATCGCAAACCACATGTCCCATCACTTCCCCAAGATTATCTTCGAGGAGCAAATCGACTTCGTTCCTTGGCGAAACATCACGGATAAAATCCTACTAGCACAAAAAATGATAACCTGTATAAAATTCCCGTCCAGGGGGAACGTCACCATCAAACTCGACATGGAGAAGGCATATGATCGCCTGGACTGGCAATACATGATTTTGGTATTCAGGGCCTTCGGGTTTTCTGAAACTTGGATAGACATCATCTTCAGATCCATAAGCAACTCCTGGTTCTCCACTGTCATCAACGGGCAAGCTGACGGGTTCTTCAAGTCTAGCCGTGGGGTTCGACAGGGAGATCCTCTTTCCTCTACTATCTTCATCATCGCCGTCGAAGCTCTCAGGAGAAACCTGAACAACATGTCTAATACCCCCAGATTCTACCACTTCTACACCACCACAGGATGTCCTTTAATCACTCACCTGGCCTACGTCGATGACATCCTTATCTTCTCCTCTGGCGATATCGAGTCGGTCGAAGTGGTAACTTACATACTCGAGAAGTACACTAGATGCTCCGGCCAACAGGTTAACACAGAGAAAAGTGTTATCGATACCCATCACAAAGCCGACAGGAACCACTCTGCTATTCTAGCCAATCTGACCTCCTTCTCTATCGCATACCCACCATTCTCCTACCTGGGGTGCCCTCTGGTATACAGTAGCTCCAACTCGGGTATCTTCGATGGGCTTGTGAATAAAACTAGAAAAAAGATCGAGGGATGGCACAACGCGAACCTCTCCCCGGGCGAAAAGATGATTCTCATCAAACATGTCCTATCCTCCATCCCCATCTATACCCTGACCATTTGTTCCCCACGTAAGAAGGTTCTTTCCTTCTTAGAGTTCATCCTTGCCAACTTCTTCTGGGGATATCTCGACTGCAAGGATAAGCACCACTGGGCCAGCTGGGGCACGATGGCAAAACCTATCGACGTGGAAGGCTTGGCTTCAATAAATTAGCACACATCATAGATGCCTGCTCAATAAAATTATGATAGAAGCTCCGATCAGACAACTCCATCTGGACTCGGTTCATGAAGGCTAGATACTTCCAACACTCTCACCCGCGACGGCCGTAACCAACAATCGATCCTCTGCCTCCTGGCGTCGTATCCTTTATGGTCGACACCTCGCTGAACCCTTAATCTGCCTGAATCTTGGCAACAAAAATTTGTCCTTTTGCCATGAACGCTGGCTCGATGATGTGGTCCACCAACTTACCCCGATAACCCCCCTTATTGCTCGATCCGCGACCTATGGGACTCCGACTCTGGTTGGAGGTAGGATTGGACTAAAGACAGGCTGGGCCCGGATACAACGGCCGACCTTCACGTCGCTGACGTGAAGCTGAGTGATCTTCCTGACACCTTGAGATGGTCCCCCACCACTGATGGTATTTTTACGTTGGCCTTCGCCAAGTCAGCGGTGTGAGGCAACGACGTGCCTTCTCCGGTGATTGCGCCTTTCTGGCACTCCTGTATCCCCAACAAATGGTCGATCCTTATCTAGAGAGCCTACCTCGAAAGCTTCCAACCGACGACTCCTTCTCCACCATCGGATTTAGCCTGGCCTCTAAATGTCACTGCTGTACTTTGCACTAATTTGAAACTACAGAGCATATCCTGCTTTCCAGTGAGCTTGCCACTCAGTTATGGAATATCCTCTTGCTCCGTCGCGGGCATAGGTGTAATGTCCCGCTCCGCACGAGGCATTTGGTTGGCTTATTGGATGGGATCAGAATATTGGACCATGACTTATGTTGGGAATCAGGAGAATTGAGACTGATGTAGTCTCTCTTAGCTGGCTAGACGGAATGGATATTGGAACGTGGCTCGCTGGTGGAGCTACGCTTAGTGGAATTTTGGGTTAGTGGAACTGTCCTTCCTCCTCCTTACTCCTTCATGCTTAATAGATGAAGTATTGAAATGCTATGAACTGCCCCTAAATGTCCCTTATGTTAGTTGCTGAATAATAGAGATGCTTTTGTTGAGAATTATTGAAATATACAACACATTGAACTGTTAATGTGATTCGCTGCCTGAGAATGAATTGATAATATTGCCCTTATGCTTAACACTGCTGGAACAAGTAGACACTTGAATGAGATGCCTTATGAATGATAGAATAAGAAATGAACTGGCTATGCTATCGAATCAATGAACTGAATGAAACACTAGAATCATGTACTCTCTGTATATCTGTTGCAAGAATATGAAATGCTGCATGTCCCTTATAAGAAAGTTAGGAATGAATAAATGTCCCTATGAAATGAATGAATGTTAAGTTCCTCTTAAGAAAGGAATGATATGAGATACGTTGCTATGAAGTAATGAATGAGAAATGATAAAGCTGGGATCGTTGAGATCACCAAATGAAATGATGGGAATGATGAAATGAATAAGTCATTGAATATGACTAATGATGCACTGTTGCCTTTACTTTCCTTAATATATTTTACCATGCGATTATGTTCACAATCGAGTCGGACACGCATTCGCATGGTCATGGACAACTTGTATACAAGGTTTGAGTAATAATTTCCTCGAACGGTTCCTAGGGCCCTGGGGACCAATTCGGCCTAGGAGGAAATAATGATGAGTGCTATGGGAGCACGGATAAGGCGGGGTGGCATAGAGGCTCGCCACCTACTATGCTGACCGCATTATCTTAAAATGAAATGAAATGAGAAGAGTCCATATGGTTTAACAACACCAGTGACCATGTAGCCAGGATGCATGCTAATGAATGTTTTGTGCAGGCAGAGTAAGTATATCAGATAACCTGTAATTGATACAGGTACGAGGAGTCGGCTATCGGTAAGAAATCACATAATTGTGATATTGTATAAGTTGGTTTAACTTGCCTGCTTAACATGTTCCATTTAGTATGCTAGAAAGATGCCTTGCTATAATCATTGCTCAAACACAACATACATGCTAAGTGATGCTTGAAGTGAGAACTGTTATAAATGCTTAAATGTTAATGTTAACGATGCCTCAATGATGCCTTTGCATGATAACACCAAGAATGATAAATGATATGTCCACATGAATGCTACTAAGAATATGTTTACATGCTTCACTCTGATTATTGCCCATGAACTGTAAACTGATGCTAGGCCCCAAATAGAAAGATCACTCTAATAAATGCAAGCTTAAATGATCACCTTAAATGCTGGTTTATGCGAGTGGGTTGGATTCTGCTCGCCAGTACATAGATGATGTGCTGACCCACGTTTTGTGGGCAGGTGCTTGTGCTTGGAATGTTCTACACACGAAGTTTAGCTGGATTGGTCCCGCGGCATCGAAGATTTGTTGGGCATACAGAAGCTCTCCTTGCACAAGATGATGTCTTCTGTTTATAAAGGGCATAATGTATGGAACATTGTAATCAGTTTTACCATTGAGATTGTAAGCCAAGTCGGTATATCGAGTGGTCATCCATTGTATCCAAATATCAAATGTAAGCTGTATAGCATTGTTCAGTTGGTTTCCAATGTAAAGAGAGATGTGCTGTAATCATTGTACTTCAATACAAGTCTTGTACTCTCCTTCAACTATCAATAAAGAGAATAAAGTTCTATATATCTCTGTGTGCTTTAAGTTACTCTTTTTCTCCGCTGCTATAAAAAGTGATGTACTTCTATTCAATGAGAAAGATTGTCCTCACTAAATTCAATTTATCTGCTTCTGCCGCTGCGATGTGTTCCTATTTGAAGAATAATCGAGTATGTACCATCTTTGCCTTGTACAAGTGCAATACCAGACTTGTACGGCATCACGCCCAAGCGAGGACGATCGATTCCAAGAGATAAAATATGTGAATAAATGACTCTATGAATCGGGGTGTGACAAATTGGTATCAGAGCACGGCTTTACGTCCTTGGTCTCTTCTTTGGTTCGTTTCAAATCAAAGTTGCATCGATGATTGACCAAAGTTGCTTCCGCGATCACTCAACGTTGCTTCCGCGATTAAATCAAAGATTGCTTCCGCGATTATATTGTTGTTGTTCTGTAATCATCCTTTGTTGTTCGTGTCTGAAAGATCATTGACCCTCTTGGCTGCTCACTGGATGTTCCATACAATAAGTCTATACATTGTGATGCCCCTGAAAGAATGATTGTTGTTGGTTTGGACACAAATAACCCAACAATGACTCGATGCCATAGTATGCTATATTGTGAATGTTGTTAGAAATGTGGGAATATAGAAAAGTGGCTGGGTATGCTGTAACAAGTTGAGAATTGCATGTGATGCAGAAAGAGTTGGGAATGAAATAATTGATGGATGAGTTCAACAGAATTGGTGAATTGACTCATACGTGCTGGCTACTGCTTTCTAGACCCTAAGAATGTTGGCTTGTGATATTGAGACCCCGAGATGTTGGTTAAGTATTATGATCATTATAAGATCATGAATGTCCGGAATAGATTGAGTTGGTATTGTTTAAGGATGGCTTCGTTTCTGAGTGGTATATTGCCTCTACCACCTCAGAACGAGATGTATGTTGACCTTTCCATAGAATAGCAATGAGACTATCTGTGGGTACTGGGTAGTGCCGAGACTTAGCTGGGAGTCATATATTGTGCTAGATGACTCGAGTGTCCCCTGACAGTGATGCTATATTGGGTAGCGAGATTGTAGAAATGATAACGGTTGGCTGGGTTAGAAATTGTTTAGTCGAGTGATGACTCGAGCTAGAAAGACAGTTAGTATGCTATGGGTAAATAGACTTGGATAGAGAATATTGTGGCTTAGAACATCTGAATGTTGACTTCGATTGGTTGAATGTAAATCAAATGTTGCTAATACAAAGTTGGTTGCCAAGCTGAAAGTTTAAAATATTGTCGGTAAATCAAAGGAATATTAGAGTTTTGTGCCTTGACCCTAAGGTGTAATAGATGTTAACCCATCTAGATCACCAAAGGATAGTCGTTGCCTATGTGCATGTATGCTGAGGAATTGAATTGCACTAGAAAAATAACAAGTAGTGACTCAGAATACTGTTGTTGCCTAAGGGATGGTTAAGTGATACATAAATTGTCGGATTGAATGGGATGAACTACTTGACCATTACTGCATGAGATTAAGAATGCCGAAAGATAGTTTGATGATTGAGAAACAAATGGAAACGAGAAATTGTAAACATGTTGGATAATGTCGGTATAGTGATTGTTGGTTGGGATATAGATTGTTGGCTTATGACTTAGTGGTTTGACTCTGTCATACAGACCGAATAGTATGATTCCATAGTTATGTTAAACTATCGGAATCGATGACCCTTGAATAGTTAGCATTGGCTTATGGGTTTGTGAGTATAAAGGAATTGGAATAGAAATTGAATCATTGGAAATTTACTTGATGGATTATTAGAACGATGAAGATCGTATGTCGGATTTGGAATTTAACGTAATGTTGATAGATCGATCTTAGTCGATTGTTGGGTAAGTCTAGAATGAGCCTCTGTGGGAATTATTTCCTTGAGGAAGACCCTGAATAGATAGACTTGACCCTAGCGACCAGTTGTTGATTTACCAATTGCTGGCTTAGCCCAATTGGCGATTAGTTATTCAGACAGAGTTAAAACCCATAGGTTTGAGTAGAGTTCCTTAGAACTGTTGGTTGCTTGTTGGCCCTAAGAAACAGAAACTAGTATAACCCTAGTAGCCGTCCACTCTAGGGAAGTCACCTGAATGATTAAGTTTAGCTGTCAGTGTAGCTAACCTTAGAGATTGATTGAATAATAGGTGACCATTGGATACCCATAGAATAACCTTGTGGCATTGAATGAGAGATGGTGCTAATGAGTATTGACCTAAGGGAATGTATGCTTCAACTTGAGCCTTAAGAGATTTGACCATTGAGGATTATATGTCGGCCATAAGTGGGAATTGTAATCGTAAGGTAAGGCTTGAGTGTACCTATAGTCGGGTAGCTAAGTTAACCTTGACTGTTGCATAGAATTATACCCTGATTCGGGTAATCGATAGTGGGTGACTTCGGATTGTATCTTTTAGAAAAGATGAATTGCCTCGGTGAAAAATATTGTTGGATTTGGGAAGGAAAATGATTGTCGTTGTGAAACCTTGATATGATTGGCTCTAAGTTAGACCCTTGATCGAATGTTAGAAATGTTATGCTTGGATGGAGATTGTCCCTGATGTTAAGTGGTAGCCTGGAAGATAGTGATTTTGGCAAAGTGAATAAAGCAATAAGTCAATTGAAAGGATGCTAAGTTGGATTTAGAAAAGAAAGTTATATTGTGGCTGATCGAATCGCACTAACATGGAAGTTGGCTGAAGTACATATGTTTTGGGGACGCCTAAAATATGTGTATGGATCCAGCAGAAGTGATTGGTTGTGACTGAGATAACATTATGGGAAGAATTTATCGCACTAGCACGGACTTTGGCTGAAATGCATATGTTTTGGGGACGCCTAAAATATGTGTATGGACCCAAACGAAGTGATATGTTGCGACTGAAATAGAAATGTAAGGAAATGTTGGCGAATCAATGAGAAGTTACAAGTAATTGAAAAAGAGAGATAGACAGATCGAATCGTTGATGGATTTAAATGGTACAGTTGGATAGATATTTTAAAATGACCGAGTGGGCTGAAATGAATATTGATTTGAAGCTGAATGAGTAAACTCATGGTGATTAAGTGAATCTTGTAGAAGACTTGTTTCCTTAAGTTTCGAGGACGAAACTTTTTCTGAGTGGTATATTATGTAATGTCCCGCTCCGCACGAGGCATTTGGTTGGCTTATTGGATGGGATCAGAATATTGGACCATGACTTATGTTGGGAATCAGGAGAATTGAGACTGATGCAGTCTCTCTTAGCTGGCTAGACGGAATGGATATTGGAACGTGGCTCGCTGGTGGAGCTACGCTTAGTGGAATTTTGGGTGAGTGGAACTGTCCTTCCTCCTCCTTACTCCTTCATGCTTAATAGATGAAGTATTGAAATGCTATGAACTGCCCCTAAATGTCCCTTATGTTAGTTGCTGAATAATAGAGATGCTTTTGTTGAGAATTATTGAAATGTACAACACATTGAACTGTTAATGTGATTCGCTGCCTGAGAATGAATTGATAATATTGCCCTTATGCTTAACACTGCTGGAACAAGTAGACACTTGAATAATGAGATGCCTTATGAATGATAGAATAAGAAATGAACTGGCTATGCTATCGAATCAATGAACTGAATGAAACACTAGAATCATGTACTCTCTGTATATCTGTTGCAAGAATATGAAATGCTGCATGTCCCTTATAAGAAAGTTAGGAATGAATAAATGTCCCTATGAAATGAATGAATGTTAAGTTCCTCTTAAGAAAGGAATGATATGAGATATGCTATGAAGAATGAATGAGAAATGATAAAGCTGGGATCGTTGAGATCACCAAATGAAATGATGGGAATGATGAAATGAATAAGTCATTGAATATGACTAATGATGCACTGTTGCCTTTACTTTCCTTAATATATTTTACCATGCGATTATGTTCACAATCGAGTCGGACACGCATTCGCATGGTCATGGACAACTTGTATACAAGGTTTGAGTAATAATTTCCTCGAACGGTTCCTAGGGCCCTGGGGACCAATTCGGCCTAGGAGGAAATAATGATGAGTGCTATGGGAGCACGGATAAGGCGGGGTGGCATAGAGGCTCGCCACCTACTATGCTGACCGCATTATCTTAAAATGAAATAAAATGAGAAGAGTCCATATGGTTTAACAACACCAGTGACCATATAGCCAGGATGCATGCTAATGAATGTTTTGTGCAGGCAGAGTAAGTATATCAGATAACCTGTAATTGATACAGGTACGAGGAGTCGGCTATCGGTAAGAAATCACATAATTGTGATATTGTATAAGTTGGTTTAACTTGCCTGCTTAACATGTTCCATTTAGTATGCTAGAAAGATGCCTTGCTATAATCATTGCTCAAACACAACATACATGCTAAGTGATGCTTGAAGTGAGAACTGTTATAACATGCTTAAATGTTAATGTTAACGATGCCTCAATGATGCCTTTGCATGATAACACCAAGAATGATAAATGATATGTCCACATGAATGCTACTAAGAATATGTTTACATGCTTCACTCTGATTATTGCCCATGAACTGTAAACTGATGCTAGGCCCCAAATAGAAAGATCACTCTAATAAATGCAAGCTTAAATGATCACCTTAAATGCTGGTTTATGCGAGTGGGTTGGATTCTGCTCGCCAGTACATAGATGATGTGCTGACCCACGTTTTGTGGGCAGGTGCTTGTGCTTGGAATGTTCTACACACGAAGTTTAGCTGGATTGGTCCCGCGGCATCGAAGATTTGTTGGGCATACAGAAGCTCTCCTTGCACAAGATGATGTCTTCTGTTTATAAAGGGCATAATGTATGGAACATTGTAATCAGTTTTACCATTGAGATTGTAAGCCAAGTCGGTATATCGAGTGGTCATCCATTGTATCCAAATATCAAATGTAAGCTGTATAGCATTGTTCAGTTGGTTTCCAATGTAAAGAGAGATGTGCTGTAATCATTGTACTTCAATACAAGTCTTGTACTCTCCTTCAACTATCACTAAAGAGAATAAAGTTCTATATATCTCTGTGTGGCTTTAAGTTACTCTTTTTCTTCCGCTGCTATAAAAAGTTGATGTACTTCTATTCAATGAGAAAGATTGTCTCACTAAATTCAATTTATCTGCTTCTGCCGCTGCGATGTGTTCCTATTTGAAGAATAATCGAGTATGTACCATCTTTGCCTGTACAAGTGCAATACCAGACTTGTACGGCATCACGCCCCAAGCGAGGACGATCGATTCCAAGAGATAAAATATGTGATAAATGACTCTATGAATCGGGGCGTGACAATAGGCATCGGGCCGGGAGCTTTCAACGATCTCCTGGCTAGCTGGGGAGACTCTCACGGCCATTAGATCGTCGTCGCCGTCGGCATTTGGTTCCTCTGGAAGAACCGGAACAAATCTAGGTACGAAGGGCGCCAATACAACCCCAAACAACTACTCAGGGAAGTTCTCTGACAAATACTCAAAATCCAGGACGTTGCACCCATTCTCCGACATGGTTTTGGAAGGCATGGTACTAACTGCAGGCCCGACCTTTCGTCTTGCTTCGGGCAAAGGACCCCTTTTCTTTTGGCTGTCTTTTTGCGCTTGGCACCTTTACTTGTATAGGCTTCGACATTTTACGCCTGATACATCAATAAAAGTTTTTTTGCCAAAAAAATAAAAATTATATATAGGGATGGGATATGGATCAGTGGAGGCAATGTGCTTATTGTTAGGTAATACCCCTAGGTGCTTACCTATGTGTGTAGGAATTCGAGGGCAGAGATAACAGTGAGCATATGCAGGTTGCTTGAGCAGTGTATGCAGAGGTCGAGTATACAAGTGTCGGGTCTGTGCATAGGAAACCAGTGCAAGGAGATTAGGGTATAAACATATATCAGTAAATAAGGAGTCCCTGTGTTCCAATTTGGGATGTGCCTGTAGAATGGTTGTAGGCATTAGATTGAACTAAGGGTCGGTAGATGTATACCCCATATATGTTAATTAACATATAGAGGGGGGGTTATGAACACTGTATAGAATGTATGTTAAAGGAGTTTAGGCCTGTTATTATTTGGACATCATGTCTGATGGTGAGCCAGCTGCAGGTAAGCTATGAACTAATTAGGACTGATGAGATCAAGGACGAAGGAGTTCCTAGGATTTTGGAAAGAGCATAATTAACCACACTAAGTAATTAGGATCTATTATTATCGTAGTACAAGTAGGTAATGTAATAGAAGAGTGGACATGTAACAGAGCTGGATAAGATTAAGATTCATATGACCTATGCATACATTAGTATATAGGCAGTTTCAAGGAGAAGTGGCAGACCTGTGTGTGTCAGTTAGGCCTCTGTGGGTGTGTAAACAGTAAGGAGGAGTGCCAGTGCACTAGTGTCAGTGAGTGAGTGTTAGTAGATGAGAGGGTATCAGTCCACATAGTTGATAGTATGCGTGTATCAGTCTATAGGAATGTGTTCGGGTGCCAATCATATTCAGGTATCTGTGTGTGGGTTAAGGACAGAAGCTCGAAGGAATTTGGGTCATATGGGTTTGAACAAGTATTAACTTTAGGAATGTATCAAATATAAGTAGACAGTAGGGTGATGGCAAATATTAGTAGAATGTAGGTTGCATAAGGGTCGGGCAGTGAAGTGTAGTTATGTGCCAGAGTAGGGAGTGAGTGTAAGAGCATTGGTAAGGCCGTATAGGAAATAAAGGAGTTTTCCTGTGAAATGGTTTACAATATAGGATATAGGCTTGGTAAGTTAGGGGATGCCCTATAGGAAGTAGGGATTGCCCGCACTTGTATCAGATATCAGTTTGACTTCTATATAGGTAGGTCCCTATGTAACTGGTTACCTGAAGCTAATTGGTAAGGGTAAATATCAAATAACATAGTCAACCTGTAGGGTAAATGAGACGAGAAACCTATATAACATAGGAATAAATTAGTTATCCAGTTTAATTCTTAAATATGGATTTTCCTTTAATTGAACTAATAGGTTTACTGGGAATCGATTTGGACACTGGTTCAGTTTTGCTTCCAGCTTGGAGTATAGGCAAGTACATGTACTGATTTTATTTCATCTCCAGACATTATCTCTGTATCTTAATTTAGATATTCCTATCGTGTTATGACACTCTCATTACACGTGTTAGTGCTCTATGGATTAACTTTACTATTACTCGTAATTCATGTCTTATCATGATTTACTGAGATTCGTGCATCTTACTTCAGTGAATTAAATCCATGAATGCTATGTGTCGGACAGGAAAATACCTGAGTAGATGTGTGATTGCCCTATCTATTCCCTGTGTCTCATCATGTGGATAGAAATCACGTATATATCGTGTGATTTACCGTATCATGTGTATAGCAATTGCATGATTTGCCATATCGTGTGGATAGCAATCGTATTACCTGAGCCATTCCCATGTCCAACTGGTATTTCAAATAATACCTAGAAGTTCGGGTTTTGACATTGATCTTTTTGTTTACCTCATTATTACCTATTTTCTCATATTTCACTGTTTTGCCTAAACTGCTACTTAACTTTACCTGTTTGCCTATTAACTCTATTTTCACATATCCTAACTCTTGCTATATGGCCTTTATCATGTTATGAACTGTTATGTACTTGCTCTAATCCAGACTGGAATAACCATATTTTTAGGCGGTGAGTTAGAGGCTTGTTGCCCCACTTAATATGAGCGGACTGAGGATACCGCTTAATAGACTGAGTTAGGGGATCAGGCTATTGTCGAGGCTGCATTACGGCAAAGGATGCTTAGCCTAGATGGCCTTTAGTTTATATCATTTGGGTCCGAATTTGTCTCTGAAATCTTTACATGGGTTGTATATCTATATTTGGTTGCTTAGTACTTTCCTCTGGATTTTTTAGCATTGTGTTTGACTCTGGATTATGTTTCGTATTTATTTTTTTAACTCTCTACCTTAGTTTTTGATGTGATTGAGTTTAGATTCCATATTGCTCATATCTCGAGATATCTTATTATTGTAAGATTACCATACCTCTTGTGTGAATGAGATGTTATTAGTTGTTAAACATCATTCTACCGCCGATTCTGCGGCGTAGGCTGGACGTACCCATGACTCTTGCTCGATTTCCGGGTGTAGGTCGTGACAACACGATACTATATAATGCGACAAACCACTCATGTTATATCCAGAGTTAACCCTTTCAAGGTTTTTATGACTAAACCAAGTACGCTCAATCCTCGTCTTGCTACATGGGGCAATGTTATTATCCCCCTATGATATGATCTATATACCCTAGAAGGCAGCCAAAGGACAAGCACTGGCTGATTTTCTAGCTGCGCACCCGATAGTTGAAACTTTCAAACTGTGTAATAAAATTTTGGACGAAGTATTGGAGTCTATTACGACAATGGAAGAGTCTATTTGAAGAATATTCTTCGACGGAGCTTCAAGAACAGGTCCCAAAGGAAACATCATGACGGGAGTGGGGGTAGTGTTGATATCTCCAGATAATTTGGTCATCCATCGTGCTTATTCTCTTATTGAACATTGTTCCAATAATATCGTAGAATATAACGTTGTACTAATTGGGCTCCAGTTGGCTAAACAATTGGGGGTAGATTATTTAGAAGTTTATGGTGACTCTATGTTGATAGTCTGTAAAGTTTGAGGAGAATATGAAGTTTGTCATAAAGATCTTCTTCCATACTACTAAACAACTCTCGAAATAGCTGCTACTTTCTTCGGGTTCTTTATCGAATACATGCCTCGGCTAGAAAATACATAAGCAGATGTGCTAGCTGGTTTGGCAGCGTCACTTGCTACCCCAGTTAACATCCAAAAGTCTATCACAGTGATTAGTCAAAAATTGTTCTATACTAAGAATAATTTGTATGTTCATTAAAGCTATTCAGCAACGACGGATGTCATCTTCAAAGATTAAAGATTTCCATTTACAGAATATAATGTTTATGGAACCCTTCCTGACGATCCAAAAGAAGCTATTTTAATCAAAAGACGTTTTCTTCGTTTCTTTTATACAGCTACCAAATTGTTGTATCAAAGGTCATATGATAGACTTCTTTTACGATGTCTATTCGAAGAAGAAGCAAAACAGACCCTTCATGAAGCTCATGACGGTACTTGTGGTGCCCACCAACCTAGTCCAAAATTACAGGATCGGCTAAGGCATTTGGGTTGCTATTGGCCCACTATGGTAGCTGATGCTATAGTTTATGCAAGAAAATATAAAGCTCGCCAAATACATGTATATTTTGTACATCAACCTTCAAAATTTTTGCACCCAACTACCGCGTCCTGGCCCTTCGAAGCATGGGAAATGGACATTATTGGAGCTATTAACCCTCCTTCCTCCAAGGAACACCGATTTATTTTGGCCATAACCGACTACTTTTCAAGATGGACGGAAGCTATACCACTTATTAAGGTGAAAACATCTAACGTCATCAGTTTCATTAAGCATCATGTCATCCATCATTTCAGACTTCCCCGAAGGATTGTTCATGACAATGGCCCATAATTTGTGAGTAGTAAATTTTATCGGTTTTGTGAGAAGAATCAGATCAAAGATATGGCCACCACAGCTTACAATCCCGCAGCTAATAGTTTGACTGAATCCTTCAACAAGACTGTTATCAAGTTACTCAAAAAGTTTATTTCAACTAATAAACGTAATTGTAATGAGAAACTTGGTGAATGTCTTTGGACGTATCGTATTCTAGTATAGACTCCCACCGGTACAACGCCATTCTCTTTGGTCTATGGAAGTGAAGCAGTTCTTCCTCTGGAGATTCAAATTCTGCCCTTCCGAATCACTCTATCCAATGAATTAACAACTGAAGACAATGGTCGCCTATGGTTACAAGAATTGGAAGCACTCGACGAGAAACGATTAGTGGCTCAACAGCGAATTGAGTTGTATTAAGCCCGCAGTTCTAAAGCTTTCAATAAGAAGGTAAAGGAACGAGTTTTCCAGGTCGGTGACCTAGTTCTTTCAGTAAGAAGACCTATGGTTATGATGCATAAAAGCCAAGGAAAATTCCTAGCTAAATGGGAAGGTCCTTCTGTTGTTGAATCAGCGTATTCAAACGAGTCATACAGGCTAGCAAAGCCCAACGGAGATCTGTTGATGATGCCAATTAATGTCAAGTTCTTAAAAATATATTATGTCTAAATCACCGTGGACATTACTTTGTGTACCCCAACAAGTTTTGTACAGTGTTTACATCTTCTTTCTGGAATAATCAATACTTTGCATGCTAACATCTACCTCATTTCGAACTATAATTTTATCCTAACAGTTTTTTTTGTTTGGATAAGTTATAAATAGTGGGTCCTCACAAATTTCCTACTGGAACCACCTTTAATTCTTACAAAACTTTCTTGTAAGAGAAATCCTCTAAACAAACTCTCCAATTTATAAGTTCATCATTAAAGCCAAGTTGTTTTGATGAGAACTTATTTCCTAGCAAAATCAAAATAATTTATTGTGTTAAAGGAATAATCATGTTCAAATTACCTTTGAATTATTTTACGACACCTATCTTCTATAGAGACTTATGAATTTGCCATGTACATATCACCTCTGAGCAAATTTATTCTTAAAATAACGTTCATGTCTCTATTATCTCTAAAGTATTCTCCACTATCGACACTCCCTCTATAGAATTCTACGAATCTGCCATGTCCATATTACCTCTGAACATATTTATTTCAGAAAATTTATCATGTCCATATTACCATTGATAAAATTTCGGATCATCTCCTGCTACTTGCATACGGTCAAATGCATCACAAGTAATGGGATTAACTATAATTTATCACGTCCATATTACCTCTGATAATGATCAGTTTCCAATTTCTATATCTATTATCTAAACCAAATCAAGTACGCCGAAGATAATAGGTCCACTAACTATCATTTATCACGTCCATATTTCTCTTATAATGATCAGTTTCCAATTTCTATATCAACTATCTATACCTAATCAGGTATGTTAAAGATAATAAGTCCACTAACTATCATCTATCACGTCCATATTACCTCTGATAGTGATTTTCATATCTATTATCTATGCTAGAATTAAGCATGTTACAGATAATAGGTCCATACAATCACGATATTTTTCTATGTCCATATTACCTCTAAAGAAATATCAAAATTCAAATATCCCCAGCAACATGAAAAATATTCTTTACTTGCAAAATTTAGTAAGGATACAGAATACTTTCATCAATTAACTACAAAAGAAAGAATTACAATAACTTTCTTTCTATGATGTCTTCAAACAAGGCGCGCAATTCCCAAAGGAGATCTGTATCTAATGTTACGTATAACTTGGATGATGAGACTGCATATCAAAGTCATGACACTAATTGATCCTCTGCTGGAAAATCCTATGCGGTCATTTTCTCTCCAAGACGTAGAAGATGCATGAGAAACTTTTATACGTTCATTTCTTCTTCAAGATATGGAAAACGTGCAAAGAAAATGGTTGCGTATGCATTTTATTGATCTCATGAATCTTTTATCACAATCAAGGCTGTCTGAAAGGCAATGAGAGAATTTTTCTCTGTTCGAGCAGCAATGAGATGATTTTCTCCATGCGCCGAGTTATCAGAATTATCTTATGAGGTTTGTGTGAGATTGTTCTTACATACAAGATCAAAAAAATTTACTTACAGCAACTTGGCAAAATAAGAAGCTTCATTACTAGTGATAAAGGGTTTATAAAATATGGCTAAGAAGGAAGCAAACAAAAAACTAAAATCTAATAAACCCCTAAAACAGTTAAGGGAAAGAACAGTCAGAGTCACTAATCACATCTGCAAGGTCTTAAAGTGTCCGCACACCCGAAGAATGAAACAGTCGATGAAAAGCATCCACTCATTCCTGTATCATTTTCTCTTCTGGGCTCAAGGGAAGAGAATCAAAATTAAGTGATGCGCTTAAGGGCTTAATAATATCAGCGATGGAAAGACCCAGCACGTCTAAAACTTCCTGAGCCATAGAAAGCTTCTGCCATCTTCCCCTTCCTCGAGTTAGAAGAAAGTACTGGAGTGGAGCTCACAATAGTTGATGGATGTGGCGGGGGGACTGGAGTAAGACCCACATTAGGCAATCGCAGAGGAGTAGCTCGCTTCAGTTCAAGGAAATTCTTCTTGTAAGCCGTTTGGAAAGCAGTACATGAATAATAGTTCTCTATTTTTGCTACTATATAAAGCAATATGGCAACTCCTCATCTTCCCTTAAATTAAATATTTTGGGAGACGAAAATTTCCTAGAAGAATGCAAACATCGGCTTATTAATATAATGAACATATTTAATAAGCACTAAGTTATTATGAAGGGCATAGTTTTCGAAGAAGCATTCAAAGTCTATAAATAGACGCATGAACAGAACTTAGACTTCTGCAGATCAAGCCACATCATTCACATACCGATATGATAGAGACACTTGAAAAGATGCATAAGCAGTATGTGTCTAAAAAAAAGAAAAAAATTCTATATGCGTCATTCATAAATCAAATGCGTCTTCCCAACAACATTTCTTAATAGTAGTGAACTAGTTCTTTTTTTAAAAAAAAACTTGAGGAGCTTTTGCTATGCTTCAGATTAATAGTCTCAAAGATTATTCAGATTCATCACAAAGGCAATAAAATATAAAATGTTATGTGACATTTTATGATGTATCAGTTTTCGTTTGACATTTGAGAAGTTTACAAGTAAAACTGTATCTGATGCGTCTACTACCTAAATAAAGACTCAACTTGAGGAGCTTTTGCTATGCTTCAGATTAATAGTCTCAAAGATTATTCAGATTCATCTCAAAGGCAATAAAATCTAAAATGTTATGGGACATTTTATGATGTATCAGTTTTCGTTTGACATTTGAGAAGTTTACAAGTAAAACTGTATCTGATGCGTCTTCTGCCTAAATAAAGACTAAGTCTATGTAACTGACAACTTCATGCATCTAGCTAACTGGAAGAGTATTCACATTCTGAGTAATTATTGTCATAGGGGATCATACTTTTTAGCAGGGTCATGTAGTTGAATTCTTTCCATGGATTCGTGCAGCCAAATCCCTAAAAATATTTATGAAGTCTCATGCATCATAGACAGATATGTGTCATCATAAAGGCAGTGACTTCTTTAGAACATGAGCAAAAGCTTATGCGACAAGATTGAAATTGTAGTAAAATACAAAATAACAACTCTCATTAACAAAACCATGATTACATATGATTGAGAACTATTACATCCTAGATTTTCATTCTGAATTCATGGTCATATCTGATGGAGATCTATTACATTTTGGGTCTTCTCCATCAGGGCCTCTATCAGTGTAATCCATAAGACATGGAAAAATGTTGCACTGAAGAACAATGTAAAAAAGTGAGTAGTCTTATAGGTTAGGTACTTTGAACCTTGCATTCTAGTAGAAGTGTCGAACCTCAGTCACACGCAAGTGCATCTACCAGCATGGGCTCCCTTCTATATTCATGGTAGTTCGCCTTGGCGGAAGGATACAAAATTGGATCGGCACACCGTCAAAGATTCCCGCTGACTGCCAATACTGTTCGTCATCGACAGTATTTTGATTGGGACTCAGGCCCAACCTCATCACAGATGCTATGACAGTGAAACCAGCCAGTTGCAAGGCTCGTTAGATAAGTGCAGACAACTAGCTGGGTCTGAGGACTGCAAAGGTACTCTACGTAATGTGTTGAATCATGTCGAAAAAGACATGTTATGATGTCTTTCCAAGCTCTATCTGAGCTCCTGTCATCCAAAGAGTATCCTACAAATATGATAAGTTCAAAATGGAGTTAGGCACATAAAGTCAGTTGTACCGCGTAACAGTAAAAGATGCATAGAAAAGTGTAAAAAAAAATTTGCGCCAAAGAATGGCAGCAGTACTCCTTAAATAAGCACAATATTGACAGTCTCGCCTACTTGTGTAGTGTAATTCCTATTTTCATAGTACACCTTTCTATAAGTATAACTATATGCTTTGAAGACATGTTGTGTTCAGAACATGATCAAAGAGGAAAATATTGCTATAAGACTTCGTGTGAAGTGATCGGTGAAGAAGAAGCATACTTCAGAAATGTTTATCTTTTGAAGATTGATCTTTTTTTTCGACTTCTGGCATAACCAAAGAGCAGTGTTCTCAGTAAGGAGATGCTCAAACCCTTCACATGTTTACACAAATTTGCTATAATGGTAATCAGCAAATACATGGTTGAAAGTGATGATGACAAATCCTATCCAGATCATGTCCTATTTATAGGGGCAAAGAATCACTAAGTAAAGTAATATGAGACTTGATTTTGGGATGAAGAGATCAACTCGATGTTAACTGTTGTATAATTTTCTATTCCTGAAATCACAGATAGCAGTTGACTTAGCCTCGATCTAAGCAATTGCCAGAAACAGCCACCACAAATTTTGAAGATAGTTCAGATTTTGAAGGATTCGGTCAAAGCGAATAACAGCATGACAGATGATCTGATGCGTCTAGAGGTTTATGAGACATAATTATTTCTCTCATGCTTCTTATCCAAAGTATTTCAAAATTTGTTCAAGCTTTAAAAAGTTTGAAGGGGGTCCTGTAGAAGCTTGAAAAATACTAAAAGAGGCACATATATGTCATGTGCCTAAAAATATGACATTCCTAAGTCAAAGGTTGTTAATTAAAGACTTAGAATTTTTAAAACACACATTGTCCAAAGTTGGGCCAGAAAGACACGTGGTCTCTTCAGACGCATGATGCATTTTTGTCTCTTGTGTGAAAAGACAGACTTCAGGCAGTGTGCAGGGTACGAGAAAGATGTTAGTGATTTCGTCATCCCCATTATTATACTTTGCCAGCTGTGAAGGAAGCAATTGTATGGGTCTACTTCCAGATTAGTATTTTGCAGTAAGCAATTGAAAAAGCTATGCGTTCAAGTACCGACTGACACATAGTTATTCATGTAGGAACAAAATATAAAGCACTATAATCTAGAAGGGGATGAATAAATTAGGCAATGAAAATTTAGCTAGTAAAAATTGTTAGCAGAAAGATCACAAAATATATATCATAGATGTAAATGAAAAGTACAGAGCAGAGAGAAAACATAAACACAAGGATGTATACTAGTTTCCCTTTTGTGAGGAATAGTCCAGTCAGAAGAACTCTAGCTTCCAGTTGAAATTCACTATGGAAAAATATCACAAGTTTTCATCCGAAGACCTAGCAACTTCTACAACACGAGCTTTGATCCAAAGTACTCGACCAACTTCAATTGTGAAGTGTCTTTCTTCAATGAAGCCTCTGATTACAATTACCCTAAAACTTCTAGACCGTACCATACTGGCAAATCGACTAGAGGATTGTAAGTGACTTCGGATTTGAAAATGAATAGCTTTAGAATACTTTGGAAGAACGTATTAAGATTAGAGAGAAGATAAAAGAGAGGTGTGTTGAAATGAGAAAAATTCTTCTTTATTTTAAGGGTTTCCAAATGGAGAATTCGGGCAGAATTCTTTGAAAGAATATCGACAAATAGCCGTTGCATCTGTAACTGCAGGATGTCCATGTTCAAAATCCAATGGGTACTAACCAAGCTCGGGGCAAATTTGGGCCGAATTCGGGCTGAATTTCCTTGGAGTTCTGTTAGAGTTTTTGTAAATTGGTTTTTGGGATTTTTAAAAAGTTAAGCGGTTTAGGAGCTTTTTGTAAAATGGGCTATTTTTAAAACAAAGATATTTTGAAAACATTTTGGGGCAGCCTATTTGCCAGTACGATTCAGTGTACATTATATTTCTAGACTCAATAAATAATAAAAATTACATTGATAAGAAAATATAGACTCAATGGCAAACTGGCTTCTTGTCTTGAACGATAGTTCTCAGTAATTGTCCAAGTAGCCCTTATATCGAGAAAGGATTATATCAGTTATTAAAATCAGGTGACCATGACTAATGGGCCAACAATTACCCGTATTTTGATAATTGACGAGGCTTGACCGATATAACATCTCGATCTTGATTTGTAAAGAATCAAAATTGTAAGGTACTGTATGGTACTGTTCTGTATGTATTATTTCCTCAAAAAATCTTATATCCTGCAAAAGATGTTAGATCCAATTTCTCCCCCATTGTCATTAGCAAAATAATTGCAAAGAGAGAAGCTTCCCTGTAATCTATGCTTAAGTAATGAACGTTAAAGAAATACAAAAAAATATAGACAGAATAACATATATTTTACAGGTATTTTAACTGAAGCACAAACTAAGATAATAAATGCTACGCATAAAAAATGCATACAAGAATAGGAGAGAGAATAGTTCACACTAAAGTAGTAAATGCATACTAATAAGAGTTTGAAAATGTATCAACTCATTAAACAATCACAATGCTAAGATAATTAAATAAAGATAAAGTATTATCTTGGAATGTCAGAGCATTTCCAAGCATACATAGACAAAATAAAGAGTCTAACTAGATAACATCTAGACAAAGTACAAAAGCGTTTAGATCAAAAGTCCTCAAAGTCATCATCATCAGCGTCAACAGTGCCACCATGTCCAGAAGGACCAACTCCAAAAGTGCCAACTCCATGAGAAGGGTGTGGAGTAGCACCAGAACCACGGTACCAATTATAAGCATTACCGGGCTCGAAAAAGTGACGAACCGCCTCATCCTCATAGCGGTAGCCAGATACGACGGGATCTCGGGGAAGAGAAGTGGCAGAATGACCAGCCTGAGCAAATCGTAGATCCACAAAGGAATTTGTAAGAGCCTGAAACCGACTGGCATCTCGGAACTCGCATTTCCTCGTTGTGTCAGTAATAAATGCTCACAAATCAGAAAGATGCTGGTGAATACCCTCATTAGACATAGGGTAATCCTGAGGAGGTAGAGGTGGAGCAGTAGGAGGAGCAGGAGGAACAGCTGCACTATGACGAAAGAGGTGAAGATACTTGGGCTCAGAGTCACGAACACAAGTGGATAGATCAATGTCAAACTGATGAAAGATGATTGGGAGAATCATCGCGTAAGCAAGGTTTCTATGCCTTTTGCGACAACAACCCATCATCTGAATAATCGTTTTGGGGACAAAAAATGGAATCCCCTTACAAATATGGTATAAAGCAGAAATTTCAAGGGTAGTCACATCGTCATTAGAAGTGGATTTGGGCAAGATAGTGAAGTAGACGATGTGATACAATTTAAAGTAAAATAAGTTCAAATTAGCAGCTTTGAACTTACCAGAACAAACTCGATCAGGAGAATAGAGTTCATTCTTGAAACTGTTTAAGGTCGTGTCCCCTGGAAATTCAAATTTCATGATATCGTCTAGCGGAGCACCTTCATTTAGAATATCAAGGATTTTCGCTAAGTCGACATCATTGAATTGAATATTAATACCAGCAAGACGACTTTTAACAATGAAAGTGTCAAGAGTGAAATTGCACTAAAATAAATAAATAGCATTAGTTGCGACAGGATATGAATGAGTAACAAGGTTATGTAATCCTAATGCTATAAAGTAAGTTCGGTGGGACAGAAAGATAGTCCATTTAATCGGTACGCCGGGGCTTATGTTGTGAACCGAGAAATCTACATACCATAAAAGTGGTTGATCATGGGTTTGGAAGAAAAACCCGTTGAACGCCTCATTGTCCGATTGGACGGGCGAAAAGAGTGATCCTTGGACGGGATCCGAAGACGAGGCCTCTTCACTAGTCGTCGTCTTCTTCCTCTTGAAGGGGTTGAAGTTCTTAGGCATGATTTCTAAAAATATATAAAAATCTACGAAATTAAAATATAGAGAAGGAGGAGGCTATACCTTTTGAATTTTGAGTATGTGGAGGAGAATGATATTCTATGCATGAATCTAAGATTTGGATTGAAAACTCCAAACAATTTGAGAGAAATCAAAGGATGAAAATCTGTTGTTTTGGAGCTTTGGGCGTGGCTGCTGTTGTGTTTTGATGAGATGGAGGTGATGAATAGGAATGGACCACATTCTGACTTAAAACACCCTACACCAATAGAACTCGGGTCGAATTCAGTGCGAGTTCGCCTGGGGTTCTATTGTGGTAATTTTGTGAATAAAAAATGCAATGCCACTCTTTATTAATCAATCATTTTTTAATTATTTAATTCCATGTTTAGTTATTTCAAATTTTAATTAATATACTTAAGAATATTTTATAAATTAATTTTCGTTAAGCAGCAACTGTTTCAGATTAGCTGTGGGGGTACAGTCCCAGATAAACGAAGATTCACCAGGGAATGGTTAAGTACCGTTTCATTTTGACCTGGGTCGTGGTGACAGACAGACCCTCTGTAGGCTTGTCTCGAAAATAATTTTTGCATATTAAAAAATAATTAATAAAACAAAATCAATTAATATTATTGACATGTAAAATTCTTAATTCTCGACGTAAATAATTGAAATGATCTTCCGCTAATAGTTTTGTAAAGATGTCAGTCAATTAGTTCTCTTTGTCTACATATACAAGTTTTATATCTACAGTTGTTTGATGATCTCTAAGAAAATGATGTCAAATCTTAATATACTTAGTGTGAGAATGACATACAGGATTCTTAGTCAAATTATAGTACTAGGGTTATCACAGAAAATGGATATGTGTGAATAATGTAAACCAAAGCCTTCTAAGGTTTGTTTCATCCACAAAATTTGTGCATAATAACGTCCTGTGGCGATATACTCAGCTGCGGTAGTTGATAATGCAACAAAATTTTGTTTCTTTCTAAACCAAGAGACTAGAGCCTTACCTTAAAAATGATACATGCTACTAGTACTTTTTCTATCTACTTTGTATCCAGCAATCCGAGTAACCGATTAGGTCAAAGGACGTGGTTTTGGGATACCATAAGCTGACAGAAGAAGTGCCTTTAAGGTATCGAAAGATACGTTTAACTATGCACAAGTGCGATTCCTTAGGGTTAGCTTGGAAACGTGGACACAAGCAAATACTAAACATTATATCAGGATGACTAGCAGTTAAATAAAGTAAACTACCAATCATACCTCAATACTTACGTATGTCGACCAGTTTACCTTGCAAATCAATATCAAGCTTGGTTGAAGTTGCCATTGGAGTGCTAATAAGTTTGACGGTTTCCAGATCGAACTTCTTTTGTTAGTCATTTGTATACTTGGCTTGATTAATGAACGTCGTATTGTTGATTTGTTTGATTTGCAGTACAAAGAAGAATTTGAGTTCTTCCACCATGCTCTTTTCAAACTCATTCCGCATACACTTTGAAAATTCTTGACAAAGAGACTTATCAGTAGATCTAAAGATAATATCGTCAATATAAATCTGAATTAAAAAAAGATTTCTTTGAAAGATTTTATTAACAGTGTAGTATCAACATTCCCTTTTATAAAACCGTTATCAAGTAGAAAAGAGGTTAAACGATCATACAAAGTACGAGGGACTTGTTTCAGACAGTGTGAGGATTTCTTTAACTTGAAAACATGATTAGGATTTCTAAAATCAGTAAAACCAGGAGGTTGAGCTACATAAACTTCTTCTTTTATAAAAATCGTTAAGAAATGCACTTTTAACGTCTATTTGAAAAGTTTGAAATTATGAAAACATGCAAATGCACATAACATGCGAATGTATTCTAATCTCATAACTGGGGCATAGGTCTCACCATAGTCGATACCTTCCTCTTGGTTGTATCCTTGAGCTACGAGTCGGGCCTTGTTACGAGTAACTAAACCATTCTTATTTAGTTTATTTCGGAATACCCAGCGGATGTCAATGACTGGATGATCAATGGGCTTGGGAACAAGTTCCCAAACATAATTCTAATCAAATTGGTTTAATTCTTCTTGTATAGCATCTAACTAAAAATTATCGCTACATGCTTCTTCAATAGTTTTGGGTTAAATTTGTAAAAAAGTACAATACATGAAACTATATCTCTATTAGAGAAACGAGTACTTACACCCCTGGTGATCTTACCAATTACCAAGTCCTTGGGATGGTCAGCCATAAACTTTATTCTCTTTGGCAGACTCTCAAGGTAGTTGGTTCCAGCTTCTGGCTCTGTATGTACTCTGCTTGCTGGATCTGTAGGTGTTATGCTTGAAGGTTCTGTAGGTGTTGTACTTGGTATACTCACATCTTCATCATTATCATCGATTGTTTGTTGATTCAGTTCGTCAAAAGCAACGTTCATTGACTCTTCGATGATCATGGTCGTTTTATTGAAGACTCGGTACCCGTTGCTCTTGGCAGTATAACTAAAGTGGTTCTAGTGACCACACTTATGTTGGTGCAGTTGCTTGGATGATAACTTTTATAGCTTTGTAATCACTAACATGTTCCATGGTTCTATTTGATATGAGATGCTTCACTTGCACTAAGAGGCAAAGACTTTGGTATCCAAAACTTGGATCCATATTTGTTAGCTTTTGGAACCCATTTGCACAAGTTATATCAACAAGTTTCCTAAGCTGACAACGATTAGAAATGGGTCCATTCATACCACAATACTGACAAAAATCATTAGTGCTCTGTGTAGCAGTATGAGAACATACAGTGGTGTGATATGATATGCGTGGATACTTGTAATAGAAAGCATGATGATGTGTAGCATTTGGTTTGAGTGCTTTCTTTATAAATGATCTGTCATGTGTGACTTTGTGATGTATCACGTATCATGTGTTAGACTGAGTCATAGGTTGTACTACCTGCTTTCCCATTCTAATCTCTAACTTTTAGAGTTAGCACAGATCACATCATATTTAGCAGAAAGAGCATCAATTCTACATGAAGCAATAGAGTACTTCTTCTTTTCTGATTCTAATTCCTCCTTAAGTTTAGCATTTTCTTGAGTGCTTTTGTTAATGCAATCAAGTGCCTCATGTAATCTAAACTCAAGTGTGAAAATCTCAGTATAATTATTAGAAGTTGAAGTGTTTCTAGCATCATTCAATAGGCAAGTAAGCTTTTCATTCTCACGCTTATAGGATACAATATCCTTTCTAACTTGCTTATACTTATCTAATACCTTATTGTATTCTTTCAATAGATCACTGAAAGCATCAGATAACTCATCATAAAAAAATTTATTCTCTTCATAAAGGGGATTATTTTGTACCTTGTTAGATAATGCCTTTGCGCATATATTTGTAGCAAGACGATGTCTCTCTTCTTTTTCCGAATTGCTTGCTTCATTTCCACACCATATGCTCGTGGTAGCGTACTTGTGAGACGATGATCTTCCTTCGTTTGGTCGTTCATAGCGATTCTCCTCTTTAGTAGTAGTAGGGCAATATTTTGTTGTGCAGCCTGATCTTCTGAAGTTGTAGCATACAATCTCTTCTTCAAATAATGGGTTGTGTTGTACCTCAAATCACGATGCCATCATGCAAGGATTTTATTCTTCTTTGGAGTTACTAGCTTCACTTTCATACCTGTTCACATGAGTAGCTTCAAGCGCTTTCCAAATTTCATGAGATGTAGTGAAAGTAGAAATAAGATTGAATACATTAATAACTACAGCACAATAAAAGCATGCATTGCTTTTGCATCAAAGCTAGCTAATTTATTCTCTTCCTCCGTGTAACTATATAAACCTTGTTAATAATAGAGGAAATAAGAATAGAGGTGATAGTATGCTTTTTTAGCCATTGATAACAATTGACCAGAGGTCAAAGTTTAGTGACTTCAAATAATAGCTCATCCGTATTTCCAGTATGTGTAATTTGTACCATCAAACCGTGGAGGTCTGTTTGTGGCTTGGCCTTCACTTGTGAATTTTATAATTGTCATGTGTGACATAGTGATCTACGTAACAGTAGTATAGATAAGAATATAATAACAGTATTACCTCATTTTACCTGTATAACCTACTTTGATACCAATTGTAGCAACGAAATATAAAGAGCTATACTCTAGATTGTGGTGAATAGAGTAGGCAGCAAAAATTTAGCTATTAAAAATTGTTAGCAGCAAGATCACAAACTATATATCACAGATATGTAAATGAAAAGTAGAGTGCAGAGAGCAAACGCAAACAAAAGGATGTATACTATTTTCCCTCTTGTGAGGACTAGTCCAGTCGGAAGAACTCTAGCTTTCAGTTGAAATCCACTATGGAAAAATATCGCAAGTTTTCATCCGAAGTCCTTGCAACTTCTACAATGCGACCTTTGATCCGAAGTACTCGACCAACTTTAATTGTGAAGTGTCTTTCATCAATCAAGCCTCTGATTACAACCACCCTGAAACTTCTAGACGTACCGTACTGGCAAATCGACTAGAGGATTGTAACTGGCTTGGGATTTGAAAATGAATAGCTTTAGAATACTTTGGAAGAATGTATTAAGCTTAGAGAGAAGAGAAAAAAGAGGTGTGTTGAAATGAGAAAAATTCTTCTCTATTTAACGGTTTTCCAAAGGGAGAATTCGGGCAGAATTCTTTGAGAGAATCTCGACAAATAGCCATTGCATTCGTAACTGCAGGATGACCATGTTCAAAATCCATTAGGCACTAACCGAACTCGGGGCAAATTTGGGCCGAACTCGGGCCGAATTCCCTTGGAGTTCTGTTAGAGTTTTTACAAATTAGTTTTTGGGATTTTTGAAAAGTTAAGCAGTTTAGGAGCTTTTTATAAAATTGGCTATTTTTAAAACAAAATATTTTCAAAATATTTTGGGGCAGCCTATTTGCCAGTACGACTCGGTGTACATCAAATTTCTAGACTCAATAAGTAATGAAAATTATATTGATAAGGAAATATAGATTCAATGGCAAACTGGCTTCTTGTCTTTAACGGTAGTTCTCAGTAATTGTCCATGTAGCCCTTATATCGAGAAAGGGTTAGATCAATTATTAAAATTAGGTTTGACCATGACCAATGGGCCAACAATTCAAAGAAAAGCTACCTCTTGCAGTAAGCAACCAATTGCTATGCGTCTAATAATATTTTACGCATAACTGATCCTCATCAAACAAATCGTGTGTTGACATGGCAGTATTTCGTACAACATGTCTCAAACCACGTGGCGAGCTATACATGAATCTTGAGCACGTTTACTCCCCACTATCCCCTAAGTCTCATGCGCCTACTTAATTTCATGCATCTTTGAGGTAGAAGATAATGTATTTTTTGCACATACGCACAGGGCTATTCCAGTAAAGAAAAGCTATAAATAGAGTACAGTTCCTTTCTCGCGTAAGGACATATACACACAGATACAGAGCATAGGCAGAAGGAGAGACTACAACTTTTTTGCTAAGAACTTTCAGAGAGAAAGAGAGAGCTTTCAGTGATAAAGTTTTCCTTGCTATAGAGAGTTCATTAACGAACAAGCTTCAACAACAACTGCATCGGATCGTCAATGGAGTAAAGAAGTTGAAGTAGACTTGATATCCATCGCCCCAATCTTCATATTTTATTGTACCCAAATTCTTGTTTAAGATTCTTGTTGTATTTCTTTTTAAATAATACAAAAGTTCATACATTTCTCGGACACTTTTTGTGTTAAATCACGGTAATGTAGGATATATATGTGAAGTAGAGAGGTAATGTAATGTAGTGTGTGATAGGTAGTGTAATATGGGTGTAGGTAAGAGTAAATTACCTATGTGAGAAAGTAGGTGAAAGGGGTATTACCTATGTAGTATAATGTGTAGGTAAGGGTAATATAAAGTGGAAACGTGTTTATATGTACAGGTAATAGGGGATGGTGTATAGGGGGTTACCTATGGGTAGGTAGCATATGTATAGGGGTGTTACCTATATATTAGGCAACATGTAGATAGGGCATTATGTACATGTAGGTAATGTGTATAGGGTATATAAGTAGGGTATTTCATGATACCCTATAGGTATCCTAGGTAGGTAATCACCTAGGTAAAGCCTAGAATAATTAGTTTACCTTGATATGACCAGTTATTGACTTAGAAACCTAGGTTTGACCAAATTTGAGCAAGTTGACTAGTTTGACCCCAAAAGTCAACCTTTGAGTCAAATTGACCTAGTTTGACCACGGAGACCTAGTATTGACCTAGTTTAACTTCCATGACCTAAATTTGACCTAGAAATCATGTTTAATCTTAGATATCCATGACACACAAAAACACCAATTAACATTAATATTTCATCTTTAGATCTGTGTGACACCACTTTGGATATCGATTCTCACTTGTTCATCAGGACCACAGGTAAGTGGGTTCCATGATCTCTTTTATACCCTTATAGTTTTTCTATTTGATTGATTAGATATGAGTTTCTTGTTTATTGACACACTGAATACATGTGATAGTATTTGCGGATTCTATCTATGTTTATCATGTTTCATAATTTTTCGTACTTATCGAGAATATTGCGGTTATCTTGTTTATCATGATTACATGTTTCGTCCTCTGACTTGAGTCTGCGATTACTAGTCGGGCGGGAAGGAAATGCCTTTGTATATATATGATCAAACCTAATAGTCCGTGATTATTGTAGCTCATGATAGACCGTGGCTAATAGTTGGATCATGCACAACTGATCACATATGGAACATGGCATTTCCAAAACACTTAGTAGTAGTTAGTTTATTCTTTCACATGTTCCTCTTTACTCATATGATGTTTACCTCATTTACTGCCTACTTTTCATTTACTGCTTCGTACTTCATGATTACCCTGTTGTTGTATCTCCATATTCTTTTTATTGTTATATAGTTTCTATCATGTTATGAATAATTATCATGATTATATTTGCTCCAATCTTCACTGGATATATTTTCAGTTGACGAGCTTGAGAATACATGCCCTACATATTATGGTGCTCTGGAGATCCAAGGAGTGGATCCCCCGGTATAGTAGCCTAGCCTTTTTTCCTAGATGGATGCTAGTTAAATAGCATCATTATTGCTGGATTTGTCTCCAGTCATATACATTTGGGACATGTTATATTATTCAGGATATGTATTTATTTATAGACTTCTAGACTTTGTTTGTATATGGCTTATACTACTAAGCTCCATTTCATCATTTCAACATGTTATTATTCCTCCGTACTTATAGACTTATATCTATTCATGTTATCATCTTCCTTAGATATCTATGATTGAGTATACGTTTCTAGATGATATATTATTCCTCCGTACGGAAATGAGATATACTGTTGACAGGTTATTATTCATATCTGTTAGATTGTTAGATAGTATAGTTGACCTATACAGAGGCCCCGACAGCATAGCCAGGGGAGATAACAACAGAGAGGATCCCGACAAGGTCAGGGGCATAACTCTACTTTGTCTATAGAGGAGGCTCAAGCATCAGGTAACATATCAATAGGTACCCTTCATTGCCTCGATTGTTTATAATGGATTTATATAATGGGAAGCATCTTACCTTTTATACCTGCACGATTTGTGACATTCGTTGGAATAACATTAGAGGCCTCGGAGTTAGCAGATTATGCTTAGTTTAGCATGTCCGGTTGTTGTTTGAAGGCAATTAATATCCACGGGGTTGATTGAGATTTATATGGTTGGCTTTGAAGTTAACCATGGGTATGGACCAGATGAGTGGTAATCATGAAACTATGGGATGTCATGGTGGAAGAGTGGTGTTCAACATCCCAGGCTTGGAGAAGCTCGTCTTCGTCAGGGCATCAGAGGACCAGTTTGAGGAAAGAATTGTAGTAACATTGGCGGTTGAGGAGTAGATATAGATTATAGTTGATTTCGAGAAATTGTACGTTAGCTTGACCCTTGAGTGAGAACTGGATAGCCTTAGTGATAATGGATTGACCGAGGATATAGATTTTATTTGGTCTATTGACAAGCTGGAATAATGTAAAGCCACGATTTAGAAGCTTACTTGGATGTTATGATGTTGAATGTCTTTTATCGGGTTGGACTTAGAAGGCTGATAATAAATTTTGGGAATTTAGAATTTAAAGTTGATAAGGACTCTAGATTATAAAATAGATAACTTGAGTAGCGATTAATATGAGTCATGCGTTGGATTGTGATTAAATCGAATAGGATTAAAAATTTTGAATCAATATGAGGACTTGATAGGACAACTGAGAGTTGTTCGAAGATATGCGAGTGACTCAAAGATTTGAGACTTATATTACTCGATGGTTTAAGGTAATCGATAGATAATCTGATATTGTGTATGGGTAAGTTGATCTGGTATCAAATATGGAAGATAAATTCGATAAAAAAAAATTATGTTCCGTGAGTGGATAATTTTTCTTTTTGGGCTATATATGTATTCGATGATATTAAAGCATGTATCGAAGATCGATAGATGTGGCTCGGGAATAACCGAATCGGATGAATGATGACCGTGTTTAGTGCTGAATCTTTGGGTATTGTTATCTAGATAGGGGATAGCTTACCCTGACGAAATAAATTATAATATCGACATTCAGATGACTTGGCTAAGTGGATCTTAAAAATAAAGTAATAAATAATGGATGACTCGACTTGATATATTGGAAGTATTAGTGATTGATCCTTGATTTGATGTAGTAAGATTATTTTTTACCTAGACAGAGAAAATTTTGAGTTGATATATAATCTGAATGGAAAGAGTAAGATTTAAAAAATTATTGGTTGTGTAGATTATGCTGACTCGTGGACTGAATCTAAGATGGTTGAAAAAATGAGTGGATAGAAAGCATGTATCGAGGAAGAGCTGAATATACTTGGAGTAGTTTATACTTGGGGAATTTGTGATGGAATATATGACTTGTGATCAGTAAATTAGAGTTGTGACTATAGGATTGGGACTTAGATAAACAAGATTGGATTGATAGATTCTATTGTGCGAACTTAAGTGTTTGGACTACGTGAGATGCTTGGATTGTTGTTGTAGATCGTAATGTGATCAAGGATGATTGTTTGAATAGATCTACCAAAAGGAGTGACTTTTCTAGATAGACCTTGACCCTTTTATTTAGAAGGGGTGATATTGCTAGGATGATTTGTTTTTGGATGGTTAGATATTCGAGTGAGAAGAAGTATAGGTGTTGAAGGATTTTGATGTGGAGATTTATTATCGTTCAGGAAAGGCAAATGTGATAGTGGATGCCCTTAGCAGGAAGGATAAAGCATTGTCTTGACACATCAGAGGCATATTACAAAGGATCTCCAGGAGATTGGAATTGTGGTGGTATTCTCGCAGGATACTAGAATTTTAGCAGCTGGCAGATTCGGTTGCCCTTGGTAAGAGAGGATTAGAGCAGCTCAGATGGAGGACTCACAGATCTTGAAGCTTAAGTCAGAGTGTAAGTTGGGTCTTAGAAAGGAATTAGAGATTAATGAGGATGGGACGTTCAGACTTGAAGTTGCCCCTGTGCATCGAGTGGAGGTATCCAGTAGAGCTAGTCAGGTTCAGAAAGTGGCTTCGAGTTGTGCAGGATTGACATTGACATCAGTTAGATCAGCATCAGAGACCCCTAGAATTCAGCGTCGCTGACCAGGTGTTCCTACGAATTTTTCCTACTTAAAGTGTCATTAGATTTGTATCCCAGGAAAAGCATAGTCCGCATTATGTTGGTTCTTTTGATATTCTCGTACGGGTAGGCGATGTTGCATATCGTCTTGCCCTTCCGCTTTCTTTACATGATGTTCATGATGTATTTTATGTATCTCAGTTCGTAGGTATGTCCCGGATCCGAGCTATGTCATTGATCATTCTAAGCTAGTTGTTTGTACCGATTTGACTTATGAGGAATAGCCCATATCCGTTTTGGATCAGAGGGAGAAGGTTCTCAAGAACCGAAATCTTAAGCTTGTCTGTGTCACTTGGGGCCATCACTTACCGAGACAGTCGACATGGAAGCACGAGAATGAGATCAAATCTCTATATCCGTCATTGTTCGCCTCGGAAGGTATGTTTCTTCTCATGCCTTCATATTTCAATATTCGTGCTTGATTAGCACCCTATTGTGTGGATAATTGCTTGCATGATTAACTGATAAGATTGCATGTGTAGTTAGTGTCGTTCTTGCCCTGATTTCTACTCTTGATTGAAATTTTGAGGACATAGAGGGTAGTGATGTTGTAACCCCTCTTCTCGAATTTTTAAAATTTTATTTTATTTATTGGTCTTAAAAAATAATTTTTGCCTAGACTTTGTGAATGGTTTTATGATTATTACTTTTATCACAACCAGTGTTAAATTAAATATTTTGAGAGCGCTAGATTGTTTTAATAAAAATATTTCATTATTAGAATTATGAAAAATATTCGGTTATCATTTTAGACTATCAAAGGACATGGGTTCAAAAAGTTTTCTAAAATATCGTACGTATTGTTTTAAAAAATAAACAAATTATTTTTCAGATGAGATTTTATTTAGTATGGATATACTTTAAAATAATTTTGGTAGCATCGAATATTATCGAACTTTCTTTGATAATATGAGATATTATTTCATATTATTAATACGATCAATTATGAGATTAAGATTATATTGATTTAATTTTGACATTAATGACTATTATTTTTCACCAATAAAATTTGCTAAATTATTTTAAATATGATTATCTAGTTTATCCAACATGTTTTAAATTACCTTGATAATAAGAAATATATTTAAATGAATATGGTGATTAATTATTGACTAAGATATGATTTATAAATGTATATTTTACAATATTTGGATGGCATTCCAAATCATTATGATATTCAATTATTTGATTTGCGGATTTAATTTATATGATTCAAATTATTTTGATGGTATTAGATGATGATTTAAATTAATGTTATTATCTACTTTTGGATTTTGATTAGGTTAATGATCGATTAATATGTTAATCAGTCTTGTGGTTACATTTGAATTTATATAAAATTATCTTGAATAAAATATCGAATATGCTTTTAAATTATCTTATACCTAAAATATGGTTTTAAATACTTATGGTAACCAATTGATTAGATTTGATTAACTAGTGTTAAAAATTATTTATTCTTATCCTTTACTGATACAGGCTTTGTAAATTAATAATAAAAATAAATCAATTTTATGATTTAAATTTGTCTTGATAATATTAATTAGTGTTTTAAATTGATTCATATAAATCCTATCGATATATATTTATTTATAGTGTTTTAAATTGTTTCATAATATATATATATATATATATATATATATATATATATATATATATATATATATATATATATATATATATATATATATATATATATATATATACACACACACACCTACAAGTAACCAACTCTCCTCCTCACGTTCACTTCACAACACATCCCATCTCTCCCATGTAAACTCTCCTCCTTTACAACAACTTCCCCATTTTTCCTTCATCCCCTTTCACTTGAACGCCAATGCCATCCTCCATACTAGATCATCTATGTCATCCTGGAGGCCAATACGAGTTGCACCGTCACCCAACGATCTGTCCGGCACTCTGTCGTGGTTTCCTCCGCGGCGATCGTTCCCTACCCAACTAACTGCCTTGTCGAGCAGTACCAGGCTCCATTGTTCCTCCCCTCTGTTCACCGACCCACGTCATTCCTACCCTCCGTTTACCGATCCACGACAACCTTGCCACCGTTTTGCCAGCCCGAATCCGCGACCACAGACATCATCACCAACAGCCAATAAACAAAATCTGTGCCCGTGTCAGCCTTGTCCGGACCCGTGTGTCCGTGTCCAATCCATCTTATTCTACAATATTACAAATACATATTCAACTCAGTGTCCGACAACTCCGGACACCCTAATCCAGAAATCCATTGCCAGTATCTGCATCTTCATCACCACCATTGTTCTCAACTTTGACCCTGGCTTTCGAGCAGTGACCACGGCCTCGTCCACCACCATCGACATCTCGGCCCCGTCATGGTCGTTACCACCACACCACCACCTCCTTCCAGTCCAAAACCCAAACAACCACCAACACCAAACCATCATCCCAGGCCGTCAACTCCGGCCAAGTTTCCACCATAATTCCCACAGCAAACAGAATAATAAAAAGAAATCGAGATCCCTAAACTCCCTCTATGAAGTCCTCTCTTCTGCCCCCCACGTCGAGTGCCGCCCCGACCATCACTCCCTTAACCTCGGCCAACCTCGACCACAACACCCACGCCATGGCCATCTCGCCATCGGACAATTGACACAGAGGACCCCGCATGTCACCGTTTCTCTCCATCGCGACAGATCCATCCGACCATGCCGCCGGATCCGCTCTCGAGCGCCCGCCGTTGTTAGCCTCCCCAGCTGTCGGAATACTCCCAGCCGCGCGCTGTACTCCCGCCACTCTTCTACCGACGGAGTGCCTCGGCGTCGAGGATTAGCAGCCGCTGTCCGTGCTTCCACCGCCTTCGCTCCGCTGGAGGGCCAGCAGCTTTCCCTCCGGCACGGTAGTCCAATTGCCCCCCATAGAGAGCCCCTCTCCCCTCGCTCCTCCACCAGAGACCCTCCGGCGCCACTCCTCAGATGACCAGCTTCGACTGTCGAGAGAGGAGCTCTCTCTCCGCCTGTCCCTTTTTCCCTCGAGCGGTGAAGCTTCTCAAGTGGAGAACTCTGTGAGTCCCTCTATTCTCAATCTCAACTCTCCCTTCCTTTCTCTTTCCTGCTGTTATTTGGGTCTTTGGTTTAACTTTATTTATTTTGTTGACTGGGCCAGGGAGCCGAGTATAAGGGTTGTTGATATAAAGTCCATAGGCTGATATATGTAGAGAAAATCAAGTTTTGAATTATTTATATGGGCTTTTGTTGGGTTGGGTTAGTTTCTAAGGATTTGAGTATGGGTTATGGCCTAGCTTATTATTGCCTTGGGTTTAATCCTTCAAATCAGAACATTTAAAATCTGTATATAGATATATATTTTTATTAGTTATTATTACAGTTATTGATATTATTATTTCTACCCTAGGTTTATTATGTATTAATATTTATTATTTACGTTATTTTTGCTATTGCTATTATATATAAATGGATATTAGATATTTAAAAAAAGATATATTGGTGACCAATATGGTAGTTGGCTTGGGCCCTGCATTGATTAAAGGGACTTAGAAAACCTAAAGGATCATCGTTGTATTTTATCTAGTTAAAATTATAGTTTGATATAAATCGATATTTTTGGATTTTAAGGTATTTACCTAAAAGCATGTTTTGACAAAAATGTATTCCTTGCCAAAAATTGATTTTCTATGTTTTCTAGTATTTAATAGATTTTTATTAATTATAAAAGTTGACTATTAAGATATAGTTTCTATATATGCTAAGAATTTTATGAAATAGATTATAAATATTTTAAGCATATGTATATTATTTTCTAATCAAAAGTTATGTTTTTTAAATAATTTACTCTTAGATTAAAATTTCCCTTGATTGCGACTAATCATATTTCCACTTCTTATAAATTCTGAAAATCCTTCACACCGACCATAGCCAACTGGACTATTTCGAACGCAATGGTACTATCTGTTCCACCAACTAAGGACCCAAGGTGAGTACATTTTGATAGTTTTCATATTTAATAATTTCTATGATTGTTGTATCTAGTGTCATCTATATTGATTTTCTGTTGATCCTTAACACGATGGTCACATGGTATAGTAGTTATGGATTCTTTCATGTTATCTTTCGTGACTTGTATGTTTACCTTGTTCGTGACTTGTTGAATCCATGAGTACTAGTTCGACGGGAAAGACATTAGTAGACATGTATATATCCCAAGAAACATGCCAAAATATTTGATCATGTCTGATAGCAGTCGCACAATTCACGTGCGATGCTGGATTTACCCCTTAGTTATTTACATGTCGAAAGTGTATTTCAAATTACTAGTTAGATGTAGTTGCTATATTACAGTTCCTGTTTCAGTCGTTTATTACGTCACTTTCTTGTCTTGGATGTCATGCTCTCATGCTTTTCACACTGTTTCATATCATGATTTCCTGTTTAGACACCCATGATTTCAGTATTATTTACAGTTTTTATGATGTTGTCAATTATTGGAACTGCTGTTAGAATGTACTCGTTCTATTCCTGACTAGACACCAACATTTTTCAGGTTAGTCATGGCTTCTCTTAGCATTTGGGAGACATGGTACGCTGAGGTCAACCAAGAAGATTAGTTAGATAGATTAGTTATTTTATTTTGTGAGAAAATGTACTTGGATTAAATGTAAACTTTGAAATGTTGTAAAAAAATTTAGTTTGTGAATGAGTAAATAAAGTTTTTCTTATTATGTGATTATGAGCATCATGATCTTGACAGCTGAAGTACATATAGGAAACTCTAGAGGGGGTGAATAGATTTTGTGTCAATAATAACCAAATAAAAATTAACTCTTTCACTAACAGAATAATTAATCAGAGTATTAATGCGGAAATAAAAGAGATCAGAAAAGCATACGAAAACCCATCAGTTTTAACATGGTTTCCCTCATGGAGGACTAGTCCAAGCCTGAGAACTCTAGCTCAGGATTAAAATCCACTATTTGTGAAATAGAGGTACACCACGTGCCTTTACTCAGAAGAGCACGCCAACTTCTTACACTTTCGCTGAGGGGAACCTTGGAATTGTCCAAGCGACTACTTTCAAAATCTTGCATAGAACTTCTAACTGAATTGCAGTAAGCACCTTAGGGCTTAGGAAGTTGTGTAGCTAGTAGATGGGAAGAGTAGGCTTAGAATGTATAAGGCTATAGAAGATGAGAAGATGAGATGAAGATATGAATGAAAAAGAAAGAAATCATGGCCTATATATACTAGTCCATGGAGGCAGAGTTCGGCCAGAACTCTATCCCAAAATTCAAATTTTTGGCTGTTGGACAACTAGCAACCAGCAAACCTTAGAAATTTGGATCCTGATTTCAGGAACCAGAGTTCGGCCCGAACTCTGCCTGGGACAGAGTTCGGCCCGAATTCTACTTTATTGGGCCAGAATGTTCAATTAGGCTGGGATGTTCAAATGGGCTTAGTTTGGTGGAGCTTTGGATAAGATTTCTAGGTTTAAGACACCTAGTGCTACTCAACGTACATAATCCTAGACTCAAATAAATATAAAAATATAGACACATAATACAAGTAATAACAACATATATTGATGACGTCCGTCTTGAAGATATATGTTGATGTTCTAATCTTGGCTTGATGTGTCACATTGGATCGTAACAGATATCATTTTTGTTAATACTCAAAATTAGGTTGACTACGATCCAGTTTGGGTCACAATCTCCCCCATTTTGATAATTGACAAAATAATATTTGTATGCCCTAATTGTCATACATGGACACATGTTGTAGGGAGTAAGAGAAAAAAATGTATAGCTCCCCCATAGATGGATATGCCGGCTCCTCCATAAATAGATATGTCCCGAGACAAGGGTTTTATCCAAACACAACATGATAATATACAAACATATATAATCAAATATGTCTTCCGCTTTGTCATTTATCACAAAAAATATCGAAGCGCTCCCCTATAAACAGATAAATGATAACAAGAAGAAGAATTGCAATCACACAACCATGGAAAATAGAACTAGCAGTTTATAAAAAAGTTAAACTAAGCCAACTTGTAGTCATACAATAAGAAGAAAACTACGAAGCATAGTGCTAAAAGTAGGAAACTACAATGCATAACTAAAGCATAACTAATTCATTATCAGCAGCAGCAGGAGCGAAACCACAACCATCATGGAGCACAGGATGGTCCAGCAGTATCTGAGGGGTTTTGGCAGAACGACGAGGATCAACAAATGCTGCATCCGGATCCAGATACCGCATGGCCCAAGGGTCGTCGATCCGGTAACCTTCACGAGAAGGGTCCCGCCCCGTAGAAAATGACATAGTGGGATACCGAGCCATGTTATATTGGATGTCGTGCAATGTGTTGCTGATGACACTCATCTAAAGAGTAGTGCGATAATCCAATGCAGTGTAACAATCATCTTCCAAATGGAAGCAAACACACAGCATGTCACGGATAGAGTCAAGGGTGGCTGGAGGCTCAGGCTTGGGTGCATCAGGATCAGATGGTACCTCTTTAACTGGGTCAGGAGAAGCAATGACAACCGTAGTTCTATGGGCCATGAATAGAAAGGAAGAAGCAGGTAAGATCTGACATTCGTCCAAAGGGACGTGAAAGGCACGAAAGATCAAGGGTGATACCCGTAGACAAGCGATTTTGGTTTCTTCCTTACACGAATCATCCAGTCCATCATCGTGCGAGAAAAGTTGAAGGGGATAGCGAAGTGAAGGTAGTAAACGGCTGTGATCACATGATAAGTAACTTCATCGGTGGATCCCGCTTTGGGCAAGATAGATGAAAAGATTATCCGATAAAGTTCATAAAAGTGATTATTGAGATACTTTTCCTTAAGTTATTTTATTTTATTTTGTCAGACAATTACTTGGATTAAATGTAAACTTTGAAATATTGTAAAATAATTTAGTTTGTGAATGAGAAAATAAAGTTTTTATTATTATGTGATTATGAGCATCATGGCCTTGGCAGCGTTCTACCGTTGACACGGCGGGGTAGGCTGGCTTGGACACGCACTCGTATCCTGAAAAGCGGGTGCGAGTCGTGACAAATTTTTGTGGTGGCCCATTCAGGTCAGTTTTTGCAAAAGATTACAAAATCGTATAGTACTTAAGTTAGTTGTATTATTGCGAGCTTGCGACTAGGAAGTGCTCATTCACATTAGGAATAATTTGCAGTTAGGAGAATAACTAGGAATAGGAGTCCCTTATTTAAATTGACTGTTGGTTAATTAAGCTAGCTACGTAGGTTGAATTCTACATCCTATTATCTAACTAAAGCAATTTTTCTAGAAGGATGTATTATTGTGTTTTGATGCGACGGTTGGATCCAAGGCAGGTAGACTATTTACTTAAGTAAAAATTAGGCCTTCCTTTGACTTAATTACTTATATGATCATTCATACAATTTTATCTTATGCCTTCCCTAAACATCGTCATATCGTGTGGTCTGTATTACTTATTTAAATTTTCATTAGCCATAGTAAGTTATTTCCCTAAGAGTCAATACTTTATTTCCCCCTAATGACTTTTGAGCCTAACGTGATCCATTATCCATATATTTATTCCGAGTTAGTTCTGTTAAAATTCAAGATATATAATGTGTTCCCCTAGATCTTTGAATATTAGAGAAACAAAAATTATATTTTATATTCCTCTTTGTATTCTCTTGTCTTCGATTATTTTATTCCTAACCAATCGTCAATTTTTTCTAACTGATACTTTCATTCAAGGACATGTACTTACACTTTTTTCTATCACGATTAATTTGTTGAAATTGTAGAAGCTCTTTCAAAATTTTAGGATATAGTTGGAATAATTTTGATGACTTACGATGGCAAGACAGCAGCGCACTGTCGCTATTTACTTGAGTTATCGAGACTGCGGGTTCACTGCAGCTAGCAGCACACTGGCATGGCATGATCCCTATGTTGAAGTAATTTCAAGTAAAGTGTAAATTATAGAATGTTATTAAAACTATGTCCTAGTTGCCCTATTTTGACCTTCGAGTTGTACATTAATATTGGTAGATCTAATAGAATATTCGAGACAATATCATATTTAAGTCATGGAACCAAGGATTTACTGCAGCCAGATGTGCACTAACGAGGCATGGATCCTCGGTGGAACGACTCCAGATATGCATATGGTTATCGAATACCATAGAGGCTATATCTTTTATTGACATATGACTATTGATTCTTCATGATCAGCAAAATCTTGTACTCTCACATCAAACTAATTTGATACCCTTTTTCTCATTATCCTGTTATAAGTGAAGCTTGTAGTTCTTCCCTTCTTATCTTATTTTCTTATCATTCATTCCTCGAGTCATCATTTAGTTTCTACTTATTTAAAACCTATTACTGATTTTAATTCCATATTCTACTAGATTCATAATTGCACCTAGATTATGATCCTATGATTATGCCTAAATAATTGATCATGCTAAAACGATTACGATGTGATCATTCTTAAACAATTTTTTATCACGACTATATTATTTGACTATTATAGATCGTGTCCATTTACATCTTTCCTAGAATTTGATTCCATTTCGCAAGAATCATAGTCGTACCCAGATCTTGATTCTATAATCGTGCCTAAATAATTTTGCCTAACTAGTTGATAGTGCCAAAATGATCTCATCACTCCTAAACGACTTTGATCGTGACTAAACTATTTTGACTATAATCACAATCATGCTTATACATCAACCCAATTATTGTTAATGACTATCTTTCTATTCAACTACGATCATGACTACTTTGGTCATGTTCGTGCTCGTGCCAAACTTTTTAATTTTTAATCCTGCTTGGATGACTGTGATTAGCCTTGATCGTAACTACATCCTACTCGTATCAAAGTAATTTAGTCATGTTAAGCCTTGTCTAGCTTTTGGATCGTTAGTAATGCTTGCGTAATTTCAATCAGTAGTTAATTATGCCTAAATGACTTTTTTTGTTTAACAAATCCTATTTCGATTGTATCCTTGACCATTATAACTAGACCCATTTGACTATGCCTTAATCGTGCCACGTGGTATCTTTTCTTAAGAACATTTTAGAGCATTTTTTTGAGAACATTTTAGAGCATTTTTTTAGGATTCAAGAACATAACCTAAGGCTCCAACACCAAGCCATTTCTCTTTACTTTTTCTATTTTCACCCTAGTTGCTCAAACGCTCTCAATAAAGACTTCTTTTCTCTCACCTATTCGATCAATATTTTCTTATCATAATTTCTCACCATCATTCACCGATCAACCAAGTCCGGCTATCCTAGTAGTCCTTAAATTCAAGGATGAATTTATTCCTAAGGTGGGTAGATTTGTAACCTCTCTTTCCAAATTTTTAAAATTTTATTTTATTTATTGTGCTTAAAAAATAAATTTTGCTAGACTTTGTGAATGGTTTTATGATTAATACTTTTATCACAACTAGTGTTAAATTAAATATTTTGAGAGCGCTAAATAGTTTTAATAAAAATTTCATTATTAGAATTAAGAAAAATATTCGGTTATCATTTTATCTATCAAAGACATGGGTTCAAAAAGGTTTCTAAAACATCGTACGCATTTTTTTAATAAAAATAAACAGTTTATTTTTATATGAGATTTTGATTTAGTATGGATATACTTTAAATTTTTTTTGCTAGCATCGAATATTATCGAACTTTCTTTGATAATATGAGATATTATTTCAAATTATTAATACGATCAATTAGATTACATTGAGTTAATTTTGACATTAATGACTATTATTTTTCACCAATAAAATTTGCTAAATTATATTAAAATATGATTTTCGAGTTTATCCAATATTTTTTAAATTTCCTTGGTAATAAAGAATATATTTAAAAGATTATGGTGATTAATTACTTGACTAAGATTTGATTTATAAATGTATATTTTATAATATTTGGATTGCATTCCAAATTATTATGATATTCAGTTTTTTGATTTGTGGATTTAAAATATATGATTCAAATTTATTTTGATGATATTAGATGATGATTTAAATTAATGTTATAATCTACTTTTGGATTTTGATTAGGTTAATCATTAATTAATATGTAACAGTCTTGTGGTTATATTTGAATTTATTTAAAATTATCATGAATAAAATATGGAATATTCTTTTAAATTATCTTATACCGAAAATATGGTTTAAAATACTTTTGTTAACTAATTTATTAGATTTGATAACTATTCTTAAAAATTATTTATTCTTTCCTTGACTAATAAAGGCTTTGTAATTTAATTTTAAATAATAAATCAATTTTATGATTTAAATTAGTCTTGCTAATATTAATTAGTGTTTTAAATTGTTTCGTATAAATCCTATCGATATATATATAATACCCCTACAAGTAACCAACTCTCCTCCTCACGTTCTCTTCACAACACATCCCATCTCTCCCATGTAAAGTCTCCTCCTTTACAACAACTTCCCCATTTTTCCTTCATCCCTTTCCCTTGAACGCCAATGCCATCCTCCATACTAGATCATCTATGTCATCCCGGAGTACAATATTAGTTGAACCATCACCCAACGCTTCGCCCAGCAGTCTGCTGTGGTTTCCTCCGCGGCGACCATTTTCCTGCCCAACTAACCTCCTTACGAGCAGTCCAGGCTCCGTCGTTCCTCCCCTCCGTTTACAACTCACGACAGCCTCGCCACTGTTTTGCCAGCTCGAATCTGCTACCACAGACATCATCACCAACATCCAATGCACAAAATCTGTGCATGTGTCTACCGTGTCAGCCATGTCCGGACCTGTATGTCCGTGTCCGATCCATCTTATTCTACCATATTATAAATACATGTTCAACTCCGTGTCCGACAACTCTGGAAACCCTAACCCATAAATCTTTTGCCAGCATCTGCATCTTCATCACCACCATTGTTCTCAACTTCAACCCTGGCTTCCGAGCAGCGACCACGGCCTCCTCTACCAACATCCACTAGTAAAATAAGCCATATTAGCGACGTTCAGATACGTCGCTAATTAGAGATAATACGTCGCTAAAGTTAATTAGCGACGAATTTAGCGACGAAAATGAAGGTCGTAAAAAAGCTAGTCAGAGATGACAAATTCGTCGCCCTACGTCGCTGTTTGCACGTCACTGTCGTGTCGCTGGGCCGTCGCAAAGTTAGCGACGGAGAGTGACAACAACTATACGTCGCAAAACTAGCAACGTAGAGCGACTACGTAGCGACGAATTATTCTATTTATGTGATAACATGGCATGCTGCCATGTCAGCACAGTAGCGACGTACATCGATGTAACATCGCTACTTAGCGACGTAATAGCAACGTCTGCATATGTCGCTATACGTCGTAGACACGTCGCTATCCGTCGCAGAATACTAAAAAATTTAAAAATATAATGTGTATTTTGTTATGCTGTGTGTTTGTGTTTACAGTGTGTGCGAAATACAGTGTTCGAACCATCGACAGTTTCGCTTACTATTCTATGTTTTCTCTTGGATAGAAAAGCAACAGTTCAGGGTGCACTTCTCAGAGCTTTCTCTTCACATCCTTCACCTTCTCGGGATCCTGTACGACGTCTCGAGAGAGTGAAGGATGTGAAAATGAGGCTCTCTGAAGTACACCCTGAACAGTTGCTCTTTCTGTCCAAGATAAAACAAACAACAGTAATCGAAACTATCGATGGTTCTGAATACTGTATTTCACATACACTGTAAACAGACACACATCATCATAAAATACACATTATATTTTTTAAAATTTGGGCAGCACCTCCTTTGTATATCAGATCATCGCTTATAACCCAGCGTAGGTATATTTGTCATCCCCGTCGCAGATATCATCATAATTAACAGTCTCCCATCATAACAGTCTACAACTAATAAATGAATAACAATCTCCCATCATAACAGTATACAACTAAATATCATACATGTACTCAACGAAAATACCAACAAATTAAATATCATATCACAAACATAGATGTCCAACAAACATACATGTCCAACAGAGTCAAATAATGAAAATCAGTGTACAGAACGGTCAATGGGCCTATAGGGCCAATACATATAAAGATGATAAAAAAGAAGCTGGGTCACTGAGGACCCATGCCGCGCATCTGGGTTAGCATGTACTCATACTGCTCCTGTGTGAGCTGCACTGTAGGGGCAGTAGGAGACATTGCAATGTCTGGAGTCGGCATCGTCGATGGATCGGGAGGACGTATCTGCTCCAGCTCTCGTAGTCGCTCACCATGCGCAGCAAGGGTACTCACCATCCTCTGAGTACTCTCCTCAATCGAAGCCGCTACCTGAGTGAGTGAGGCAGACATGGTCCTCAGCGATCCCTCCAGCTCGACCTGTCTACGCTCTGTCCTGCATAGACTCGGTGAGCGTGCAAGCTGGCAGCTGTAGCTTGCTATAGACTCATCAGCTCTGTATACTGTACTCGACCACATCAAATCGTCCGATGATCATCGGAGGGTTGGATCGTCGCTCTGGGGTAAGGTGATAAAAAATCTGTTGCTACAACTCGCGACGCAGCTCGCGATCTGACCACGAATTTCCTGAGCTCGTGATAATGCCTGTAAAGCTGGAGACTACGCACTGACAAAGGGGGCCCGGGATGACTCTGAAGCCAAATACGCGCCGTAGGATCCCGACCGTAGTATGTACCCTTCTGAAGACCGCCAATGGCGGTCATCCAGAGGTCGTCTGGCGATAGAGCTGTAGGCGGCTGGAGGAAGTACTAGCCCCTTCCTCTGCTGGCGCACTAGCAGCAGCAGCCGCTCCTCTTGTAGCCGAACAAACTCGGCCTAGAATAATGTTTGCTAGCGTGTAAGTGTTTGCTAAAGTCTATATTGATATCTATTTTCTTGTTTTCTAAACTATAGTAAATTAATATAAAGAATAGAACGTACATATGCCTGCGTCGCCCTCTCTTCAATGAACTCCCCAGCCCTCCGATGGGTGACCAGGAAGACGGTCACAATGTTCGGGTCCTCACCCTTTTTTACCTGTTAAAATATATTATCTATTATTAGTATTAAACATTCTATCCAACTATATAGAAAAAGATGTCCGTCATAGAAAACGTACCAGACGACGAAAATGCTCCATCATCGGAATGGAGCCACCACACACCACTTATTGGCGCTCGACCGTACCACCTTGGCCTTGTCAGACCGCTCCTGGTACCTGGCCTCGGCGAATCTAGCCTTCATCGCGGTCCACTGCTCTAGCGTGATCCAACCATGGATCGGCTTTCCGGAGCGATCATGAAACTTCTGGTCTTGGATCGCATCAAGGATGAGCTTTTCCGACGGCAGAAAATTGGGCTTCGATCTTCGCCGCCCGGTGTGGTGGATAGAAATAGGTCCTCTACAAGAAGTAAAATAGAAAAGTTATATAATATACACAGATGATTATTAAAATTAAAAAATAAACAAATTTTTTACCTTAAAGTGGGCCAACCAAAAGGCCTTCCTATCTGCGAGAGCATCTGAGTAGTTAATCCAAGGCCCACCATAGTTCTGCCTCAGAAATAACCCCAGCTATCTCTGTACTGCAGGAGGCCGATATCTATACAATAATAAATTTCATGAATATATATGTACATATAATCATTTGAGAAATATATTAACTAATTAACTTACTTCGTAGCCCGTCCATCCAAATCTCCATACGTGTCTCGTCCGGGGGAGCGCATGGAGGGTCGCTCTCACCTCCTGGCTGGACAGGATTAGTCTGATCGCCGTCCTCCATATGCTCGACATCGGCTCTCCCCATGGAGCCGTCGGCAGAAGAAAAGCTGGATGCGGAAGGAATGCTGGACGCGGATCAGAAATATTGGACGACGAGGGAGGAGTCGCCAACCTGCTGAAACTGCCATGTCCCAGTAATGGACTAGGTATAGAATGGTACACTGGCATACTCGGATCAGATGAGGATGAGGGTACGAAATTCGTATCCCCAGCCCGAGGCAGACGGGCCTGCCTAACATAATATCCTCCGCGTCGTCCTCCTCCTGGTCTAGTCATACCTGATAATAACATGACAATAAAACAAATATACATATTTCAATGATAGACATCACAGATTTTTCAAAAATCTCATAGTCACAGATAAAAGTGTCACTAAAGTGTCACAGATTTATATGATAAAAGGGTCACTAAAGTGTTAAATATGATGATAAAATAAACGTACAGATTTAATCCTCTTCTGAAAATTCATCTAGTTCATTTAGCTCATCTTCTTCATTTTCTTCTTCTCTTTTTCTTCTTCTTCTTCTTCTTCTTCTTCTTCTTCTTCCTCCTCCTCTTCTACCTCTTCACTTTCATCTGCATCTTCCTCTTCAGATAATTCTACTTCTTCTACACAACTAGATGTGTAATGAGGAACTACCGTCGTGTCCAATTCAATAATATTTGTTACAAGAGGTAGTTCATCCTCCTAGCTATATCGTCAACCTCAAAGGTATTTCTAGCTTTGGTCTTGCATACTGTCCACCAGTCCGACCTTGTTGTTTTCCGTTTAGGATAACTTGTGAAGTACACGAGCTGAGCCTGACTTGATAGGACAAATGGTTCATAGGCTTGATATCGACGCCGATAGTTTATATCCACAAGACCGTGCTTGTCTACTTTCCACCCTTGACCTTCAATCGGATCAAACCAATCACACCTGAATAACACAATCTTAGCTGGCTCTATTCTATAACTATATGTTAGCTCCACAATCTCCCGTAGGACGCCATAGAAATCGTTGCCCGCATCAACATCTTTGTAGTTTGAAGATCTGATACACAAACAACTTTTTTTGGTGGAATCGAGATCCACAAAGTTGTCTCTGATCGGGCAAGTTGTTGACTTGAACCTAAACCCATTAACACAGTAGCTTGGCCATATTTTTGCAGCATAAATTCCCTTGGCTAGCGTTCTAATAGAATCATTCTCAAGTCTTGCGTATGGACGATCGACCTAAATACCACAAAAAAATAAATTAAGCTCATTCTCAAGTGCATATACAGAAAGGTAATTACAGAGTTCTCAAGTCTTACTATGCACTCAACCATGATAGAAACTAACGCCTCATTTCTTGGTCTAGTTCTTCTTCTATTATGTGTGGCCTACCTGACCTCACATCATCATTAAATATGCTGAAAAAACATTGTTTAATTAATATAATAGTATAATCAACATTATTAAAATAATATAGACTATTAATTACTTACCCTCCAGCTTCTCTACTTCATCATCGTCGCAGTTGAGTATACATACACCTGAGCAGCCCTTAGCTTATCATCGTTCAGATATCTCTTCTTTCTTATTACCCGTTGGCTTTTCTGGGGCATTGAATACCTTCAGTATTGTATCATTACATTCATTATCTCCGTCGTCGTTTCTGAAAGCTCTCGTTCTATTAGTTGTAATATAAAGCTTGAAATACACCGAACAAAAGTTTGTGATCTCATCGAGAACATAAGCTTCACAAATAGAACCCTCGACCCGTGCCTTATTTTTTACCTTTTTTTAAGGTAATTCAAATGTCGCTCGAACGGGTACATCCATCGATATTCGACGGGTCCACCAACACGTGCCTTATAGGATAGATGAATCGGCAAATGCTCCATAGAGTCGAAGAATCCAGGAGGAAACATCCTCTCTAGCTTGCACAGTGTTACCGCAATGTCATTCTCTTGCTTTTCTAGACGATCAACGAGCAATTTCTTAGTATAAAGATCCCTGAAGAATATGCTAAGCTCCGTCAATGGATCCCAAACTGCCTGCGGTAAGAATTCCTGAAATGCAATTGGAATTAACCTCTTCATGAATACGTGACAATCGTGGCTCTTCATATCCGTCAATTTGTTTTCCTTCAGATCGACACATTTACTCAGATTTGACACATATTCGTCTAAAATTTTAGGCCCTGGATCCACCGACAAAGTCTCACTTTATCCTCCTTGTCCAGTAAGAAAATTGACTTCGACAGGAACTGTTTTCCATTCTCCTCTATCAAATGCAACGCAGGGCGTTTGCATATTTCTTCTAAGTCCAACCTGGCCTTGGAATTGTCTTTCATTTTTCCCTTTACGTCTATCACAGTATTAATTATGTTATCAAACACATTCTTCTCAATATGTATGACATCAAGATTATGTCTGATCAGATTGGTACTCCAATATATCAGATCCCAGAATATGCTCCTCTTTGTCCAGTTATGATCTCTACCAAATCAATCGCACTTGTACCCAGTTGTAGGATCTTCGATAGCACTTGGAAAATCTCTAACCTCCTCCCATATTATGGCTCCGTACCACCTTGGCGGTAGATCACTCTTCTCTACAACGCCGGCACGAAATGCATTCCTGTTCCTTCTGAACGGATGATCTTTTGGCAGAAATTGTCGATGATAATCAAAGAAGCACGGTTTTCCTCCGTGTTTCAAGCGAAAAGCCTTAGTACGGTCCATACAATACGGACATGAGAGACGGCCATGAGTGCTCCATCCAGATAACATTCTATTGGCCAAAAAGTCGTTGATGGTCCACATAAGGGTTGCCTTCATCTGAAAATTTTGCTTCCTGGAAACATCGTACGTGTTAGCGCCTACTTCCCATAACTGATTCAACTCATCTATCAAAGGCTGTAAGTACACATCAATGTTCCTCTTGGGATTGTTCGGACCAGGAATTATAACGGTTAGAAACATGTACAGAGTCTTCATGCACATCCAAGGCGGTAGGTTATACGGAGTGACAATCACAGGCCAGCACGAATACTGGGATCCCGAAAGACCAAAAGGAGTAAACCCGTCAGAAGATAGCCCCAACCTGACATTACGCGGATCTGAAGCAAAATCAGGATACACTCGATCAAAGTGCTTTCACGCTTCTCCATCGGATGGGGGATCCAACACTCCTTCAATCTGTTCTCGCATGTGCCAACTCATATTTTCGGCCGTCTCTTTTACCATAAATAATCTTTGCAACCACGCGTTAAAGGCAAGTAGTGCATTGAATCGGTCGATCTTCTTACACCGGTAGACCTTCCTGTACTAGTGATCTTATAGCGATCAGCACCAAAAAATCTGCACACATCTGCGTCCTTGTCGTCTTTGTAGTACAGCATGCACCCATTGCGACAAGAATCAATTTTCTCGTATCTCATCCAGAGCGATCACACCATCCTCTTAGACTGATAGAAGTCTTTAGGTAACTTAGCACCCACCGGCAAGATCTCTATAATCAACTCCAACACTCGGTTGTAGCATTCTTGCGACATGTTAAAATCTAACTTAATGCTCAACAGTCTTGCAACCACCTCCAACGGTGAATGATCCTCACAACTAGGATACAATGGAGTCCTTGCGTTCTCCAGTAACTTAAACTTTGCAGCATCGACATTCGGTTCCTCCTCAGCTACATTATGAATGAAACTAGGCCCCGCAGCGTCGAAAATCATGTTCACGTACCCGTCGTCGTATGCATGATTATCTGAAACAACATTAGGTCCCGCATGCATATATGGCTCAACATAAGGCTCCGGCTCTGATGCTAAAGACACAAGTTCTCTGTGTGCAGTCCGCTGATAGTAATTAGGCATAAAACCCTCGAGTACAAATGATATGTCACTTCCACTTCTGGATAATATTTCAAGTTATGACATTTCACACACGGACAATTAATTTTGGTGCCGTCCATGTACTGAGGGAACGCCTTAGCAAACTGCAGGAACTGCTCTACTCCCGCTATGTATTCATCCCGCACACCACACATATCATCAGGACGACGATTGTACATCCATGAATGATTCCGCAAGTAGTAATTCATATCCATTTGGAATAATTCTGCAAAGATGGACACACATTATCCAATAGGCACAAATTCGTATATTATGTCTTATTATGGGACACACATTAGTAGCGGACAGTTACTAATAACCATGTTATATCACACATAAGTTCGTGTGCATCCAACGTGTACACATACACTATCGATTCTTACTGAACATTAACCAAGCTAAAACGATCCAAAATACCCTATCAACAACAAATCTTATAATACATATCTTACTAGTACACACTGATTTAGGATGACCCTGCCTGCCTACTGGCTCTTGTACACACTCATCTCACTCTTCATAGCTGCTTCCTTTAGAAAATAGGGACAGACACTATTTTCTGTACACAACATACACCCACACTAATGTAAGGAGTAATCAGTACATGCTCTTGGTAGTTAAGACATAAATAAACTCAAGCCCCCAAATCTCATCACTAAACCTAATCCACAAGTGGACTGATACTAGGCAGTGCTAAATCAAGATGGATAAACCCATCAGTCTACTTTATATCAGTTTACCAACCCGATTTGTGCTTTTTTATGAATTATTATGGCTAAACATTTATGCACTCTGCTATGCCAATTAATTTCTGACAGTAGGTTCTATTAATGTCCTAGGAACCAATATACTACTTTCTAGTAACTAGCATTAAGTTGGGGGATTTATGGTTTTCTCTTGAAATGCATTAAGTATAGGTTGAGTTAGTACAAGAAATCTAACAAATCTGGGGTGCCTTTTTTTATTGTAGATGGATCTTTCCAACCCCAACGTCCGATGCTTAATGTTGTCGTGGGTAATATAATTATGTTGATTACGTTAATCATAAATCTAATGGAGAATGAAAACAATGAGAGAACGGGCATTGCAAGGGAACCATCCCAAATTAGAAAACGATGGTGTAATGCTCACATGAATTATATCTTGTCGGCTAGACCGAGAAACTCTATCCACTGTCTAAGAATCCATTCTATAGACTAGCTGATATTTTGCGTAGCAAGAACTCCCTCTATGATACACGACACGTTTGTGTCTAGGAGCAACTTCCACTTTTCCTATATATGTTGGGACTCAAGCCCCCAAATCTCATCACTAAACCTAATCGTGTGTCTGTGTGTGTGGTTGTGTCATGTGTCAGTGTGTGTCCGCGTGTCCGTTGTGTGTGTGTGTCTCTGTGTGTGTGGGATGGGAGAGAGAAGGAGGTGGAGGAGTTAGGTTAGGGTTTACCAGAAAGGAGGAGTAGCTCGGATTGGGGGAGGAGGAGCTCGAGGAGGAGGAGGAGCTCGATGGGGGAGGGGTAGGGGTCGCCGGGGGGGGATGGAGTCGCGGGTGGGGGGAGGAGGGATGCGTCGAGAGCTCGATTACTAAATTTTCGAGTTTTCGAGTGAGGGGGAAAAAGGAAACAGGACCGTGCCCAAAGTAAAAAAAGTTAGCGACATCAACAGTCGACGTCGCTAACCGTCGCAACCATTTTAATATAGGCAACATATTTTAATAATATGTCGCTGAACGTCGCTATTCTGCGAAGTAATGTATCTAGTGTCGCTGAACGTCGCTATTCAGCGACGTTTTGCGATGTCAATAGAAGGGAGTCGCTATATTATATATTTAACGACGGTATTTTATTCCGTCGCTAAACAATGTCGCTAATATAGCATATTTTAGTAGTGATCGACATCTCAGCCCCGTCATGGTCATTACCACCACACCACTACCTCCTTCCAGCCTGATAACCCAAACAACCACCAACACCAAACCATCATCCCAGGACGCCAACTTCGGCCAAGTTTCCACCGGAATTCCCACACCAAACAGAACAATAAAAAGAAATCGAGAGCCCTAACCTCGCCTAGCCGCACCACCGCTTCCTGACTACCTCGCCGCGTCGAGCCTCCCTCTGTGAAGTCCCCTCTTCCGCCCCCTACGTCGAGTGCTGCCCCGGCCATCACCCCCTTAACCTCGGCCACAGCACCCACGCCATGGCTATCTCGCCACCGGACAATTGACACAGAGCACCCTGTATGTCACCGTTCCTCTCCATCACGGCAGATCCATCCGACCGTCCCGCCAGATCGCTCTCTAGCGCCCGCCACTGTGAGCGTCCCCAACTGCCGGAGTCCTCCTAGCCGCGCGCTGTACTCTTGCCACTCGTCTGCTAACAGAGCTCCCCATGTCGAGAATTAGCGGCCGCTGGCCGCGCTTCCACCGCCTTCGCTCCGCCGGAGGGCCACCAGCTTTCCCTCCGGCTCGGTGGTCCGGTCGCCCCCACGGAGAGCCCCTCTCCCCTCGCTCCTCCACCAGAGACCCTCCAGCACCACTCCTCAAACGACCAGCTTCGACCGCCAAGAGAGGAGCTCTCTCTCCGCCGGCCCCCTTTTCCCTCGAGCGGTGAAGCTTATCGAGTGGAGAACACTGTGAGTCCCTCCTCTCTCAATCTCAACTCTCCCTTCCTTTCTCTTTTCTGCTGTTATTTGGGTCTTTGGTTTAACTTTTATTTATTTTGTTGACTGGGCCAGGGAGCCCAGTATAAGGGTTGTTATTATAGAGTGCATAGGCTGAAATATGTAGAGAAAATCGAGTTTTGAATTATGTTTATTTTATATGGGCTTTTGTTTGGTTGGTTTAGTTCTAAGGATTTGAGTATGGGTTATGGCCCAGCTTATTATTGCCTTGGGTTTAATCTTTCAAATCAGAACTTTTAAAACCTGCATATAGATATATATTTTATATTTTTATTACAGTTATTGATATTTATTTCTACCATAGGTTTATTATTTATTAATATTTATTATTTATGTTATTTTTCTATTGCTATTACATATAAATTGATATTAGATATTTGAAAAAAGAAGTTATATTGTTGACAAATATGGTAGTGGGCTTGGGCCTTGCATTGATTAAAAAGGATTTAGAAAATAAAGGATCATCGTTGTATTTTATCTAGTTAAAATTATAGTTTGATAAAACGATATTTTTAGATTTTAAGGTATTTACCTAAATGCATGTTTTGACAAAAAATTGGATTCCTTGCCGAAAATCGATTTTCTATGTTTCTAGTATTTAATAGATTTTTATTAATTATAAAGTTGACTATTAAGATATAGTTCTATATATGCTAAGCATTTTATGAAATAGATTATAAATATTTTAAGCATATGCATATATTTTCTAATCAAAAGTTATGCTTTTTAAATAATTTACTCTTAGATTAAAATTGCCCTTGATCGTGACCAATCATATTCCCACTTCTTGCAAATTCCAAAATCCTTCACACCGACCCTAGCCAATTGGACTATTCCGAACGCAATGGTACTATCTGTTCCACCAGCTTAGGACCCCATACGAGTATATTTCTGATAGTTTTCATATTTGATAATTTCTATGATTCGTGTATCTTGTATTGTCTTATATTGATTTTATGCTTTTCCTTGACACGACGGTCACGCGGTATAGTAGTTATGGATTCTTTCCTATTATCTTTCTGGACTTGCATGTTTACCTTGTTCATGACTTGTTGAATCCATGAGTACTAGTCGGGCGGGGAAGTACATTAGTAGACATGTAAATATACCCAAAAATATTCTAAAATGCCTCATCGTGTCTGATAGCAGTTACATAATTCACGTGCGGGGTGCCGATTTACCCCTTAGTCGTTTACATGTCGAAAGTGTATTTCAAATCACTAGTTAGATATAGTCTTATAATATTACAGTTCCTATTTCAGTCGTTTATTATCGTCATTTCCTTGTCTTGGATGCCATGCTCTCCTGCTTCTACTCACATGTTTCATACCCTGATTTTCTGTTTATACACCCATCATGTATTTCAGTATTATTTAGTTTTATAGATGTTGTCAATTGTTTGAACTGCTGTTAGAATGTACTTGTTTCATTCCTGACTGGAAATCAAAAAAATTTAGGTTAGTCGTGGCTTCTCTTAGCATTTGGAAGACATGGGTACGCTGAGGTCAACCTAGATGATTAGTTGATGGATTAGTTATTTTATTTTATTTTGTGAGACAATGTACTTGGATTAAATGTAAACTTTGAAATATTGTAAAATAATTTAGTTTGTGAATGAGCAAATAAAGTTTTTCTTATTATGTGAATATGAGCATCATGGCCTTGACAACGCTCTACCACCGACACTTTGGCGTAGGCTGGCTTGGACACGCACTCGTATCCTGAAAAATGGGTACGGGTCGTGACAGATGTCCCTTTCTGTTCCTGGTATACGTTTTATTATGTAGTGATCTTGTGTATAGTATCTGGTATTTGTACACATTCACATGTATACTATATTTAACCTGATCACAGCATGGAATAGTGTCTCATCACAGAATAGTGTGCCATCCCTTGTCCTTGTTAGTTGTAGGTATGGTTCACTGCTTTGATGATGAAATAAATTGACTGTATTGTGATCCGAATTTTCATCTAATCGATGGTATTATGTAATATGACATGTAGACTTGGATTAGGCATGATAGGGTTAGGGTTTAGTGAAACCACCCACCCCCTATATATTTTCTTATTCTCTCTCTCTCTCTCTCTCTCTCTCTCTCTCCTCATTTTACTTTTTATTTTCTTTCTCGCAACCCTAGGCAAGTACTACAAACCACTTGCTATAATTATTTTCTTAATTATTTTACTTATTTTAGTTCCATAATATACATCTTTACATTCTCTATATGTTTAGTACTTAGTGTTTTCAGATTTAATAGATATTTTGGGATAGATCTAAGTTTGTAAACTAGGATTTTTTTTTGTTTTTATCTATCAAAATTTGTTATTTTGAAAACTAGTTGTTCCATGTGGTAGAATTTGATTTTATGCAGTTTTTGCTTTCATTCCGTCAGATTTTGAGTCTTTGAACACAAGTTATGGCCATTAAAAGTTTTCAGAACTTCCATGATTGAACTTGTTGTCTGGGACGATGACCCTCATGCGCACCGGAGGCCATGCGCCAAGAAGTCCTTATCGCATCACCTTTCGACAACATGCGCGTTGCACGCGTAGGCTTCCTATGAGCTCATGCTTAAGGTGCATGGTTGTTTGCTATGCTCCCTTTGGTGCCATGCGCCAGTCTGCCATATGCATGACGGTCTATCCGCCAGGGTGCTATACGCTAGACTGTCATAAGCCAGGTTGACATGCGCATGTCTCTGCCATGTGCCTGACCATGCACATTTCTCTGTCCATGTGCCGTGACCGCTGTATGACATCTTCGTACCTCATGCTGTGTAACTGGCCTCATCCGCCTCCATACTTCGGTTCAGGGGCGTGACAGCTTCAGCTCCTGGAAAGAAGCTTCACAGCCGTCCGACCACTCATATGGGACTCCTTTTTGAGTAAGGCGAGTCATGGACGATGTATTTTTGTGAAGTCCTTCACGAATTGTCTGTAGTATCCCGCCAAGCCAAGAAAGTTTCAAATCTCACTAGCTGACGCAGGCCTCTTCTAATCAACAACAGCTTCAACTTTTTTCGGATCAACTGCAATGTCTTCTGCGAAAATGATGTGCCCAAGGAATAAAATATTGCTCATCCAGAATTCACATTTGCTCTGCTTTGTATACAACTGATTATCTCGAAGAGTCTAGAGTACTGTCCGCAGATGCTCTGTATGTTGCCCCTTATCCTTCGAGTAGACGAGAATGTCGTCGATAAAAACTACTGCAAACTTGTCGAGGCAATGGATATTTGTTTAGGACGGTGGCTTTGTTCAGCTCTCAGTAGTCAACACACAAATGCATTGACCAATCTTTCTTCTTTATGAATAATACGGGCGCTTCCTGTGGCAAAACACTAGGCCGAATGAATCCCATGTTGAGCAATTCTTATAACTGGACCTTGAGTTCCTTCAGCTCTGCAAGGGTCATTCTGTATGAAGCCTTAGAAATTGGCTTGGTATCGATGGTGAATTCAATTTCTCAATTTGGTAGCATACCGGGTAGCTTGTCCGAAAAAAACATCGAGGTATTCCGCCACAACGTTGATTTGACTCACGTTTGCACTGTCCTATCCTTGACAGCCAGAATACCGTATCCTCTGAGCAGAAATTGTCGAGATCACTGTCACGACCCGTACCCAGTGTAAGGGCACGAGACATGGGTACGTCCAGCCTACGTCGTAGTGTCGACGGTAGAACGCTGTCCTAGGTCCAAC